>PYAF01003319.1:122845-133913 GCA_007407185.1 Glycine tomentella | reverse complement strand
CCGGATGATATCACTTGCTGTTGCTGATTTTGGAGTTCTGTGCTATTTTGGATGACCTGCGTTTTATTTTGATGGTCTGTATTCCATTATGGATGACTGTATTATGGACTGTTATATTTACTATGAGTAAATGACTCTGACTATGAATTATGCTAAAATTAGTGCGACGTAGCAAACCGACTAGAATGATATTTTACGCTTTTAAATTTCATAGAAAATTTTTCGTAACAACGTAGACAATTAAGTACGAATCACGTATTAATCTAAAATAATAAAAATAAAAACGAAGTCGTTATATATGATATATCCAATTTCAGACACAGCTTGGGTAAGTCCAGTCCAAACGGTTCCAAAGAAAGGGGGCATGACGGTCATCCAAAATGATAACAATGACTTGATCCCCTCAAGAACCATCACAGGCAAGAGAATGTGTGTTGATTACCGAAGGCTTAATGATGCAACCCGAAAAGACTATTTTCCACTCCCTTTCATGGACCAAATGCTTGAACGTTTGGCTGGTCATGATTATTATTGCTTCCTTGATGGGTACTCTGGGTATAACCAAATCCTAGTACCACCGGAAGATCAAGAAAAGACAGCCTTCACATGTCCATTTGGGGTGTTTGCCTATAGAAGAATGTCATTTGGATTGTGTAATGCGCCTGCAACCTTCCAAAGATGCATGCTATCTATTTTCTCTGACATGGTAGAAAGAGGCCTTGAGGTATTTATGGATGATTTTTCTGTTTTTGGTCCTTGCTTTAATTCATGCTTGGCTAATCTAGCTAAAGTTCTAAAAAGATGTCAAGAGACAAACTTGGTTTTAAACTGGGAAAAATGCCATTTCATGGTAAGGGAAGGTATAGTGCTAGGCCATAGAATTTATGAAATGGGAATTGAGGTAGATAGAGCTAAATTGTTACTAATTGAGAAATTACCTCCTCCTATTAATGTTAATGGTGTTTGCAGTTTTTTAGGCCATGCAGGTTTTTACAGGCACTTCATCAAGGATTTCTCCAAGATTTCAAAGCCATTGAGCCAATTGCTAGAGAAAGACACCGAATTTTGCTTTAATGATGCTTGTCTTGAAACTTTTAACACCTTGAAGCACAAAATCACCATTGCACCTGTGTTGATTGCTCCGGATTGGAGTTTACCTTTTGAGTTAATGTGTGATGCTAGTGCTTATGCAGTAGGTGCAGTTTTAGGACAGCGAAAAGAAAAACGCTTGCATGTTATATATTATGCTAGTAAAATCTTAAATAAGGCACAAGTAAATTATGCCACAACTGAAAAAGAGATGCCAGCTGTGGTGTATGCCTTAGATAAGTTTAGATCATATTTAGTAGGCTCAAAAGTGATTGGTGCAGAAATTTGACTTGGAAATAAGAGACAAGGCTGAAGTGGAGAACAAGGTAGCTGACCACTTGTCTAGGATTCAGGAGAAAGACTTGCAAGATGGACCAGAGATTGAAATCAATGAATCTTTCCCGGATGAGCAAGTGCTTGCTGTGCAACTCAGCCCATGGTTTGCTAGCATGGCCAACTTTAAAGCTGCTGGAATCATTCCTGAAGATCTAAATTGGCAGCAGCGCAAGAAGTTCTTACATGATGC
The DNA here is from genome assembly GCA_007407185.1 of Glycine tomentella. NCBI lineage: Eukaryota > Viridiplantae > Streptophyta > Magnoliopsida > Fabales > Fabaceae > Glycine > Glycine tomentella. Next base: position 132,298 of record PYAF01003319.1, on the reverse strand, counting down.
GAAAAGGTATTTTTGGGATAATCCTTACTTGTATTTTCAATGCACTGACAATGTTATCCGCAGATGTATAGCTGAAAGCGACGTGCCGGATATTCTGTGGCACTTTCATTCCTCTAATTATGGAGGCCATTTTGGAGCAAATAGGACTGCACACAAAGTGCTGCAATGTGGCTATTATTGGCCAACATTATTCAAGGATTCTAAGAACTTTGTGATACAGTGTGATAGCTGTCAAAGAACAGGCAATATTTCTCGCAGAGATGAAATGCCACTGAACAACATCCAAGAAGTTGAGCTGTTTGATGTATGGGGCATTGATTTCATGGGGCCTTTCCCTAAATCATTCTCCAACCAATCCATCTTGGTTGTTGTGGATTATGTCTCCAAGTGGGTTGAGGCAGCTGCTTTACCAACCAATGATGCCAAGGTGGTGGTCTCATTCCTAAGGAAGAACATCTTCACCAGATTTGGGGTGCCAAGAGCAATCATAAGTGGTGGAGGGACTCACTTTTGTAACAAGCAGTTAGACAGTTTGTTGGCCAAATATGGAGTCAAGCATAAAGTAGCAACCCCATATCACCCTCAAACAAGTGTCCAGGTAGAGATTTCCAATCGAGAACTAAAGCGAATACTCGAGAAAACTGTTGGAACATCAAGAAAGGACTGGTCTAAGAAGCTAGATGATGCTTTGTGGGCATACAGGACTGCATTTAAGACTCCAATAGGTATGTCTCCTTTTCAGCTTGTCTATGGTAAGGCTTGCCATCTCCCTATTGAACTTGAACATAAAGCAATCTGGGCAACTAAGTTTTTAAATTTTGAACTAACAAAAGCTAATGAAAAGAGGTTGCTTCAGTTGAATGAATTAGATGAGTTCAGGTTAGCTGCATATGAGAATGCCAGAATCTACAAAGAGAAGACAAAGAAGTGGCATGACAACCAAATTCGTCCAAAGGAGTTTGTTTCTGGCCAACAAGTACTGCTCTATAATTCTCGCCTGCGACTCTTTCCAAGTAAGTTGAAATCACGCTGGGATGGACCATTCCTGGTACGAGAAATTTACCCCTATGGCACAGTGGCAATCTCACCCTTGGATAGTGACCGAGCTTTCAAGGTAAACGGGTATAGACTGAAACATTATTTTGGGGAAGATGTGGACAGAAATTCAAGTTCTGTTCCACTCAACGTCACTGAGGTTTAAATGGAAGTAAGCGTCAAGCTTAAGACGTTAAAACAAGCACAATGGTAATGTACATACCCAGTATTTTAAGTATGCTTTGTGTTTGATAGCAGTAAGTTTATTTTCTGCAGTTTCCATGGTAGTTGTTTAGAATTCATACATTAGTAGTTAGGTAGGTTAAGTTTAGTAAACTTGATAGTTAGGTTATCATAGTGCATATTTATCAATATTTTCATTTAGGCTAGTAATTCTCAGTAGTTTAGCTAGTTAAGAAAGTAAAAATCAAAATACAAAGAAGAGGAAGAATTGCCAAAAGTATGGCGCTACTCGCGCCAGTAACGGCGCTAACCGCACCACAGTCTCGGCCACATCACGCTATTAGTGCAGAGTGCCGCGCGACTCGCGCGAGATGTTTGAACTCAAGGTCTGTATCTGCATTAAATCACGCTATTAGCGTGAATCACGGCGCGATTAGCGTCAACAGTACGAGTCAATTGCCCCAATTTCACCATTCCACGCGAATAGAGCCTCCAGTGGCGCTAATAGCGTGAACAAAGCGTAATTAATGACCTGCAATTTCCCTCCCATGCTAATAGCGCGGAAAATCACGCTAATAGCGTGATATGGGCGCAACAGAAGCCCTTCCAGTTCTTTATGGCGCTAATCGCGCCACGTGTCGCGCGAGTCGCGTGAGGCTTCGTGAACTGCTTTTATTTTCAAACTCTTTTCATTCGCGCCTCACTTCACTCAACCCCGAAAACTTCTCCCCCATTCTCGCCTCCTCCCCAGCCCCACCATTAATCCTCCATAACTACCATTAATCCGTTAAAACTGTGCTTTAAACCCTCTTCCACCTTCACTCTCTAATTCTTATTCTCATTTTCTCTCAAACCCGCACTCTCTTTTGCTTTCACTCTCTCCCTCTATACCAAAAGTTTCCAAGTGCAGAATGGCTGGTGACAAGGTACTTTTCTAAATCTTAAATGCTGAGTAATGAATAATGGCACCATTAGGAACAATAGGAACCCAATGCTCACTGCCTAAGACCTTCACATTCAGTTTTGATAACAATCTTGGGAAACCTTAGGGTAGAGACTTAATCACTTTGTTCATTAATAATTCTTTTGTGGAATGCCAATATGGTGATAGTTGATGAATTACTAATGTGTTTGTGTGGAAATTCTGTCATTTGGGATATTGATGTGTTCAAAATAGGCATAGTGTGTTGACATGATTATATGCCCATTAGATGTTTGCTAAAATGCCTGAATGAGAAATTGGACTGAACTGTGGTGAAATGCATTAAGCCTTTCAACAATTTGAATGTTGTGATATGAATAAGGCCCAGATACATTTGTTTGATTCCAGTTATGCAGGTATGACTTTGTTGTCCATAAATTGTGCTTAAGGTTCTTGTGTTAACAGGATATTTGATATGTTGCTTGTTCTGAATCTATCAATGATAGGGAACTTAAAACCCTTGAGAGATGAATTGATGATGTTGCATAAGAGAGCTGTATTGTGTTGTGATGGGGTGTGGTGATGGAAATTGGATAAATTGTGAAGGGAGGCATAGCTTTAATTTGAAAGCAGTTACATATAGTCACTTTGAGCTTCCAATTTTTGATGTAACTTGCTTGGATTTGGTATACTAAGCTATAATGTTTGACTGATAATGAGCTAATTGAATGAATCCATGCTTGCTTTGTCCGTGCTCGCTTTGAACCAACTAATTGGAACATGGACAAGACCAAAATCTGGGAATGGTTAGGCATAGGGTTAAGTCCTACTTGTACTCCATTATATTGTGATAGTTTGAATTGAAGCAAGGGAATTGCTGTGGTCACTTTAATCTCAAAATTTTCATATACTCTTGGTGAAAAAGACCTATATGGAGTTCATATAGCAATGAATTGATTGTTGATCTAATGAAATAATTCATATATATGTTTGGTCCCTAAACTTGAAATGTTAATGTGCATAGCTAGAGGATTACCTAGTGGATGCAATATGTTTGTATGGCCCCATATACTCACTCTAGTTGTTGGTGACTATTTGTTTTGCCTGAAACTTACACCCTTATATTGTATCTAGATCTCTGATCAAGCTGTTGAGATTTTGAAATGTGTCTGCATTAAATAAATGAAATTGATATTGCCACAGATTAAATCTGGGGATGGATGACCCATATTTTTTTTGTAAATATGCTGAATTGAACCCATTTGACCGTACCTTTTGTTGACAAGTATGACTGGAAAATTTAACTGTTTGACAGTGATAGTGGTGCTGCAATTGAATTGATGTCCCAACAGAATTAAATATGGGAATTGTTAACATTGATCCATGGACTAACTTTGAATGAACCGAAAGCAGGTTGACTTGTGTTTTGAATTTTGCTGTGACAAATTCCACTTCTATTGACATTTGTGGTTGACTGAATAGTTGTTTTTGATATTATGATCAGTGATTAGTTTAAAGGCATAACTGATTGGTAATGATTTACTTGTGGAAAACTGTCCTGTAAATTATTTGTTTTAAATCTGGGAATCACTTGATTACTATTGATCTGACCCAATGAAGGAAACAATCTGGAAATTACACTTGCTTAACCCTGCATCTATGTTTGAATTTTTTCTGAGTTCAGGGTAAACAGGTGGCCAAAGGAAAGAAGAAAACCACAGCGAGAGGCAGCAAAAGGGCCAGGTTAGCAGATTATGATGAGGGTAGGTTCAGATCGCCCGAATGCAAAGAAAAATTTGACTCCTGGTACCTCCCAAAGAAAATTATATCATAGAAGAAAATCCTTTGGGACATGCTTCCAGAAGGGAACCCAGTGCGAGAAGTCATTCTCAGACGCCAGTGGCAAAGACTGGTCAGCTTCCCAGGGCCCAGTTCCAGCTCTATATTGAAGGAATTTCTAGCAAATGTTGATCCAGACACAGTTTCCCGAAGCAGGATGTCGTGGGTCAAAGGTGTTCAAGTTTCCTTTGACGAGAAGGCGATCGAGCATTTATTGGACACCCAGTATGACCCATTTAAGGGTTGCAACTTCTATGACTTATTCTCCCGCATGCAGCCAGATGCATTGACCAAGATGTATAGGGATGAAGTTCCTCAGCTGGCCACCACTATCAGAAGGGCTATCATAGGTCCATACACTGCTTGGAAGCCTAAATCCGGGCTTGATTATATTCCAGAGAAGATGCAGAAGCATGATTTGGTCGGAGACGCCGCTTTCTGGCACCAGTTCATCAACCACACAGTCATTCCTTCTACAAATATGACTGATGTGAATGTAGAGAGGGTGATCCTGCTTTACACGCTCAGAGGTGACGGTAACCTCCATATCTCTAACCTTCTTTCTAACAGGATTCTTCATATGATTCAGGATGCCAGCAGCAAGTCTTGGCTGGCCCATTCCTCCCTGATTCTGCACCTGTGTCGCCATGCGGGTGTGGAAATTGCAGATGACGAGCCCATGGACGTCCCGATCTCCCCACTTATGATCCACAAGACTTATTTGGACGCCATGGAGACAGCAGCTGATGAGTAGGTTCTCCAAGCTTCAAAGCTCAAACCTGAGGAGCTTGCAGCCCGCAGCCCCAGAGATATACCAGCACCAGAGGCTTCTCAGCCAGTCGAGTTTCCACCACCACCAGTCATAGTTTCTTCCACCACTCCTGGACATGAGCCGCTCTACACAGATTCCCCCACTTATTTGGCCTTCCAGGAGTTTGTCAGGACTCAGCTTGCCCAGCAAACTAGCATGCTTGGAGCCATTTACAGACACTTGGGCATTTCACCCTCTGAGTACCAGATCCCACCACCATCAGCACCACCAGCTACTACTCCTCTTGGACCTTCAGCTGCAGCATAGGCAGAGACATCTATTCCTGAGCCTCCTCTGGCTACAGAGGCTGCAGTTGCTGATGAGAGAGGAGAGGGAGAGGAGTGAACAGGATTACTTTATTTTATGTTTTCTGGTTTTTAGTTTTATTTTGGATTCTGCATTAGACATTACATTACATTCTGCACTTTATATTTCTGCATCTATATATATAGTACAGTCTCTGATTCATAGTTTGCAAATAAAATCTGTTTAGATCAATGTTCGAGTTGGATGCGATTTTCTAAATAATGCTGAAATTTTCCAAAGTGCTGTGACCTTATTTGTGGTTGCTGGGGACAGCAACATATAAATCTGGGAATGGTCGTTATGCATTATTTCGCAAATCACAGTCAAGGAACAAATGACGTCTAACAGAATTTTTCAAAAATAAAAATAAATAAGCAGCACATCAAATTTTTCAAGATAAAAGTGAATGGACATAGTGATGGATAGGATTTCTTTGATGAAAGCTTGATGAAATGAAACATAGCATGAACTGCATGATACATGAATAGAATTATGATTGTTGGTATTTGAAATGCATGTTGAAGTTGAAATGATGCTTGAAATAAAGTCAGATGAGATTGACTTGAGTTTGAACACTTGTGAGGATTTGAGCTAAACAACGGTAAATTTTTCTTTCCGAGAGACTCCAATTTCATGGTACTCTAGAACTTGAATTGTTTCTCTGGATGCAGGTGTGACTTGATATGATTAAGGCAGATTTTTCTTCTAAAACTAGAGCCAAAACGACTCACCTTCAATAATTTTTCCATCTGTACCTCATTTGAGCCTAAGCTTTTCATTTCAAATTACCCAAATCAGAGCCACATCCATTTGACCTACCTCCCTGAGGCTAGAAAAGGTTGATATAAGTCCATGACAGCAGAAGAACAGGGAATTGTCCATCAAGGTATGAAAGAACACAAGTGAATCCAATTGGTTGTGAAGAACAGGAATAAACAAGCATAGTCCAAGTTGGAAAACAATAAGTCCATCAGCTGGAAATTTGAGAAGCTGCAGTAATCGTTTAATTTTGTTTATGTTTACTTTATTTAAAAAAAAATCCAAAAATTCAAAAAGAAAGCTACTATTCTGTTTTTATTTTTACTTAGAATAAATAGTTTGAATAAAGTACCAGGTTTTGAAAAGAGAATGACAAAGAGCATGGAAGACCACAAGGATTGGACTTAAGGGACCGGATCTAGCCTCTCATTAAGCTACTTTTCTAAATAATTTCCTACCCTTAGCCCAACCACGTTACAAGCCTGAAAGACCTTTTGATCAAGTCGTGCTTGCAACTATTGAGAATATTTTCAAGCTTATGGTAGTGCTGTGACTTTGTTGAGTAAGAGAGTAATCATAGCCTGATACACTTGAGTGAATGAGTGATTAAACACAATTCTGTGAGGAATACTCAAGTTTCTCTCATAAATTGACAGCATTGAAAGTACCATAGAAAGCTTTGATTTGAATTTGATCATATACAACATGATGATTCCAGGATTGTAACCTGTGGTTTATGTTTGATTATTGATTCTTGCTTAGTCTTGAATTCTTTCTGTTGCTGGGGACAGCAACTTTCAAATCTGGGAATTGTTTGATGTGTTGCAAACACATCTTAGTTTTAGGTTATAATTTAGTTAAATAATTAGGAAAATAGATTAGAATTAGTTAAGTTTATTATGTTATTGTTTTAAATCTCATTTCAATACATTTGAGCAATTTCAGGTTAAAAAGAGGAAGTTCAAGGCAAAAGAAAGAAGAAAAGCCAGTTCAAAGTCCAGCACGGATCGCGCGGGAATCCGCGCCACCAGCGCCAGGTGAAGAATTGAAGGCCATTGTTTCGAAGATCCCACGCGAGCAGCGTGGGAGTTCACGCGATTAGCGTGAGAAGGCCGAAAGCATCGCGCCATCAGCGCCGAAGCCGCACTATCAGCGCCAGGGACACGAAGCCAAGTCCACGCGATCAGTGCTACAAGCTCAGCATCAGACCATTCAGCTCGAATACTCCACGCAGTTAGTGTGGAGAGCCACGTGATCAGCGCCATGCTTTCAAACAAACCCCGCGGTTAGCGTGGGACGCAGCGCGGGTCGCGTGGAGAAGATTTTGTTTCCTTAATTAACTTATCTGTTTCGAATTTGAGTGTTGTTTTAGGCTTTATTACCTTAATTAAATTATTCTATAAATACAAAGCCTCTGAACTGAGTCTTGGAGACCTTGGACACACTGAATATCATCTATTATCCAGAGAAACTCATATTCCATCATTCTAAAGCTCTGAATTCAAGAATCAAGGCTAGGGTTTCAACAAAATCATGAACTATTCAACAACTTTTGTATTCTTGAGGCCTATGTTGGGCTAAATCTTGTATTGTGGGAAGGCCATGAACTGATGTGAACTCCTCTGTAACTTAACTAGTATTGAATGAGAATTTCTTGATTGTTTTACTTTACTCTGTTCTTTATTGTTTCATTCTTATTTGGAATTGGCCATTCTAATTAAGTATTGAGGGTTAGGGTTCGCAATGGGGACGTTGGGATTCTAGTTTCTGACCTTAGTAAAGTAGCAGTTGTTCATTACCTAGGGATAGGGATGCATGGCTACAGAACTTTATAATATAGTCTTTTACATGCTTAACTTGATAGAATTCACTAAGGAATTAGGTTTTCAATTCAAGTTAAAGGGTTAATTCACTAAGGGATTAGGGATTAGCTAAACTAGAAAAGATTTATTCTTTGAACAATCTGAAATAAGCAAACCATTGATATAGTCTTTTACATGCTTGATAGGAATCACTAACGAATTAGGATTCTTGTTAAAGGGTGAAATCGCTAAGGAATTAGGGTTTACTAAACTAGGAAAGATATATCATTTGAGTTAGCAAATGTTGTAACCAGTTAAGTGAAAGAGGTAGGAATCAAAAGAGATTGTGCCTGACCACAATTGTTTTTCCATTGTAACAACTCTACTTAATTTACTGCACTTTATTTCTTTATAGTCTGTTTTACATTCAAACAACCAATCCAATCCACAATACTTCTCTTAAACGATTTCTGTTTTACTACATTGATTAAATTTTACTGTGAATTTCACTCCAATCCCTGTGGAGACGATACTCTACTTACCTACTTTATTACTTGAAACGAGCGGTGCACTTGCCGTAGTGTGCGGTTATCGCAACATATTACATAGTACAACTAATTCAAAACACTCTATAACAAAAGAATACATCTTCAAACAAAATCCTCTTCTTGTAAACAGCTTGTGGTCTCTCTCTTTGTTGTTCATCTGCTCACCCGAATAAAATCGAGGTCATAGCAGGTGTCAACCATAGACACAAAATATAGGGTAAGTTTATGATAAACATAATTTAAGCAACAAGTTATATTCAATATGCAGATATTTATAACAACATCCTCAAAATTTCTATATAATGTATGATTCTCTTAGACTTTTATCATGATGCATGATTCTCTTGAACTCTTATTACTTGGTACCAACTGTCAAGATAGCCCCATCCCAGTGGTCCAGAACTGATTCGACCAGTCAGGGTCTCCCGGTGTTACACAGGTTCTCACCCACACTTCATGTGATCATCATGGGTAGCGTGATTCCTCACCGCAAAAGTCACCCCCCAGCTCAGACTTCTCTTGTCTAAACGCACGGACTCAGTTCTTGTAACTATCTGAGACACCTCCGCTCTGAGGCACACCTCCGCTTTGAGGCAAATCTTATATACACCTCCACTCTGAGGCAATTCTTATGAGACACATGAGACTTATACATAACTCAGTCATTTTATTTTCAACATCAGTTTTCAATCACTGTCTCATATACTTTATTCATAAATTCAACATAAATCAAGTACAGAACTCAGCTTATTATTCAAGTACACAACATATCACCCATGTATAGAAACACTCAACAACACATGAAACTTCATTCAAGCACTCAATCATATAACTATAACTTGAGTCCAATAATTTCTCAGATACAAGTCATACTACACAGAACTTCAAGCACTTATTCAAACACAAACAACACTTAAACTATCTTTATCATAAACAACACTTAAATTATCTTTATCATAAAGCTTCCCTATACATACCTTGTAACCTCTTAATAAGCTTGTCTTTCTCTTCCTAGAGTTGCTAGCTTTACACGTGATTTCTTCAAGAAGGTGGTGTAACACCCCAATATTTTTATATACGTGTTAAATGTGTAATTTAGGAAATGTTTTAGATCAATTAGTAATATGTGATTAAAGGATTTTTTTTACCTAGAATAGAGATTAGAAAAATTTCAATACAATACTCCTAGGTAATAAATTACTAATAGGTGACAAGAAAATCTAGAATAGAATTTCTAGGAACTTTACT
>PYAF01003319.1:86127-120950 GCA_007407185.1 Glycine tomentella | reverse complement strand
GGGACCCTATATCTAGGCCTAATCACCTCCCTATGACCTTTAATCCCTAGAGAAACCTTTGAAAGCTTGAATCCTTCAATTTCTGCTCTTGAAAAACCCCTTTGAGTGAGGAGTGATTTCTCAGAGGAAACACTCAGAGAACTTGAGATTGGCGAGGACCCACGACGTATAAAGGACGCTAGAGCTTGAGGAAGCTGTCATGAGGTCTTTTGAGTCGTCACTGAGGTAAGATACTCAAGTTTCTCCGTTTAATTTTGATCCTGGGGGTTTTATGAATAGTGACCCATATTAGCTAGGGCTAGAATTAGCCCAGGGTCCTGTAGAGAAACTTGTTTAGAGCGAGGAATAGATGAAGGATTAGCTTTGAGTTTTTGATTTTTGATGACTTTGGATTTTGGCTCTGTGGTGGCATGTGTGAATTATGTAGAGTCACTTATTTATGATTCTTGAACATGCCAGGGCCTTGATTATGTGATGTTCTGATCCGAGAGGCTAGTAGAGCAGGGCTTTGAGTGAAACTCAGCCCGTTCTGATGATAATTGAGTTGTGGGGCTGAGGAAAGCTTAGGATATATATATATATATATATATATATATATAGTGAGTCTGGGATGACTCAGATGGCTTGTATTTGGCCCTAATGGACCTTGAGTGATTCTAGACCAGCCTAGTGTAGGCTGAGTTTGATTGAACCCTAGGATAGGGGAATTCTGATATAATATGTTCTGTGAATTGTATGCCTGAGGGCTTATTTTGATATGAAATGTGCATGTGCCTTGATTAGGCTTTGATTCTGAGACTGTTGGTGGCGGGAGCCACAGACCTGGGAAGGAACTGCAGACTAAGACCTTACCAGGTAAGTTCAGTGTTTTTGGGGTTGAATTCCCACTTAGTTGCATCTGTTTTGGATATATGTATGCTATGACTGAGATAGATCTGTTGGCCAATAGATAAATACAGGCATTGAGGGTTCTCTGTCCTGTATTTAGGCGTTGAGGGTTCTCCGCCAGGCATTGAGGGTTCTCTGCCACTAGTATCGAGCAGATGGCTGCTCCATGTTGTGTTGAAGGCCAGAGGGCCAGGCCAATGGGCCATGTTTGAGATGTTTGCCTGATATGTGTGTATTATGAGTTAGTGGGCCAGAGTGGGAATGATTTTCCAAGGACTCTGAGCTTACTGAGATATGTTATCTCATCCCATGTGGGGTTTTCTATGATTTCAGGTGATCCTTCTAGAAGAGAATATCAGTCTCAGGGCAAGAGGCCCAGTAGAGACTAGGCTATTTGATGGAGGAGCGGCATTGAGAGCTTGAAGGCTTTATTTTGATTTTGTTTCTGTTGTATAGTTCTGTATTCCCTCGAGAAGGGCAGTTATTATTTTGTTTCACCACGGTGTGGTGAAGACTTTGATGTATATGGTTATGTACAGAACTATTTGGATTATGATATGAGACATTCCCTGAGTATAGATCTGTTGTATGTGATAATCTGCCTAAGTCTTGTAGTTATCTGTCTTGATGTTATGATATGAAAAACTGGATCAGCAGAGGCGTGATATATGTTATGGTTGCGTTTTATTGGTTATTGTTGTGCTTCCATACATAATGTATCAAGAAAAACGATTCTATGCTTCCGCTGAGTTTTTATATTGATACTTCAAGCGCTAATCTGATATTATTAATGTTAACGTACCGGAGGCCTACGGGGTGTTACATTCTGCTTCTAACCATCAAAATTACTAAACCATCTTATTGAATAAGTCTATTAACCCTACAGTTAAGAGAAAATTCCACAAATTCTATTTATCATTTTTCCATATTTTTCTGATGCTTGAATTTTCCTAAATAAAATTTCAAAGTTAATTACCGTATGAAATTCATAGAAATCCTATTCTGAGACTTCTTGTCACAAAGTATTTTGGTAATTTTCCATCCAAGGTCACTCTGTAATTTCATCAAGCTTTCACACAAACAATATCAAAGGGTGTCTTGGTAATTTTTGCCTCAAGGGTATTATGGTAATTTGTCACTCACCTTAGGGGTATGATTGTAATTTTTACTATAAAATATCTCAACAAAATATCTAAGGGTATTTGTGACATTTTGGCTCAAGAGTATTTTTGTAACTTCCATTTTAAAATATCCAACCAAAAATATCCAAGGGCATTATCGTCATTTTCCCCTCAAGGGCATTTCTGTAATTTCAATTTCAAGGGAAGGGTAATATGGTCATTTCTCTTTAAACATTTTTGTAATATCTCTAATTAATATTTCACCCAAATAATTTAAATATAGACCAATCAAATCTCATATAACCTAACACTCACATCAAATAGTTGTGTAAGAAACATTTTGACCATACATTTGCAGTTATTGAAATTTCAGGGTGTTACAATGACCATGGCCAGTAAAAAATTCTTCCCCGCAAGGATGACCAGTCAGACACCCCCATGGGTATCCATGTATATCCACATCACATAATGACAACCATGGGCACCATCAATGCATGATCATGGCCAGGACCAAATCCTTCCCTGCAAGGATAACCAATCATGCACCCCATGGGTATCAATGTACATACATATCAATATCATCATCATATATATCAAATTCATCTTATTTCAACATTATCCTCATAAACATCAACGTCATCTCATTTCAACATCAACATCCATTCCATCATCATCTCATTTAAACATCATAAACCACATCATCATTATATCATTTATACATCATTATCTCATTCAATCATCACCAACACCTTAATAACATCTTATTTCAACATAGAGCCAAACAATGTTGTTTCGCGATCCTTCGAAGATGCGTGTTTACCGAACATAGAGCCCTATATACCAAATCAAAGATAATTTAGTATAGATTTCAAAGGCAAGGTCAAAATTAACATTTGGGTTCAAATACCCACTCGAATCAAAAAGGGGCTAAAAGGGTGTTTTGGGAGTTCACATCAAAAGGCATCATTTTGAAATTCCAATGACACCAATGTGATCGGGGTTCAACAAGTATCATAGAAATGACATCTATTTCATAAAAAGGAGACATTTACAACATCTCATTATTATTTCAAATAAAGTATAGAAACAACCAACAACGGTACCCGAATCGCAAGAGATATCAACAGAGGCTTCAAACGCTAAAAGAAGACAAGGAAACCATGGTTACCTCAAAGAAACCAAGAAAGGAGGATTGGAGGCTCCATTCTCTACCGAATCCTCGAGTTGAGTTTTGAAGATTCCACTCCGATTAAAGTGTTCCTCTTCGTACGGTGGTTCAACGGCAAGAAACGACGGCTCATAGTGATCACCAGTGGCCATGGGTGGTGGAAGAGGAAGGGGAGGGGGTTGGGTGCTGTTTGGGGGAGAGGGAAAGGCCATTTTTTGAGTTTGGACGTTGCTGGTACTATTTATCACCGCGTTAACTCGCCCAGGTGAGCAAAATTCGCCTAGGCGAGCTAATCCAATTCTAGAATTTCTTCTGTAGTGCAAAATTAATGCTTAAGATGTTATTTGATCAATCCCAACGGTCCAAACTTTCATATGTGGGTTAGAAATCCACCTTTAAAGTTTTAAGGAGATCCAACGGTTAACTAATCCACAATTGTGATTTTATTAAAACAGGTTTCGGGTAAAATTTGGAATCACTCAATTACAACGCATCTCAATCAAACTTCACATAACTTGACATCTACACCAAGAAATTCACATGGATAATTCAAATAAAATTTTAACTAATCTTAATTAATAAAGTAATCAAATTATACAAGGAATACATCACACATATATTTTAACTTATCGAAATTTCAGGGTGTTACACTCCGCAATTCTAGTTTCCTATTAACACCATCTTTCGTCTCATCAATAAGCATGATATCATCTGCAAAAAGGCATATACAATGACACTTCAACTTGGATATATTTCGTTAATTCATCCATCACTAAGGCAAAGAGATAAGGACTAAGAGCTGAACCTTGGTGAACACCTACTGTGATAGGGAAATACCTTGATGTTCCATTACAAGTTTTCACACGTGGTAGCCCCATCATACATATCCTTGATTGCATTAACATACTTTAATGCTACCTTTTTCTTCTCAAGAATCCACCATAAGACTTTTCTTGGGACCCTATAATATGCTTTCTCAAGATCTATGAACACTATATGTAAGTATTTCTTCTTTTCCCTATACCTTTCCATTAATTGTCACATCAAGAAAATAGCTTCCATGGTACATCTTCCTGACATAAATCCAAATTGATTTATGGAAACCTTGGTCTCCCTCCTTAGGTGATGTTCAATAACTCTCTCCCACAACTTCATAGTATGGCTCATGAGCTTGATACCTCTATAGTTAGAACAATTCTAGATATCTCCCTTGTTTTTGTAAATAGGCACAAGCATACTTTTCCTCCAAGCATTAGACATCTTATTTGTTTGAAGAATATTATTGAAAAGATTGGTCAACCATTTTATTGCAACATCTCCCAAGCCTCTCCACACTTCAATAGGGACGTCATCGGGTCCCAAAGCTTTATTATTCTTCATCCTCTTCAAAGTCTCCTTTACTTCATGTGTATTAATTATGCACACAAATCATCGGGTCCCACCTCACTCTTGTTGCCTTTTCCATTAAAAAGTTTGTTAAAGTAGTTTAGTCATCTTTCACTTACATCTTGATCCCTTACCAAAAGTTTTTGATTTTCATCCTTGATAGATCTAACTTGGGTGAGGTCTTTACTCTTCTTATCCCTCATTTTTGCAAGTTTGTAAATACCTTTTTCACCATCCTTGCTCCCAAGATTTTTATACAAATTGTCAAAAACGTTGCCTCTAGCTTCCCGCACTGCTTTCTTTGCATTTTTTCTCGCTAATATAAACTTTTGCAAATTCTCATCATTGAGACATTTATGCAAATATCTAAAGCATTCCTTCTTCTGTTTAATAGCCTCCTGCACCTCCCCATTCCACCACCATGTTTCTTTTGTAAGAACTTTGTTTCCTTTGCTTTCGCCTAGCACCCTCCTTCTTACATTTTGACACACATAGCCATTTTTTTCCATATTTCATGAGTTTTTCCAATAAACTCCCACGGTCCATCACGCAACATATTTCCTTAAACTCTATTTGTTTCTCCTCCTTTAGCTTCACCATCTTATCCGTGGGTTTTCAACCTTCTTCCTCAAATGAAGAACTTTGTTGAACCGAACCTCTAGAACTATCAACATATGTTGTGTCGCCACACATTCTCCAGGATAGACCTTGCAGTCAAGACACAAATTTCTATCTTCCCTTCTATCCATAAAGAAATCAATTTGACTACAATTCTGGCCACTACAATCTTGTATGCCCACAAGGCATCATCTAATTTTGCAGCCCAATCCTTTCTTGAAGATGCAACAGTCTTTTCAAGGATTTTCTTCAACTCCCTATTGGACACTTCAGCTTGGCCATTTGTTTGAGGATGGTAAGGAGAAGCCATTTTGTGTCAGACATTGTAATGCTCCAACACCTTCTTCAGCTGTACGTTGCAGAAATGTGTCCCACCATCAATGATGAGGACTCTTGAAACTCCAAAGCTAGAAAATATATTCTTCTTTATAAACTTAATGACTGTTTTAGAGTCATTCTTTTGAGTAGCTATAGCTTTTACCCACTTGGAGACATAATCCACAACCACCAAAATGTATTCATTACCATATGATGAAGGCAAGGGACCTACAAAGTCAATGCCCCAACAATCAAATACTTCAACTTCAATGATGTTCTGTAGGGGCATCTCATTCTCCTAGAAATACCTCCTGTTCTCTGGCATTGGTTACAATGTAACACATACTCATGGGCATCCTTGAATATTGAAGGCCAGAAAAACCCAGACTGTAACACTTTTGTAGTTGTTCAGTCTCCATTATAATGTCCTCCATATGGTGAATTGTGACAATGCCAAAGTATGCTTTTGGATTCTTCCCTTGTGACACACCTTCTCAACAAGTTGTCAGCTCCAAGTTTGAATAGATGAGGATCATCCCACACATAATAATGTGCATCTCGAAAGAACTTCTTCCTTTCATGCCAATTGAGATCAGTAGGGATGATTCCAGCTGCCTTGAAGTTGGCAATATCAGCAAACCACGATCGTTAACTTATAGCTAAAAGTGATTCATCTGGGAACTCATCACAGATCTCTTTTTCTTTCTGAGTTACTTCTTTATTCACCAACCTAGACAAATGATCAGCCACCAGATTTTCACACCCCTTCTTGTCTTTAATCTCAATGTCAAACTCTTGTAGCAACACCCATCTAATTATCCTGGGTTTTGAGTTAGCTTTAGACAAGAGATATTTGATTGCCGCATGATCAGTGAATATGGTGACCTTAGAGCCAATTAAGTATGATCTGAATTTTTCCAGTGCATAGACAATAGTCAGCAATTCTTTTTCTGTGGTGGCATAATTCAGTTGTGCATCATTCAGGACTTTGCTAGCATAGTATATTGAGTGAAATACCTTATTTCTCTGCTGTCCTAGCACTGCCCCCATGACATAGTCACTGGCATCACACATCAGTTTGAACTCTTGACTCCAGTTGGGAGCAACAATAATAGGAGCTGAAATGAGATTCTTTTTTAGATTATGAAAAGCTGACAAACATTCTTCATCAAATTTGAAGACAACATCCATGTTCAACAAGTTGCTCAACAACTTGGCAATCTTTGAGAAATCTTTGATGAACCTCCTATAAAATTCGGCATGTCCAAGGAAGTTTTGGATGCCTTTCACATTCACAGGCGGAGGTAACTTCTCAATGACATCAACTTTAGCCTTGTCCACTTCATTCCCTTTGTGTGAGATCTTATGGCCTAAGACTATCCCTTTCTCGGACCATGAATTGGCATTTTTCCCAGTTTAGCACTAAATTGGTGTCCACACACCACTACAACACCAATTCCAAATTGGACAGACAATGATCGAATGAAGAGCCAAATACAGAAAAATCATCCATGAATACCTCGATGCATTTTTCCACAAGATCAGCAAAGATAGCTAGCATACATCTTTGGAAGGTGGCAGGGGCATTGCATAATCCAAATGGCATTCTTTTGTAAGTAAAGACACCAAACGGACACGTGAAAGCAGTCTTCTCCTGATCTTTAGATCCACCGCTATCTGATTATACCCCGAATAGCCATCCAGGAAACAATAGAAAGCTTGTCCAGCTAACCTCTCCAACATTTGGTCCGTGAATGGTAGAAGAAAGTGATCCTTCCTTGAGGCATCATTAAACTTGTAGTAATCTATGCACATCCTCCACCTGGTGACTGTCTGTGTTGGAATAAGATCATTCTTCTCATTACGAATCACCATCGTACCACCTTTCTTGGGTACCACTTGGACTGGGCTTACCCATGCACTATCAGAAATTGGATAGATAAGTCTTGCTTCAAGTAACTTGAGGACTTCTTTGCGCACTTCTTCTTTCATAGAGGGATTGAGTCTCCTTTGTGGCTGTCTCATCAGTTTGTAATTAGCTTCCATCATTATTTTGTGCATGCAATAGGATGGGCTAATCCCCTTGAGATCAGAGATATGCCATCCTATTGTTGCCTTATGCTTCTTTAGCACCTCTACGAGATATGCTTCTTCAGCTAAAGATAAGGCATTATTGATAATCACCATCTTGACATCATTTATTTTGAGGAAGACATAATTAAGGTGAGGAGGTAAAACCTTTAGCTCAACCTTAGATTTTTCTAGAAGGGTGTCCTTTTTCAATTCTTCAAAGGCATGCTCCCCAAGAGTAATCTCCTTTGTTCTATCCAGATCTTCTAGACAAGTTTTGAGGTCTTTCTTTTCTTTAATTGAAAGGCACTCAACAACATTCATAAGGGCTTTTTCTAGTGGTGGTTGCATGATATATAGACTTACTGCATAAATTATTTCATGTTGAATTTCTTCCACACCGAAACATGTTTTGTTGTTACTGGGATGTTTCATTGCTTCGAAGATATTAAAATTCACCTTTTGATCATCTACACACATCTCGAGATTACCATCCCCATGTCAACGACACATTTGGCTGTAAGCATGAACGGCCTACCCATAATTAAGGGTACATCAGAGTCCTTCTCTATATCCATTATGACAAAATCCATTGGGAAGGTGAAATGTTGAACCTTTACTAGGAAATCCTTAACCACACCATATGGTCGTGTGATGGATCGATCTGCTAGTTGTAAAGTCATTCTAGATGAAAGTATCTTCAGATTGTCAATCCTTCTACACATGGACAGAGGCATTAAGTTGATGCTAGCCCCCAAATCAATTAGAGCTTTTCCGACAGAGACCTTCCCAATGGAACATGGGATGGTAACACTCACAGGATCCTTGAATTTTGGTGGCAGAATCCTTTGAATGACGGCACTGCAATTTCCTTCTACCACAATACTATCACTGTTGATGTACTTACCCTTCTTGGTGAAAAGATCTTTCAAGTACTTTGTGTACATTGCCATTTGTTGGAGAACTTCACCAAAAGGGATGGTGATTTCCAGCTTCTTGAAGATATCCAAGAATCGAGCGAAATAACGTTCTTTCTCTTTTTTGGAAGGCACCAATGGATATGGGACATCTTTAATAAGTGTTGGTGGTGTTGGATATAGGGGGAGTAATATGAACAATGAAGTCTATGACTTAGAAGATTGTTTTGAGCTTTTCACATGGCTTGAAGATTGCAATTCTAATGAAGTGTAGGAGAAGACAACCTTTTGATCCTTGCATTGCATTCACATACTCATTAACATGCTTAAATGATTTTCATAAAAACATCAAAGCTACTCACTAATTAAAAAAGGATTTAATTGAGTAATGTTTTTGGAAAAATATAATTTTAATGTTTTAATCGATTACATAACAGGTTAATCGATTATTCAGTTCATGTTTAAAACTGGAAAAAGCTTTTATGAACATTTTAATCGATTACCTATTGGATTAATGATGTGTTGCAAACACATCTTAGTTCTAGGCTAGTTTTAGGTTATAATTTGATTAAATAGTTAGAAAATAGGATAGAATTAGTTTACATTATTGTTTATGCTTAATTTAATTCTCATTTCATTACATTGTTGCATTCCAGGGCCAAAAAGAGGAGAATCAAGGTAAAAGAAGGAAGAAAACTAAACTGAAGGACTCGCGCGGATCTGGCGCGATCCGCGCCACTATAGGAAATCCAAGTTTCAGCACGAACAAACCGTGCAAGCCGCGCCAGGAGCCACGCTAACTACGTCATCAATTCGAAAGCTCCACGCGGATAGCGCCTAACGCTGCGCGATCCGAGCCAAATGCTCAGTACCAGCCTTCCAACTCATGGACTCCACGCTATCAGCGTGGAGGTTCACGCTACCAGTGCCACCTATTCAAAAATTCCGCGCGACTAGCGCGGGACTCCTCGCCATCAGCGCCATGAAAATTTCTTTCCTGATTTAAATTGATCTGTTTCGAGATTTGGCACAAGAAAAGGCTTTGTTACTCTAATTAAACCAATCTATAAAAGAAAGGCTTCTGGACTGAAGAAAAGGACTCTCTACACCATTAGACACCATTCAAGGGCTTGGAAGCCATTGGAAGTCAAGAATCAAAGCTAGGTTACTGCAGAATAATGTTTATTTCAACAGCTTTGGTGTTCTTGAAGCCTATGTCAGGCTAAATTCTGTATTGTGGTTAGGCCAAGAACCGATGTGAACTCCTCTGTAATTTGACTGGTATTGAATGAGATTTCTTTATGATTGCTTTATTTTACTCTGATGTTCATTGTTTTATTCTTATTTGGAACTGGCCATTCTAATTAAGTACTGAGGGTTGGGATTCGCAATAGGGATGTTGGGGTTCTAATTTCTGAATTGAGTAAAGTAACAGTTGTTGATTGCCTAGGGATAGGGATGCGTGACTGCAAAACCTTATAATATATTCTTTTAAATGCTTAACTTGATAGAATTCACTAAGGGATTAGGTTTTCGATTCAGGTTAAAGGGTTAATTCACTAAGGGATTAGGGGTTAACTTAATTAGAAAAGATTTATTCTCTGAGTAATCAGAAGCGATCAATTTTGATAAACCAGTTAAGTGAAAGAGGTAGGGATCAAAGGGGATTGTGCCTGACCACAATTATTCATTCCATTGGTAACAACCCAAACTTAATTTACTGCAATTTAATCTCTTTAATTTCTGTCTTTAATTGCAATATTCAAACAACAACCAAATTCTTTCACAAATTCTTTCTTTTTACTTCCAATTGCTTAGACCTAGAATTACTGTGAATTTCACACCAATCCCTGTGGAGACGATACTTACTTACCCACTTTATTACTTGAAACGAGCAGTGCACTTGCCGTGTTCGCAACAATTAATCGATTATTTAGCTTTTATTTGAAACTGGAAAGCTTCGGTGAATGTTTTAATTGATTACACACTTATTGTAATCGATTACATAGTGTAAAATGTATGTTGTGCCTTGCTATGCAATCGATTACCATCATTCGTAATCGATTACATAGGCCATTTGAAAAAGGCTGCTTTGCTACTTTAATAGATTACCATTATTCGTAATCGATTACACAGGCTATTTTCTGAAACAACTCTTTTTTGACTTAATTGATTACAACTCGGTTTACTCGATTATTTTTTTGTTGTTGAAACCCAGAATGTGCCTTGAACACTTTAATCGATTAAGTGACAATTTAATCGATTTCATATGCGTTTTAATCGATTATCTGACGCGTGTAATCGATTACAGGTTGTTACAAAATTCTGTTATAAATAGAAGGAAGGCTTGGCTTGTTTTCTAAGTTGAACACTTCGTATTTTCTGAGCATACACAAGCCTTCTATGAGTTTGAAAGTGATTTTCTGGGTTCTCTAACTTCTTGTCCCACTCTTTAATCATCATGAGCTACTGAATGATTTTTAGGCAAGAAACTTCAAGAGTTTAATGGAGAGCATGTTCTGAAATTCTGTTTTCTGCTATTCAACCTTGATTGGTAATTCATATGCATTCACATTCAATGGATCATCAGGTTGTTTCTCTCCATAATCTTTGATTGTAACTTTGTTTGGGAATTTCTGTTATTTGATGTTATTGTAAGTGGGTTCTTGAAGCTTTGGCTAGAGTAGTGTTCTCTAGGAAAGAACATAGTAGTGTTCTCTGGTTCTTGCTCTTTAGAAATCTAATATGATTTTAGATTTCTATTCTTTATCTAGTGTTGATAAAGGAAGGTTGTTGTAAAGCTTGTAAGAACAAAAATTTATAATAGTGGAAGTCTAATCTAGTCTTGATTAGAAGAAACTGGATGTAGCTTTTGTTGTGAAGTGAACCAATATAAATTTCTTGTGTTGATTTTCTTTATCTCTATCTCTACAAGTCATCTTGTTCATTTATTCTTGGTTTCATTATCATTACCCAACAAGTTCTATTTTGAGCTATTGGTTTCTTGAGCTGAGGAATTTGATTGAGTAAAAACATTCTTGGTTTTAAAAGTGATAAAGATCCTTAACTCTAATTTGATAAATAAATTTTAAAAGACCAAGTTTCAACCAATTCACCCCCCTCTTGGTTATTGTGGGTATTCCTATTGTTTTCAGGTGGTGCTCCACTTTTCGCTTCTCTTACTAGCTGGCTCTTGGTTTTAGATGCTAAGACCTTACCATCCTTCTCCTGACCACTAATTTTTTCTTCATTCATTTTTCTCTCATTATTTTCAGTCTCTTTTCTTTTTCTCTCATCTTCTTCCCCCTCACTTGTGTCCTCCACTACTTCCTCTACTCTCCCACCCTCCTCAAGGCTCTCTTTTCTCTTACTTCTTGTGAGCACCACCTCGCATTCTTCCTTTGGGTTCTTCTTTGTGTTGGCTACAAAGTTTCTAGTGGATTTCTCAGCCATATGCTTAGCCAGTTGGCCAACCTGCACTTCAAGGTTCTTAATGGTTGATTCAGTGCTCTTGTGATTAGACATTGAAACTTGTTATATTTTAGCATTTATTGGATAAAAGCTCAGACAAGTTAAATTCTTATATTTTCAATCACAAAAGAAGCATTAAAAGAGGAAAAAGAAGATAAATGCTATGTAATTTAAATGCATAATTTATGTATAAATAGAAATTATCGGGACCCTTGCCTATTTTTCCCCAAATTCGGGTGAAGACCTAGTGCCTTACCTTTCGGCATGGACCCTAGCTCACTTATTACTACATCCTGGAATTGATGTAGTGCCTTGCCTTGTGGTAAGGACCCTGGCTCATTTTTCGCTACACTCGGGGCCCAATGTAATGCGTCGCTATGAAGGGTACGCCCCAACGAAATATCATAAAGGTTCATCACATAAAAATAGTTGGTGTTTATGGCCGGTTCGCAACCTCGAACACCAACACTCCTCCTTTATCCTGGTTTGATACAGGTCATGTATGCAAACACACATAGGTGGAGAATTGAAATTTTATTCTTCTATAGACCCTTGCATGTGCTCCGGCACGCCATGCTCTTGTGGCTGTCGTTCGAACGCACCACCTTTAGCTCCATCGGACACCCGCCGTTGAGGTCAACGAGGCAACCGGTGGTGCTGCACCCGCCCTTCGTGCCGTCCTTGGAAATGATCAGCATTGAAAGGCTGTAACTGTCGACCAAACTCACGACGTAGAAATCTAACCCGTTGACACTGTTGAGAGTGAACTCCGCCAATGTCGTCGGAGGTTCATGCTACCAACACACTGTACTTTGCCGGAGCCTCAATCTCAATAGTGCAACAAAATTTTCTATTAGAGTCTTGGCCGTAGAGGCTCTGTGGCCATATCCGAACATACTAAGACTTTTGGATTTTTAAGTTCTTTGATTTCCTGTTCTTGAGGGTGAATCCAATGGTGGAACGTGGCGGTGAGGTGGCGCCAGAGAGTAATCCTGGCCATATCATGTGGCGACACTTGTTCACAATCTTGAACGATGCATAAAATTCAATTTCGTTATCCAAACATAAAATTTCGTAAATGAAGACATTTAATTTCTTTATCCAAACACAGAATTTTGAAAATGAAAGTATTTCAATTGAAGCATTTGAAATTCTTAGGGATTAAAATTCTTTATAAATTTAAATTGTCTCATCCAAACACACTCTAAAAATGTTTTTAAGTAATTTTGTTTGAATTTGTGAGACAAAAATATTGTATCTTGTTAACTTTTATCTGAATTTATTTATGAGATTGAATTTGGTTTGGTTTAGACTTATGAGATTGCAACATTTACAAGTTTAGTTTCTAATTGAAGAATTTGATTAATATAATTACGTATAATAATTGAATAATTTTAATTTTAACATTTATACTAATTTTAGGAAATTGTCAGAATATATAAAAAAAATATAGTTAAACTATATTTTAATTTTTTTAGTAAATATCTATAGATATATCTGTGAAAAGTATTAAAAAAAAAATAGTAAGTGTTTACCAAATTTATTATCATCTTCTAATAATATTATAATGGTCATTTTACACTATTCAACATGAATTATTTACTCTTATAATTAATAACAACATTATAAATCACACACACTACAATCTAGCATGCATGATTAATGATTAGTGGAACAAGTTATATCACATTACTCACCCCACATCCAAAGACCCTCCCCCTCACCACTGCACTAACCTAATCCACGGTCCTTTCCTATTGGACCACCCAAACCCAATGACTATGTCTTTTCTTGACACCCCTTCAATCCCAACACCCAAGACTTCTGCTCTCTAAACACCAACAGTTGTTCCCAACAGCCCCCCACCTAACCAACCTCCATCGTCAGATTCCACTAACTTACCCAACATTGAATCCTCACCCTTCACAAAAGTATAATCCGCAACCCATCCTTTCAACCAATCCCAACTCGCCACATCATCCTAAACCTTGAGGACAAGGATTTTGCTGAAGTTGGAGGCATTGATAGCAAGCCCAAACATGTTATCCATATGCCCATCAGATTCAAGGACTATTATTAGAATGGCCCTAAGTGGCCCTTTGCAAATTCCTTTAATTATTTATGTTGTTATTACCTAAAGGGGCATTCTTATCTTAGCCCAGTAATATATAGGTCTTCTTTAGTTTATTTAAAGAGTGTATTGTCCTTTTAATGATTTATGAATGATCAATTGCCTTTTTCAAATTCCTTCTTTTACGTTCATTTTATATTCCAGCTTGGTAATATTAGGTTAGTCGTTCTAGCTTCCTATCACCCTAACACCAGTTTCAAAATAATACAAACTTGAAAATCAATAGGAAATACCTCCAAGAATATAACATGTTTCCTATTACTACCTCCTAAGAAAAATAAAAGATAATTGTTAACAACACATCCTGCCTATTGCCATTGAGTTCACAATACCTTTTGTTCTAAATCCTAATTACCCATCCAAATGCCCCATTTCCTACACTTATACTATTATACTTGAACCTAGAGTCATGTACTCCTTGTTGCTAGCGCCATCCACTTGGAATTGTTGATTATCCTTGGAGAATGTTTCCATTTGAGTGTATTGCATCCCAAGCCAAATCTTTTGTTATCCACCTCACTGACATTGGTTTATAGATCCAATTGATTGTCAACCAACTATAAAATTAAATTTTTTGTGAAATCTACAATTATTTTAGCTTTAATCCAAGACCAAGCGAAGATTCCAAAATGTGCTACATTTATCTTCATTGTCTTTTAGCTTTTTTTGAAAGGAGAGTGTATTTTTTTAAGAGTAAACTACACTGAACTCCCTAAGGATGTCACTTATTACACCTAGTACCCCTCCATCTTTTGTCCCTACACAAAACCCCTTAGTTTTTAAGGTTATTACATTGGGTCTCCTTGAACAACATCTCCCAATTTTCAAGCCTCATCGTAGTGGCGAAGTACCTAAGCAAAATCTCCTTCCTTTGAGCATTGTCCTTGTAGAAGCGTTCAAGGGAAAGTTGATGACGGTCGCAACATGGAAGATGACAATGATCATGGTGACATCATGGTTGTGCATTTAATGGTGGTGCACGACAACATATGGTAGTTTCATCATCTTCGTTCTTTAGGGGACCATACAAAGAAACAGATAAGAGAACCTAAAGGATAAAGGGAAAATAAAGTAACATTTTTTTGTTTAGTGTTTTTTAACAAATGAGGATGTTAAGGTGACTGTGTGGTTATATGAAGATGGATAAGATAAGAAATGAAGATATTCGACGAAAGGTAACAGTAGTACCGGTGAGTGAAAAGATGAGGGGACATATATT
Source organism: Glycine tomentella (assembly GCA_007407185.1). NCBI lineage: Eukaryota > Viridiplantae > Streptophyta > Magnoliopsida > Fabales > Fabaceae > Glycine > Glycine tomentella. The sequence goes on along the minus strand of PYAF01003319.1, from coordinate 105,643 downwards.
GAGGTGGTTTGAGCACATTATGAGATGATCTTTGAATGCTCCCATAAGAAGAAAAGTTTGTTACCAAGAGTTTGACATAAAGAGAGGTAGAGGTAGACCAAAACTTATTTGGGGACATGTAGTTAAACAAGACTTATGGAGTGAGATATAGATTGGCGGACGGGGTATGTCTTAGGACGGAATGGAGAAAAGCTATAAGCATTGTTGAGGGTTAGACACATTATCTCTATGTTTTAGATGGTCCCTTTTTAGTCTTTTTCCTCTTCATCTCTCCCTCCTTTTCTTTTATCTTATTTCTTTTTTTTTTTCCGACCTCCTCGTATCTATCATTGGGTTCATCTATCACCGACCCCAATTAGCTTGGATTAAAAATGTTGTTGATGTTAATGTTGATGTTGAGTGTTTTTTTAGCGAAAACTTTAATGCCTTTTGTAAAAGGAGGATCAATGTAAAAAATTGGAGGCATATCGGGTGTAATAAGTGAACACTTCAGGGGGGTCTATGTAATTTATTCTTTTTAACGAGAATATTTTTGAAAAATAAATTAAAAAAAGGAGTGCCTAAGCAAAGAGGATAAATGGACATAGCAGCTATCAAGTATAACGCTAAATAATTTGGATTCATACTTATGGAGTGGGTAGCAATAAAGTAACAATTTCGGGCCCAGTGCTCATTATTTATAAACAAATATACATTAAAAAGATGAGTTTAATTAAATATAATTGAAGTTTAAAATTGAGATAAAATTATATGAGAAAAATCATCAATTAGTTTTTTCTAATTAACTTTAAGTAATATGAAGCTGACACAAATGCCAAATTAGGTGGTTTTACGTACCAGACAAAAGTCATTAAAAATATATGCTTACAGTTACACATTTATGTTGTTGGTCTAAAAAATATATGTGTAATTTTCACTTTTATATTTAAGTTCCTCTTTTAGTGTGTCATTAAATTACTAAAAAGTTTTGTCTTGCGGCCAGCTAGAATTTTCAATGTGGCTGGTAAACCTTGTAGCTTCAGTTGTGAAGTGAACCAGTATAAATTGCTTGTGTTTTTTATTCTAATGCTCTATCTCTCATCTTGTTCATTGGTTATTGATTCTTTGATTCATATTCATTGTTCAACAAGCTCTGTTTTGATCTATTGATTTCTTGGGCTGAGTTATTTGATTGAGTAAAAAGATTTCTTGGTTTTGAAAGTGATAAAGATCCTGAACTCTAATTTGAATTAGTTTTTAAAATACCAAGGTTTTAACCAATTCACCCCCCCTCTTGGTTATTGTGAGTATTCATATTATTTTTAACCATATCTGCACTTGTAACACCCCGTGTGCACCCGGCGTATTAACATTATACAATATCAGGGTAACGCAGCATGCATGGAAATGAACAGTAAAGGAAGCATAAATCCAATATAATATACATACTTTTTACATATATGGTGAATTAACTGTCATATACAAGTATTTCAGTCTCCAGCTATACAACTGCCTAGGCCTCAAAATACAGACAAAATGAACAAAATCTGAGCTCACAAGCTCAATCATCTAAACCTAGGGTGATCTTCACACTATCCTAGTGCAGGCCTCTTGCCTTGGGATCTCTCAGTGACCTCGGTTTCAGCTCCTGCAACATGAGCCCCAAACAGGGGTGAGATAATTATCTCAGTAAACTCAGGGTTCTCAGAGGTTTCCCTCCCCCTGGTTCACTTCCCAATATAACAATGAATATATATTTATATATATATATATATATATCACATAATTAAACAGAATTCTCATCAGTTAAACAGCCTTCTCGGCTAACCAGAATTCGCCACACGCAAATAACAGCACAATGCAAGCATATATATAATCAACACACATTGCCTGAATAGGATCATCCACTGAAGTGCACATCTATTCAGGACTCGCTCCTCACATGCCCAGGTAAGATCATCTACTGAAAGGCACATCTACCCAGGACTTGTCGCCCCAATACCTAAATAGGATCATCTACTTAAAGGCACATCTACTCAGGATTTACATGGATGCCTATGGATTATCCCAGGGGAGATCATCCACTTAAGGGCATATTCCCAAGGGGTCCATAGTACCTCATACTATTGGCCAGTAGATTTCAAGCAATCACATCACAATCAGCTCATAACATAATCCATGCAATAATACACTATACTAGTGTAAGCACATTATTATAATAAGCAACATAATGTACACTTTCTCAGTGTAATCAAATCACACACACACCCTATCTCAAGGTTGAGCTAGCACTCAATTGCCAGAAATCATCAAACCATCTTACCAGTATTCAATACATATTCAGTATCACAACCTCATAGAACATCAGAACACAAACCATATCAAGCAATCACCCATGTTGGGTGCAGTGAAACACAAGCAAGGAAACAATCCCTAAAACCACTGAGCTTACATAGTCGTAGCTCAGAATCAGCTCCCCTAGTCTCTGGGTGATCTCTACCAGCAATATGCATGTCACGCCCTACAGTAGGCATGAATCAAACCATTAGAAACGGTATTCAACCGTTTATATGGAAGGAAACACCCTTCCACTCATAACCAATTCAAAGTCTTCTAACTTAAGGTTTATCTTAGTCTGGCTTCTACTAGGCCATACATTGACCCTCAAGGGTCTGCCTCAGTCGCACCAAGGCCTCAGAGTTCCTTTAGAACTCTGTACAGCTTAATTCAGAGCTGTACCAGAATCAAGAACCCACATTGGTTCAACTTAGCCAAAGCACATATATAATCACGTTTTCACCGATTATTTGGCCTTATGAATAACTTTTGTAAAGGTATTTGAGTTAATTCAGGCCATAACATTGTTCATTCACACACACCTCTCCCTTCCTAGAGCCAAACTCAAACGTCATCATAATTCCAGTTTCAACATCCCATATCACTCAGAACAACCTCCTGATGACATCTCACTAAAGAACCTAAGCCTAATTCCAGCCCTATCAACATATGGTTACTATTCATCCAATCCCTATTTCACAAATTAAACAGTTAAAAATGTGAGTTTCTTACCTCAGATCAATAAAAGAAAGTTGGAGAAGTCTCTCTCCTCGCTCTGGTGTCCTGAAACCAGTGTCTTTCCCTTCCAAAGCTCACCCTCTGTGGAAACTCAAGGGAATGGGAGTTTTCTCACAATTCTCACACCCAAGGCTAGATTTTGGCTTTCAAATGGTTCTAATCAAGTTTATAGATGATTAGGAGGTGTTTTAGTGATTTAGGGTGAAGGTTTGAAGCTTTTAGAGTGCAACAATGGTGCCTAGGCTCAAGGAGAAAGAGGAACAGTGGTTTCCTTTGGAAAAATCGCGATTTGGCCTTTTATAGGTGGCCTGACCGACATGCCTCGCCCTTGGCGCCACTTTGGCGCTCTTGGCGCCATTTTCCAGTGCATCTGGCGCCCTTGGCGCCACTCTGGCGCTCCTGGCGCCAGTTTCCAGCATCTGTGGCGCTCCTGGCGCCAACTTCCAGAAACTATGGCGCCTCCAGCGCCAATTTCCAGTGGGTCTGGCGCTGATCGCGCCAACCCTGGCGCTGATCGCGCCACATGTTCCACAAAATTTTCTCTTAAAGGGAACTGGCGCGATTCGTGCGAAACCCAGTGCCATCCGCGCCAGTCTCTGGGTATTATAGCACTCATGACCATTCCTATTGCAAAAGTAATGATGAAAGACAAGGAATCAAGAGTTCATGTCGAACACTTCTTCGATATCGACTATTTGAAAATGTTGGCTATGTCATCAAAGCCCATCTTCTATTGTGTAGAATTCACCATTTCTTTAAAGATCCTAAAGTGGTGGTGCCTGAACTTATCCGAGAGTTCTAGACGATTTGGAAGATATTTTGTTGGAAAAGTTGCTTGGCATCCAAGTGAAGCTATCAGTTGAAACCATTGCTCAATTCATTGGCTGCAAGCGTCGCAGAACCTGTTGATTCAAGAGGAGTCATGAGAAGATGGACAAGGAATCAAGCTTTGGAGTTTTGTGCTTTCAACATGCCTCATTTTAAAAGTGCCATGGAAGCTTGAAGATCAATTTGATTCTTGTAAAAGGAAAGAAGTGGTATCTGATAATCCAGTGTGCATATCATTCATTTAGGATTGTTAGATTGAAGGCTAATGCAAAAGCATTTAATAAATAAGGCAGATTAAAATCAAGTTTTTGGAAAAATGAAGTTTTCCTGTTTTAATCGATTACAGATATGTTGGCATCAATTATTTTGTTCTTCGTGCCTTCTGGAAAACAAATTAAGAACAATGTAATCGATTACATATCGAATTAATCGATTACCTAGGCTAAAATTGAAATAACATACTTCCTGTCTTAATCGATTACATAAGTTCATAATCGATTACATATCATGCCTATGGCTAACATGTTTTGCTGATTTAATCGATTACATATCATTTTAATCGATTACATAGTGCATTTGAAAATATTGGTCTCTCTGTCTTAATCGATTACCAAATTCAGTAATCGATTACTCAGTGTATTTGGAAAATCATGAGTTCCTATTTTAATCGATTATGTGACGGGATAATCGATTATAATGTTCATAGCTCAAACCCAAAACATATCAGAAACACTTTAATCGATTACATTCTTGAATTAATCGATTACATATGCTAAATAATCGATTACAGGAGAGTGTTTAATCGATTATTTTCAGTTAGAAAGCTGTTATAAATAGAACTCATTGCTCTGTGTTTTGTAGAATTGAGAAATTCGAATTCTGAGCAATCTCAAACATTCATAAGCTTTCATTAGTGAGTTTTTTGAGTTCAAAAACGTCTTGGCTTCACCAAAATTCATATGGGTTTTTGATTTGATGAGTGAAGCATCATTAAGCCTCAAAGCTTAAGGAAAGGGATGCATTGAGTCTGTTATTCTGTCTATCAACCTAGTGAATCATTCATATGCATTTTGTTCATTGGATTATCAGGTGAATTCGTTCCTTATTCTGAGTTTGTAAATCTGTTATTTGATTTCTGTAAAGATTGGCTTATTGTAAATGGGTTTCTTGCATGATAACTAGAGATAGTGTTTCTCTAGGGGTTGCTGAGTAGTGTTCTCAGTGGGGTTGGTCTCTAAGAATCTAATAGTGTTTTAGATTTCTGAACTTTATCTAGGGGTTGATAAAGAGAGGCTTGTAATATCTTGTAAGAACATTAATTTGCAATAGTGGAACTTCATTCTAGTGTTGAGTGGAAGAACTGGATGTAGCTTCATAGTGTTTGAAGTGAACCAGTATAAAAATTGTGGCTGATCTTTATTCTAATCTCTTAATCTCTTTATTGCTTTGGTTTGTGAATCAAATTATTTGCACAAAAAGATTTCAGTTGTCTATTGATTTTCTTGACAGAGGAATTTGATTGAATATAAGATTCTTGGTTTCAAAACAATTTTTAAAGTGATAAAGATCCTGTGGAAACTCTGATTGTAAAATTTTTAATTACCAAGGTACAACCAATTCACCCCCCCTCTTGGTTGTATTGAAGTATTCCTATCTTTTTCAGAACCAAGTTTATTAACAGTTAGGGAGATTAACTTGAAGATCATATTGGGAACTCCTTGTGAGGATCCAACTTGGCTAAGACCCCAAGTTGATATGGAACATTGTTGAGTAAGGGCAAAATCTTCCAACAAATAGTCAACAAGGCCATCATTCACATGCAAGAATCGAAGGACTTTCGTCTAACGCTCACAAGTTCATCTTGTATCACCTTATGGAGGGCACTCCCTTTGACTTACCCTAAATTCTTTTCAACTGGTTTGCTACTGAAGTGATGAAGGACAAAAGCATCGGGAAGGAAATACACCATAGTGTCATCCTGACTATGGTATTCAAAATCCATTGCATTATAAGAAAATTCTTGTATGAGAAACCTATAGATGTGCAAGACAAAATCTGTAAAATATAGGAACACTTCACACTTAACCAAGAGGGGGGGTGAATTGGTTAGGCTTGGTAAATTAAAATTTTCTTGAACAAAATCAGAGTTTTCCCTTAAGATCTTTATCACTTTTGAAACCAAGAATCCTTATTCAATCAAATGTTCAGTCCAAGGTAACCAATAGCTCAAAATTAAATTGATAAGCAAAACAAGACAATCAAGATAGACAGAATATAATCAAGAAAGAAATTTAAATCAAAGCACACAAGATTTATACTGGTTCACTTCAAACACTATGAAGCTACATCCAGTTTTCTTCCACTCAACACTAGAATGGAGTTCCACTATTTTAATTTTTTGTTCTTACAAGTAATTACAAAGTCTCTGTTTATCAACCCTAGATAAAGTTCAGAAATCTAAAACAATATTAGATTCTTAGAGACAACCCCACTGAGAACACTACTCAGTTTAACCCCTAGAGAAACTCTATCTCTAGATTACAAGCAAGAAACCCAACTACAATAGACAAAAAAATACATCCAAAAATCAAAACAACTTACAACCACAAAGTTAAGGAAAGAAATCACCTGATGATCCAATGAATGATATGCAGATGAATGAGTAATCAGGTTGAATGAAGAAAAACAAACTTAGAACATCTCCTTCCTTAACCTTTTGAAAGAATCTTCTTGCTTCATGAATCACTTAACAACCTATAAGTGTTTTAGTGAAAGCAAGAACTCAAAGAACCCAAAATATCACTAAGGATGTGTTTAAAAAGCTTAAGTATGCTCAGAATACGAATTGATCAAGTTACTAAAACAGCTGAGCAAGGGTTCTATTTATAAAAAATTTTCTAACCTTCAGTAATCGATTACATACGCTCCTGTAATCGATTATTTTGCTCATGTATCGATTATTTCAAGACTGTAATCGATTAAACAGTTCAACAAACTTCTGGATATGAGCAACGAACAAAATAATCGATTATTCCGACTTGTAATCGATTAAAATAGACAGTTTCACAAATACAAATACACTGTGTAATCGATTACTACATTTGGTAATCGATTAGACCAGGAGAACATGTTAAGTACAGGCATATAATGTAATTGATTACTAAACTTGGTAATCGATTAAGACAGGAAGGTGATATTTTCTGTTTAGCCTATGTAATCGATTACAGCCTATTGGTAATCGATTAAGTTGTTCATCAAGGCACCTTTAAAAATGAACTAAGGTAAAAATAATAGATTAATCCGATACGTAATCGATTACATTGTTCTTAAAAAGTTTTCCAGAAAGCACTAAGAACAAAATAATCAATTCTTATCTTGATGTAATTGATTAAACTAGTAAAAAACTTTATTTTTCCAAAAACTTTTGATTTAATTCAAAACCTTAAACAATTTATCAAAGCCTTGTAAATTCTATTACTCAAACTAATTGCCTTAATGAATGATGTGAATGCTCACCAGAAATGTTTCTTCCTTTTACATTAACCACAAATTAATCTTCAAGGCTTCCTTTTCATGTTTGAAAGCTCAAAACTTGAATCAAACTTTGCTTATGCTTCAAGCAGCTCCCCCTGAATTCAACAAAATCTACCTAGACAAGGCGTTTCTACCAAAATAGAAAGCATTCAGCCAAGAGAACATATACAAGATGAGACTGGTAGATGATGGTTCTTTCCAAAAAGTTCCCTAGCTGAATGATTCCATATTTGCTAAACTTCAACAAAAGTTTGGACTCATCACTGGACGGGACGATCAGCTGGACACAATCTGGAAAAGGCTACTGAAGAAGACAAAGTGGATGCAGAAAGAAGAAGTTGTTTAAGTTGAGCACAGGACAAAGAAACAAATGGATGCACCTTTGTCCAAGGCTACACCTACTCAACAGCATCCACCTCCTACTCTCGTTGCTCCCAAGGCAACAGGTGTCATGGCCAATGTGTCCAAAAGGCCTACACCTAAGAAGCAAACACAAAAGCCTCCCTCCACTGCTCAATGCTTAAGGGTACTCAATGAGACTAAGAGTGAGGATGATAGAACTTTGGTCTTCAAGAAATTAAAAATCGCACGGTTGTGTTTTCCCGTTGCTTTTCTTTCTGAGAATGCTTACAACATTTAAAAAAGAATGTAAGCTAAATTCCAACCTATGATAGATTGGACGTATTTCCCTCTGAATATTGAAGAAGAGGTGCAACATCCTAAAAATTTAAATATGTTACTTAGAGATAAAAAGAGAAATTACAAAAATGTTTGAGTGAGATTGACCATATTACCCTTTCTCTTGATGTGAGAATTACCATATTACCCTTGAGGTGAAAATTACAAAAATGCCATTAGATATTTTGGTTAGATATTATAATAATACCCTTAGATATTTTGGTTAAATATTTTGAAGTAACAATTCAATAATACCCCTGTAATAACTGATAAATTACCAAAATACCCTTGAGGTTAAAATTACCAAAATACCCTTAGATATTTTGCCTTGGATATTTTTGTAGAAACTTGAGGTGGAAATTACATATATACCCCTGCAATGATAAATTACCAAATTACCCTTATTAACAGATAAAAATCACAAGAAAACTAGGAGTACCTAAACTGACCAAAAAATTATGATTACTTTCTAAAGCTATCATAAGTTAGAGTTTTAGACCATGTGAACACATGAAGTACCAAAAAATATTAGGTATCTGACAAATCTTAGAATATCTAAATATTATCTATGGTGTTATGAGGAAAATTATCACATGAAGAACACATGTGTGTGATACAAGAAGGATATGATAGAAGCTAAGGGATCCAAGTGACAAGCTTAGAAGTACTTAGAATATATTTAGTTATGATTAGTTAATTTAAGAAAATAAGAAAAACTTAAAAGGAAAACATTCATACGGAAGCCACGTGAAAGTGGCTATGTGTGTGCATGTTTTTAAGCAAAAACAAAAGAAGATGCAAATTGAAGTAGTTGTGTGTGTGTGTGTAACCATAAATGGCTTATGTGCACAAAACAAACAAAATCAAACTCTCTAAGAAGCTTTCCATGTGCACCTTGAACAATTAATGAGGGAATCTTTGCTTTTTGATTAAATAAGCATGCATAGAATTAAAATATCTTCATAGCATAATGACTTAGTTGTATTAGAACCAAACTAAGGACTAACTAACTTCCATCCTAACTAATTTCTTTTCCTAGACTTCTATCCTAACTAAAATTCTTCCTATAAATACTCATCTGATTTAAAATTCTGCACATGCAATGCTATCTCCCCCTCAAATTCACATCCAACTCTCTTTCTTTTTCTCTCTTCACTTTGCTTTCACTTTTCTCAATTCTTTCTTGACATCAAAACCACAGCCTTTCACCTCCAATTCCTTCTCTTCCTCCTTCCAAACCATCTAATATTAAGACTTTCATTCTTTCAAGACCTTGAGGTGCAGCCAAGTACTTGGAAGAGTTGGAAGAATTGGAAGCAAACTTGCTCAAGGTAGGTGTATGTTTAAGTTTATTTATCACTTGATTATTGAGATTATTCGAATGGCTTTAAGTTGATTTTTGGACTATTTTTAGAATTTTATATCTCCCTCTGTACTTAACCAAATGAGGTGTTTGACCACTCATTTTCAATCTTAGGATGTTCTCTATGTTGTCCTAAAATATGGCACCAAACTAAGTAGTGAATCATGCCCATAATTTATTTAAACCTAGGCTATCCAAAACTGTGCATACTCAAAACAGCCACTACCACCCGTTTTAAAAAACTTATTTCTCTCACATTTCTTAGTCAAATAAGGTGTATGATATATAGAATTAAAGATATAGATGTTAACTATAACATATAAAAAATTCAGATAAATCTAGATTTTATACTGCTTATAGTCATGAAAACACTAAGAGATGTCAGTGTAGAATTTTGATCTTACTGGCAGCCTTGGAGTGTTGTTATTAAAATGCTATAGCTAGAGTTTTAGAACTCCAATTGAAGCATGTGATACCTTCTTGGAAATCTTAGGAAGTCTAGTTTAACATACTAAAATATGGGAATTTAATGACTTATATATCAATATAGATTATATGAAAAACCAAATAGTATGTGGTGAGAAATATTGTTGTTATGTTGTTTTTGGGCTGTTGTGATTAATTATATTTGTATGAACTTGAATGAGCCAGTTTGAGTATTCCAGATTCAGCATGTGATAAATGAGTAGTGGACTTGTTGATCTTGCTTATGTTATGATGATGGAGATAATTATGAACTAATGATAATGTTTAATTGGTTGGGAACACTTACTTGTGTTCACATGTGTTTTGGCCAAGGGTGAGATATGTTAAACAAATTTACAATTTAACTTTTAGTATGGTGTAACCGAACCACAATAGTTTCATGATGTTTTTGATTCAATGATATGAGAATTGTTTCATGGTTGTGGTTGAAAAGCAAGATCTATGTAAAGGTCTTGGAGATAAATGAATATTGAAAGCAAGGTTCGTAGAGAGATCTTGGAATTAAATTATATTGCTTCATATCCATAGAGTGGTATGGAAAGGTCCTTGGTCCATAGAGAGATCTTGGATGCTCATGTCCATAGAGTGACATGAGGTTTTGCTTCATATCCATAGAGTGATATGGAAAGATCCTTGATCCATAGAGAGATCTTGGATGCTCATATCCATAGAGTGAATTGAGGTTTTGCTTCATATCCATAAAGTGATATGGAAAGATCCTCAATCCATAGAGAGATCTTAGATGCTCATGTCCATAGAGTGACTTGAGGTTATGCTTCATTTCCATAGAGTGATATGGAAAGATCCTTGATCCATAGAGAAATCTTGGATACTTATGTCCATAGAGTGACTTGAGGTTTTGCTTCATATCCATAGAGTGATATGGAAAGATCCTCGATCCATAGAGAGATCTTAGATGCTCATGTCCATAGAGTGACTTGAGGTTATGCTTCATTTCCATAGAGTGATATGGAAAGATCCTTGATCCATAGAGAGGTCTTAGATGCTCATGTCCATAGAGTGACTTGAGGTTTTGGAACTAGATCCATAAGTAATTCGAAATGTGCCCAGATCCATGTAAACACTCTGGAACTGTTTATTGGTATCGGATCCATAGAATGATTTGGGATGTGTCCAGATCCACAAAAAGACTCTGGAACTATTTGTTTGAAATGAAAGTAATGTGTTGTTTTGTTAGTTACTTGAATGAATGATATCTTGTGTGTGGAAGATTTGATGTGTAAATAAATAGTTGTATTAGTATATGAATATAAAATAAATTCAAGTTGTTTTTTATGGATAAACTGAATCTACTTTGGGATATATGTTTTAAAAATATAAAATGAATTAGATGTTCAGATGAGTTTATAGGAACATGTTTTCAAATTAAACCGAAGTAGCTAGAATGATGACGATGACATGGTTTTGAATTGGTTTTGTAAAGCTGTTTACACCTATGGGGAATTCTTTGGAATTCTCATTGTTTTAGTGTGTTCCCGTGTCATTCCAGATAGGTAAATCAAGAGGAGCAGCTACAAATTGGGGACAAGCTGGAAGATTTATTTTAATATTGTAGATTTATTGTATTTTCCTATATACTTTGTAATATATAGACATTAATATTATTTTATGAAATATTATTTACAAGTTATTTCTAGGTTTAGAATTTAATAAAGAAACCAAAAAGTCTCAACAGGCTCTATATAAGCGTGATTTTCATAACACAGTAAATTTAAAATATTCAGACAACTTTTTCTTAATCGGGTCTAGTTACAAATTTTATGTTAACTTAACATCTAGTTACATATTATAACTTAAGCATAATATAGTAATTGGAAGGGTGTTACAAGAGGAAGTTACATATCCTCCGCCTAAGCACCAAGATTCTCATGCTACATCCACCATTTTTGAGCATGATCCACCAACAGGGATCGAAGTTCTTCCTCCACCAAAGTGGAAGAACTTTACCCCAACATATGCAAGCCTCATCTTGTGCAGCACAACACAAAAATGCCTACAGCTCTCCCTCTGGCTAAGGAAAATATATACAATGTTGGGATGATAATGATGCAATGTGGGCTAATTGATCGATGGCCAAGCTATCCTCCGGGTCTACACATCTGACACAACATCCATCAAGTTATGATAAGGACATCATTGGGTGATTCAACAAGATCGATGTACAACAAAGTGATCCATCTTCTGAAGATTTCTTGCCTCCATTTCTTCGTCCAAAGCACATCCAACTGTTAACTCCCATGTCTAAGTTCATTCCTTTAGACCATGGCCATCAAGCTCTCCCTCTGGCTAAGGACAATATATACAATGTTGGGATGATAATGATGCAATGTGGGCTAATTGATCGATGGCCAAGCTATCCTCCAGGTCTACACATCTGACACAACCTCCATCAAGATCATGCCTGATCGAATAGCTCCAAAGTTTCCACCCTTGGACTTAAGAAAGAAGAAAGGCAAAGTTCCTCCTCACAGCAAGCCCATACATTATAAAGGCCCAAAATACAATGTTGCGTTGCATCTAATTCCTTATGATTGGAGCAGGTACTTTACAAGGGATGCTGCTACAAAGACTATTGCATTAAAGCCAGGCATTGAGTTTGATCAGAAGCATGTCATGCTCTTCTACTTTAAAGCCATGTATGAAAACTCTCGCCTTGCATCCACCTCAGACTATGATAAGGAAGACAACTCGTATCACATGCGGATGGTGCAGATTTTGCCTCCAGGAAAGATATATCGCTTCAAGGATTGGCATATGTTTTTACCAAGGCAAGAAGGAGATCATGACTTTTATCAACCTCTAATCCATGATACTCCTCCTTTTTGCTCTTGGTTTGTCTTTGACTTGCACAAATATTTTGAAGCTGCAATGAGAAGAGCCATTATCACTTCTTGGGCAAGCTTTCCGTGCTCAAGAAGTTTCTATACTCTCCTGATCATAATCCATGGGTTCCTAGTCAAGGAATGGTAGCTGAGCTTCAATGGAAACAAGACAAATTGAAATGCCAACTAATGGAGATGCAAAAAGAGGGTGAAGCCAAACAATAGCAGGAAAAACTTGAATATGGAGAGCTGTTCAACAATTTGCATGCATATCTTGGACCTCAGGTCAATGTTATTGAACCTCCGATGACTGAAGTTACTTCACAACCTCCACAAATTGTTGAAGATGCATTAGCAACTGTAAGCACTTCCATTACTCCTCGCAAGATAACTCCCTTGACCATTTTTGCTCCAACTGGTGTGTTAGAAGAGAGAATTCAAGAACTGTTGCGCCTTCAATTGGCCAACCTAGAAGAGACCATGGAAAGAAGGTTCCTTGCTGAATGCATGTAGACCAATTTGCTGATCAAGAACACTTTGAGTTCATCGCTCAAATCCTTCAATGATTCTTTTCTCTTCAACATGAATTTACTAATGCAACAAAGGTTGCCTCCATTCATCCAACCACTTCCACAACCACCAACCATTATTGTGAAACCTCATTCTGAGGTTCTTGCACCAATGGTTCCTGCATTAGAGGTTGTAATAACTATTGATCCTATGCATGCACCTTCACCCTGTTGAATTCATGGGGAGCTGCTTGAAGCATAAGCAAAGTTTGATTCAAGTTTTAACTTTTGAGCTTTCAAACATGCAAAGGAAGCCTTGAAGATTAATTTGTGATTAATGTAAAAGGAAGAAACATTTCTGGTGATCCAAGTGCACTGCATTCATTAAGGCAATTAGTTTGAGTAATAGAATTTACAAGGCTTTGATAAATTCTTTAAGGTTTTGAATTAAATCAAAAGTTTCTGGAAAAATAAAGTTTTCTACTGGTTTAATCGATTACATCAAGATAAGAATCGATTATTTTGTTCTTAGTGCTTTCTGGAAAACTTTTCAAGAACAATGTAATTGATTACGTATCGGATTAATTGATTATTTTACGTTAGTTCATTTTTAAAGGTGCCTTGATGAACAACTTAATCAATTACCAACAGGCTGTAATCGGTTACTGATAAGTGCCACATTTCAGTAAAATTCATGTTTCAAATACTGGCACTTATCTTTTGATTTCATTAACTTAGTTTATAAATTTCCCTAAACCTAGTTAAATAGCATCTAGTACTTGTTTTAAAGTTATTTTGAAAGATTAATCTAATCATGTTTTGTATTTTGATAGACTCTGTAGATTTTCGAAGCTCCGAATAAAGCAAATCAAGCAAGGAAGACTTACATAGCAAGAATGAGAGGTGCAACAAGCATTCCAGGCCCAGAAACCGACATGGCCCAAAGCTTTCTTCAACACTAAGTTTTAAGCTCGCCCAAGCGAGCTCCCTGAGGCCAATTTGGTCGCCCAGGCGAGCAAAACATGAAGGAATTGGCCGCTTGGGCGAGTGGAAGCATACAGGACTTGCACCTATAAATACCCCACGGATTTTGGAAGCAAGGCATGTTCTTAAGGCACCATTTTAGCTACTTAACATATATTTTAGGCTTAGGATCCTTCCTAGTTGAGAGTAGAAGGTTAGGGAAGTGAGGAAAGTGAGTTTTTGTAATGGAGACTCTGCCGAAAAGAGGATTGATGACAAGCTACTTCGTCAGTGATTCTCTTGAGGAAGTTCTTCCGATGCTCGCCTAAGCTTCTCTAGGATTGGATATATTCTTCTTATCCCTATGCTCTTTTAATTTCTATGCATTATCCTATTTCTTATTGGTGACTTTATTCTATGCTTAATGCTTGATGCTAAGTGATCGCTAGTGTCATGAATTTAAACCCTAAAAGCGACTGGAAAGTAAATTTAGGGTTTAAACCGAATAAATTCACTCATCAAGTTGCGTTGCTAGGAATAGGGCATAACGTTTTGATCGCATTAAACATGTGAATATAATCTTAATGCTTGGGTATTTAATTAAATATGCGATGAATTGGTATTTAGTAAAATATCCTTAGGACTTTAATTGCGAGGAATCGAATTAGGGTTACTTAAACGTGTGCGTCAATAAGAATAGAAAAATAATGCATAGGTAGAATTAATTGAAGGGATAAGTAAGACGAAATCCAATCCTACGCTTCCTTGACTTGAACTCGTTTATTTACTTCCGTAATTTTATCTTTGTTTTATGATACAATATCACACAAATGAACCTTCGCTTTAATCATCTGTACATAGACTATTAAACTGGTAAAGCTTTAAACTAACCAAAGTAAACTCAAATCCCTGTAGAGACGAACTTTATAAATTTGTAACTTGCAACGATAACACGGTGCGCTTGCCGTAAAATTCCTAACAATTACATAGGCTAAACATAAAATATCACCTTCATGTCTTAATCGTTTACCAAGTTTAGTAATCGATTACATTATATGCCTGTACTTAACATGTTCTCCTAGTTTAATCGATTACCAAATGTAGTAATCGATTACATAGTTCAAAATAGTTTTATACAGCTTCCTGGTTTAATCGATTACCAGAGTTCGTAATCGATTACACAGTGTATTTGTATTTGTGAAACTGCCTGTTTTAATCGATTATTTTGTTCGTTGCTCATATCCAGAAGTTTTTTGAACAGTTTTATCGATTACAGTCTTGAAATAATCAATTACATGAGCAAAATAATTGATTATAGGAGCGTATGTAATCGATTACTAACGGTTATAAAATTTGTTATAAATAGAACCCTTGCTCAGCTATTTTAGTAACTTGATCAATTCGTATTATGAGCATACTTAAGCTTTTTAAACACATCCGTAGTGATATTCTGGGTTCTTTGAGTTCTTGCTTTCACTAAAACACTTATGGGTTGTTAAGTGATTCTTGAAGCAAGAAGGTTCTTTCAAAAGGTTAAGGAAGGAGATGTTCTAAGTTTGTTTTTCTTCATTCAACCTGATTACTCATTCATCTGCATATCATTCACTGGATCATCAGGTAATTTCTTTCCTTAACTTTGTGGTTGTAAGTTGTTTTGATTTTTGGATGTATTTTTGTCTATTGTAGTTGGGTTTCTTGCTTGTAATCTAGAGATAGAGTATTTCTAGGAGTTAAACTGAGTAATGTTCTCAGTGGGGTTGTCTCTAAGAATCTAATAGTGTTTTAGATTTCTGAACTTTATCTAGGGTTGATAAAGAAAGACTTTGTAATTACTTGTAAGAACAGAAAATTAAAATAGTGGAACTCCATTCTAGTGTTGAGTGGAAGAAAACTGGATGTAGCATCATAGTGTTTGAAGTGAACCAGTATAAATCTTGTGTGCTTTGATTTAAATTTCTTTCTTTATTATATTCTGTCTATCTTGATTGTCTTGTTTTGCTTATCAATTCAATTTTGAGCTATTGGTTACCTTGGACTGAACATTTGATTGAATAAGGATTCTTGGTTTCAAAAGTGATAAAGATCCTAAGGGAAAACTCTAATTTTGTTCAAGAAAATTTTAATTTACCAAGCCTAACCAATTCACCCCCCCTCCTCTTGGTTAAGTGTGAAGTGTTCCTATATTTTACACACCCTTGCCACAAAAGTGACCACCTCTCATCCCTCAACCTTCGTCCACTAAAGGTTGACAGTGATGGTCAAGTCATTTCCTTTCTCTCTTCGAACCCACGTCTTTTGATAATGACAAAGGGGGAGAAAATAGAATACAAATTTTGATTTGTAAACATTTGTACTTACCTTACTTTTCAATAAAACATGGGTTCTTGTGGTTACATATGTGTGTTTTCATGCTTTTTAAATTCGTTTAAATTCTTCTACACATATGCTCTGATATATGTAATATGCATGCTCTGATTAATACGTATTCTCTGATACATGCATAAGGTAATAGACTCAATGAGAGTTTCATATATCTCAACATAATTTGCTTATACATATTGATAACATATTTGCTCTAATTATGTTGTTGAAAACTCTCTTTATGCTCTAATGCTTAATAAGTGTGTTTTATATCAAAGTTACTTTCTTCGAATACACAAACAAAGAATAAGTGGTGTGAAACAATACACTCTAAACACTTCTGGTACCTTGATCTTAACCTTTTCATCTTATACTTCTTGGTATCAAAATTTATATTGTTTGTCATCATCAAAAATGGGGAGATTGTTAAGTTTGGTTGTGTCCAAGTCATATTGGATTGTACCAAACAATTAAATACCTAAGGTTTTGATGTTAACAAAGTATACATTTTATGTGTTAACTTTTCATGCTTAAGCGACAGGTTTATCTATCTCTATGAGATACAAGAAGAAAGCATGAGTAGAAAGGCCTTGGATGATAGCTAAAGTATCAGTCATTAGATAATACTGCCCCTCAGCGTCCAACCCTAAAAGGACAAGTGCTTTAGCAGTTTGCTCATAGTACAAAAGCAATGGAACAATTACTCGATCCTCAAGTACTGAAAGTAATCATCAGAAAGTGACGTCCATGGTTCAGTAAGCAATTTGTACCATAACAAACAAGAGGGAAGCTTTGAATTGTCTTGTCTTGACATTCTTTATTCCTCTTGTCCTATACTTTTAACGTTGTATTTGAATTTTACACTGAACGTCAGCTCTAAGCACAAGGCAACAATGGCAAGTTGTACTTCTCTGAAGATACGTTGTAGAAGATGTTTGTGGTCCCCACACTCTCTGCATAGTGATGTGCCTCGTGTAAATCCCCCAAGCTATTAGACAACAACTAGTTGGGATCTCTCAATGGATCGAAGCTCTGAAGTCTATATAAACCTTGAAGATGTTCATGATAAAGTTGTCGAAACACTAGATAATCATCTAAGGCAAAAACGAACATAGTGTTGTAACATCGTCATTTTAGTTGGACAAAATAAACTTGAGCCAATTAAGTGAACCTTAGCTCTTCTAAGTTAACAAGTTTCATTATATTCGAGCTTATTGTGTAAATACTCTTTTAGTGATTAGGATACATTTTCTATCAAACATCTATTGTTTTTGAAAGCTAGGAGTGACTTAGTGACAAAAAATACTTGGGTCTTAATCTCAGGGGAAGTTTAAGGGTAGTTCTAGGAGTAACCTAGAGAATACTTGTTGTAGCCAGAAGTGGCATAGAGAATTGATATTACGTTGTCGACACGCACCAAAACAATTTAACTACGTTAATTTTGTAGCACAGGATTAACCTAGGTCGACTCAGAGACACAATCAATATGGTTCTAGCTTCAATTTACTAACAACAGTGAGGGGGGAATTTTATCAAAAAGTTTGTGTGCATAAGTAAAACTTGCAAAAACGTAAACTAAAATTAAAGAGCAACACAGAAACTAACAAAATTCAAAAGAAGTAATGTAAAACAAAATTAAAGCATAAATCCAATTCACCTCACCAAGCAATTCGAATCATCATTGTTCTCATAAATTTATCCTATTATGAAAGTTCATTCAATCTCATTAGAAGTAACTCAATCGACTTAACCCCTAAATTGATTGAAACCACAACCCTAACAGAAATATCATCCAATTAATCTGTGATTAAATTCAAAATTAGGAAATGAATCCATAACCTAATCCATTTTCAATCCTAAACGTATTCATAATCATGAAAACATAATAGCAATTGAAGAAGAAGATGAACATTCAAATAGAATTCGAAATACCAAACCAAAACTCAAATTCTCCTTGTGCTTGGGTTGGATCCTTAGATTGAGTGAGGATTTAGCCTTCCATGATCATCATCAGTGAAAGCCCCATGGAATTATTGCATGAAAATGGAAGAACAGAAAAATGAAAATGAAGAACAAGCAAGAACAGTTGAGAGAAAATGAGAGCAAGGGTTTTTATCCTAAAAACCTAAAAGAAGGAAATGTAAAACTGTTTTTATTAAATGAAATTGTGTGTTGAAATCTGTCCAATGTCACTAATAAGTAGGGACTAAGTCTGAAGAAAAGAATTGGCCATCAACAAAACCCATCAATTCTAATTATTTACTATTTACAACCATAAAATTCAAATTCGCAGCCCAAAATAACAAGTGCAGAGGTGCTAACTTCGAAGTTCAAAATGACCCTCCAAATGACAGAATTGGCCTTGGGCTATTTCTAGCAAACTTGTAGATCTTTTCGTTATCTTTCTAGGGACTCCAAGAACACTCCATTCATAGTTCCATAGCACTCTATAGGTCCTGTACAAGTCAGATACATTAAGTGAGCAAAAATCCGAAAATACGCTACAATTAACAATTAAGCCCACTTACTTGCCTAGGCCAAAAACTGAATTAGAGTGGAAAAATAAAAGTCCAAAAGAGGTCAAATAGGCTAAGAATGATAGAAAAATATTTAACTAAAAGTACTCCATCAAAATACCCCACACTTGAACATTTGCACTCCTGGGCAAAACTAAAAGAAAGACTAACAGAAAAATTCAAACTAAAATAAAACAAAAATTTAAAGAAAGGGTATGAACAAGGCACATATATTTTTCAATGGATCACAAAAATGCTCAAAAGTGAGAGATGGAAAGATGGAAGAATGATATTGAGGTAACAAACAATCCATGAAAACATGATCACAAAGTGCAAAGTGAAAAAGTAGTTAAGTTTAGGATTAAGAATGCACCAACGTGG
>PYAF01003319.1:63687-86027 GCA_007407185.1 Glycine tomentella | reverse complement strand
AAGCATTGACAAACCTCTCATTCATTCAACTTGAAATACACATGCATCAAAAGATCAAAAGGACTTTATTAGCTTGTAATGAATGGCTTAGGAAAAGGTGGATAAGAAAAGGATATTTAGGCTAAAACTTAAGAGAAAAGAGGGGCAATGGGGAGCAAGCCAACAAGATAAAAGAAGGGTAGAAGCAATAAGATGAAATGTAAAAGAATTTACAAGGATGAAAATGAACTATAACAACTTTTATTACATATATTTTTTTTCTTTTGTTGAACTTCTTTTTCTTTGCTTATACACAATTTTTTTCTTTTTTTTATACACAATTTTTTTTCTTTTATTTGGACTTTTGCTATTTGAACTCTTTCTTTTCTCTTTTTCTTTTCTTTTCTTTCAAACAAAACAAAAGACAAACACCCCACACTTGTTTGAAACCCACTCCCAAAACAATTCCAAAGCCTCTTTTTTCCCTAAAGCTAGGATAACATGGTTTTTCATTTTTTTTCTTTGTTTTTAATGAGCTAAACAAGAAAGAAAAGGCTAGAGGCTCAAAGAGGGTGACAATGGATATCAACACAAGGATATGTTTATTTGGCTAGTGGCTAAAAGAAAGAAGGCCTAAATCATCTCAATCAAAGCATGTGCAACAAGGAATGTCAAAAGAGGCAAGGAAAAACATAGAGTAATCTAGCACAAGGGTGAAATTACACATGAAAGAACATATCCACAAGGCTCAAAAACTCACAAGGCATAATTCTACCACACATGGTTCATCTTAAATTCTATTTCTCAAGCCTACTTATCACTTCAACAATTGCAACAATGATTCACATCAAGAATGAACCTCTCAATCCAACCAACTTTTAACATTTCTTACAATTTATACAAGTTGGAAATCCTATGAAAAACATGAAAAGTGCCTATATTCAATAAAAACAGCACAAACCAAAAACAGCAGAAACAGACAACAAAATATACAGACTCAAAAACTGAAACAGACAAACAGAATATAGACAGACAGATAAACAGAAAACAGAAAACAGAAAATAACAGACACTGACAAACAGACAGCAACAAAACATAAAAAGACAGAAAACAGAAAACAGAAAACAGAAAATAACAAGAATTTCAAAAAAAAAATTTATGATCCTTCACCCCCACTTGAAATGCACATTGTCCTCAATGTAAGCATGCAAAGAAATGTAACAAAGAGACAACAAATAAAAGAAGGAAAAAGGAAACTCCCCAAATGTCATTCACGCAAAATTGGCAAGACCAAAGAGATGTCCTCCACAAGCTCCTCCTCCACTTGAGGGCTCTCATGAAATGCTTTGAGTTGGTGACCATTGACCTTGAAGACTTTGCCGGTAGCTTCATTTTTAATCTCAACTGCACCATGAGGAAAAACATTAGTAACAACAAAAGGTCCATCCCATCTAGATCGAAGTTTACCAAAAATAAGCTTAAGGCGAGAATTAAACAATAACACTTTTTGGCCACTATTCTTTTCTGAGAATCCTAGAGTCATGGAATTTCTTCACTTTCTCCTTGTAAATCTTGGAGTTCTCATAGGCTTCTAAACGAATCTCCTCAAGCTCTTGCAACTGAAGCTTCCTTTGCATACCCGCTTCATCAAATGCCATGTTGCAACTCTTCACCGCCCAATAAGCACGGTGCTCAATCTCCACTGGAAGGTGGCATGCTTTACCGAAAACCACCCTATAGGGAGACATCCCCAAAGGTGTGAGTTAAGCGGTCCTATGAGCCCATAATGCATCCTCAAGAAGCTTGCTCCAATCTTTCCTGTTTGGTTGCACCACCTTCTGTAACACTTGCTTGATCTCTCTGTTAAAAACCTCTGCTTGTCCATTAGTTTGGGGATGATAAGCTATAGCAACTCTATGCACAACCCCATATTTCTAAAGCAAGGATGCAAATGACCGGTTACAAAAATGGATCCCCTGGTCACTGATAATGGCTCTAGGCACACCAAACTTGCAAAAAATGTTGGATCTCACAAAATCCACAACAACTTTAGAATCATTAATTCTGGTGGCCTTAGCCTCAACCCATCTAGAAACATAATCAACGACAATAAAAATATATGAAAAGCCATGAGAAACAGGAAATGGACCCATAAAATCAATACCCCAGACATCAAAAATCTCACAAAAAATAATGCGTTGTTGAGGCATCTCATGTCTATGTGTAATTGTGCCTCCTGCTCTCTGACACTGCTCACAAGTGGTGGTAAAGTGATGAGCATCTTTAAACAAGGTGGGCCAGAAGAACCCACAGTCTAATACTTTCCTAGCGGTCCTCTGAGGACCAACATGACCTCCGGTAGGTGTGTCATGACAAAACTGAAGAATAGACTAAATTTCATGATCAGGCACACACCTTCAGATCACTTGGTCACTACCAAACCTCCACAAATAAGGATCATCCCAAACATAATATTTAGCATCACTCTTAAGTTTATCTATTTGGGACCTAGATGCATGAGGTGGAACAACAAATGCAACAAGATAATTAACAATGTCAGCAAACCAAGGTGTGACATGCGATGAATGCAAATGCATCAAGTGCTCATCAGGAAAATTATCACGAACGGGAAAGGACTCAAGAGGTCCCTCAATCCTGCTCAATTGATCAGCAACCAAGTTTTCTGCACCACTTTTGTCCTTAATCTCAATGTCAAATTCCTAAAGAAGAAGCATCCACCTGATCAATCTAGGTTTAGCATTAGGCTTCTTCAACAGGTATTTCAGAGCTGCATGGTCAGTAAAGACAGTGATACGGGAGCAAAGCAAGTAAGATCTAAATTTATCTAAAGCAAAAACAATAGCCAAAAGTTCCTTTTCAGTGGTGGTGTAGTTAACTTGGGCTGCATCCAAAGTGCGTGAAGCATAAGCAATAACATGGGATAGTTTACCAACTCTTTGGGAAAACACACCCCCAAGTGCATAATTAGAGGTATCACACATGAGCTCAAAGGGAAGCTCCCAATTTGGCGGCTGCATGATGGGAGAGGTAGTCAGCTTCTTCCTCAATTCCTCAAATGCCTCTTTGCAAGGCTGGTCAAATGTTTCTATGTCCTTTTGGAGAAGCTTGGACAATGGCAATGCAATTTTACTGAAATGCTGAATGCATCTCCTATAAAAACCTGCATGTCCAAGAAAGGAATGTACTTCTCGCACAGAAGCGGGGTAAGGCAAAGAGGTTCATTCAATCTCATTAGAAGTAACTCAATCGACTTAACCCCTAAATTGATTGAAACCACAACCCTAACTGAAATATCATCCAATTAATCTGTGATTAATATTCAAAATTAGGAAATGAATCCATAACCTAATCCATTTTCAATCCTAAATGTATTCATAATCATGAAAACATAATAGCAATTGAAGAAGAAGATGAACATTTACATAGAATTCGAAATACCAAACCAGAACTCAAATTCTCCTTGTGCTTGGGTTGGTTCCTTGTATTGAGTGAGGATTTAGCCTTCCATGATCATCATCAGTGAAAGCCCCATGGAATTATTGCACGAAAATGGAAGAACAGAAAAATGAAAATGAAGAACAAGCAAGAACAGTTGAGAGAAAATGAGAGCAAGGGTTTTGATCCTAAAAACCTAAAAGAAGGAAATGTAAAACTGTTTTTATTAAATGAAATTGTGTGTGAAATCTGTCCAATGTCACTAATAAGTAGTGACTAAGTCTGAAGAAAAGAATGGGCCATCAACAAAACCCATCAATTCTAATTATTTACTATTTACAACCATAAGATTCAAATTCGCAGCCCAAAATAACAAGTGCAGAGGTGCTAACTTCGAAGCTCAAAATGACCCTCAAAATGATAGAATTGGCCTCATGCTATTTCTAGGAAACTTGTAGGTCTTTTCATTATATTTCCGGAGACTCCTAGAACACTCCATTCGAAGATGAGTAGCACTCTATAGGCCCTGCACAAGTCAAATACGTTAAGTGAGCAAAAATCCGAAAATACGCTACAATTAGCAATTAAGCCCACTTACTTGCCTAGGCCAAAAAATGAATTAGAATGGAAAAATAAAAGTCCAAAAAGAGGTCAAATAAGCTAAGAATGATAGACAAAAATTTAACTAAAAGCACTCTATCACATGTACCTTGAGCAAACTTGAGTATGATAGAATAGAGGGATGTGAGACAACATAAGAATTCTGGAACACACTCAGAACAACACATGTGGGTGTAGATGAGGTAAAGGACTCAAATGTCAATATTTTAACTCACAAGTGTGAAATGTTTAAGATGCAGGAACATGAATCTATAGAAGAAATGTTCACAAGGTTACTATAGTGAATGAACTAAATGCTCTAGGAGAGAAGTACACAACACACAAGCGAATCAAGAATATTATGAGGAGTTTGCCTAAAATTTGGAGACCAAAGGTCACTGTCATAACAAAAACCAAGAATCTGAAATCTCTGGCTATGGTTGAACTTATTGGTTCTTTAAAGGTTCATGAACAAGAGTTAATGTATGAGATACAACTACCTAAAATAAAAATCATAGCTCTCAAGCACTTTCAAAAAACCAAAATAAAGCATTAGTCCAAAGCACTAAACACAATAATTGCTTCTAAAGCTGAGAACAATGATGATGAGCTTTCTGAGGAAGATGAAGAAGAACTGACATTCTTAACCCAAGAGTATGAAGACTACTAAGAAGGAGAAAAAGGAAATAAATAGATGAAAGGGAGTAGTAATTTTACAAAATTAACCTTATCATTATTCCATTAATAGATTTTGTTGTCCATCGTGAATATTACAAGAGAATAAGTGAAAAAAGTAATTAATATTACATTGAAAAAGTAAAATGAAATTATTTTGGGACAAATGTTTTCATCTTACACTACAATTATAATGAGATGAGGGAGTATAATAAAAAGGTGAAAATGAGAAAATCTATCATATGTAAAAAAATGATAAAAATAATAAAATTTTACCTTGAATAAAAAATATTAAAAAGAAAATCTAATAAATATTCAAGGACAAAAAGGGAATAAACAAAAAAGCTAGAAGTTAGAAATTAAACTGATAAAAAACATGGAAATGGGACGAATTGCCTTAAAGAATCCAGATTTAGAAATTGGTTTAGTTTTGTTTTAGGGAAAGGATATTGATGCTAAACTCAAGAAATAGGTGAAAAGGTGAGTGATAAGTCATAGATTTGATCGTCACAAATTGCCTTGATAAGATCAGATTCAGTTCTTTGCCCAAGGACCAAGGGAAGCTCTCAAAAAAGGGAGAAAACTCAAACTTTCATTTATACTCCGTCTACCTCAAAGCTACAAAGTTTCTACTATTTATAGGCTAGGCTTTCTTCTAAACATCCCACCAGAAATTAGTTTCCGCTTAAAATTAAATTCCCACTTACATTAAATTTCCGCTAGAACTAAAACCTCACTAACCACCATAATAACTTGGGAAGCCTAAAAACATAAAAACAAACCTAAAATATTTCAAGAGCCATATGAACTTATTACACGAAAATAAAATACGAAAATTAAAGAAAAATTAGAAAATTAGCTTCAATTAGTTCTTTAGCCTAAAAGCTATATAATCCATCCAAAATAAACTCCAACCCACATTTGCATCTTGAGTATAAACTCTTGGATTTATTGTGCTCTTCAAATTATTGTCTTTAAGTTTATTGAATTTATCTTTGAGTTGTAGAAATGAGACAATTTTTTGTTTGAACACTTGCATGATTATGCTTTGGAAAGACTTCCTAGTTTTTTTGGTCTTACTTTGGTTTTTGGATCTTTCACCAATTACAAAAAATATTTGAAGTGATCGAACCTTTGCTGAATTATATCACAAACTAGCGTTTTAAACATAAAAAATATTACTTCAAGAGTCAAACAAATTTTTCAACTAACAACAAAATTTAAAAATTAACTAAAATATCTTATCAAACATAATATTCTAAACTAAAAGATAAAATAAAATCCTAAAGATAAAAGATATGATAACATAATCTTAAACTAATGATAAATCATAAAGATATATGACTGGTCAGAATTCAAATAACATAAAATCCTAAATGAAAAATAGATCCTAACAAAAAGATCAAATAACAGAATCCTAAATTAAATCTATTGATCTATGAATTGGGCTCTACCAGACATTTCATTTTAAAAGACACTAGGATTTGGGTCTAATTATCAAATTGCCCTTAACTACACAACACCTTCTTCTAACGTAAAATGGGAGAAACTAGGGGTGGGCATGGATTGGATTTTTAAAAATCCAATTCATATCTAATCCATATCTACTTAAATGGATTAGATATTAAATCTTTATCTATATTTTTCTAAAAACAAGTTAGATTTAAAATCCAATCTATTTAAATGGATATGGATATAGATATATCCAATTTATATCTACTTCAATATTATAATTTTTTAATATAAATTTTAGTAATTAATACTAAAAAACAAAAATTTAGCACTTGTTCACTTGAATTTGATAAAAATTACTTCAAATATTAAATGTTATAGCTTTGGGTTTTGTGTGTCAGAAAATTTATAGGGCACCCACCACAACACAATCATCCAAGTAATTCTCATCTTACAACTAATTTTATAGAATTGAGATATTTCTAAACTTATGGTATAAGATTTTGAATATTATATTATATAATTTTTTTCCTTCATAGTTGGACTATTGATATTGTAGTGCAGATGTCTTAATTATTAGTATATACGATCGATAAAGCTTATTTACTATTCATCCAAGTAATGAATAAATAATTAGAAAGTAAAATATCCAATCCAACCAAAAACAAATTGGTGGCAGCAATTTTGCAATTTTTTTTACCTCGTTAGTGTCTATATTATTTAAAAATTATGAAGTTGATTTAATGAAGAAGAAAGAAGAGAAAAATATGGCGAGGTTGAACGTTGAATGGACAAGCATTAACAAATTCGAATATATATATATATATATATATATATATATATTATATTATATTTCACCTGCTATCTTCCATATCTCATTCGCTTAAATTAATAATCTCATTTTGGCCTCAACCAACCATAATTCTAGTAGCTTCTCTCATTCCTTCTGTCCCTTAATTGCGAAGCAAATCTTAATTTCTTCCATGGAAATGGAACCAACGTGCGTCGAGCCGTCGACACTTCGCTCAACCTTAACATTATTCCCTCTCCACACATTGCGGTTACTATTCAACGCCGACCTCTGTATATAATGGATTTGGATTTTCTACTTAAATCTGTATAAAATAAAATAGATTTTAGATTTATAAATGGATATAAAATATAGATATGATAAAAAATCTGATCCATTAAAAATAAATAAAATAGATTAGACTGGATCAATTATTAGATTACATTTGGATACCAAATTTTTTTGCCCACCCCTAGGAGAAACTGATTTCAAATGAAGAAACGAGCATTGCGCAGTGACATAGTGGGGGAGCTATCGCCAGAACCGGCGCAGGACGCCGATATCGAGTGCATTGACGATGCCGGTGGTGGCTCCAGGTTTCGTGCCTTGTTTTGGAATTTGGACAGTAACCATAGCCAATCCATAAGGTCCATGTCCGGTTCCCACTGATTCTGGAGGTCATCGATGACTGTTGCGACACGCAGCTTCCTATACCAGAGGGATGGGTCCGTGAGGAGTACGTGTGCCAGTATAGTGTTGAAGACAAAGCTCACGGGCGACAACCATGACGGGTTGACGACACCGCTGCATATGACTCTGACATGGTCCGACTCACGCTCCAGGTTATTGCCAATGGTGAGGGATGTCACACGAAAGAAAAATATGGTTAACTTTTTAGGGCAATTTGATAATTAGACTCAAATCCAATGTTTCATTTTAAATAAGGTATCAAATTTTAATTGATGATACAGGAAATGAGACACACTTTTGGGACAATACATAAATCCCAGAAGAAGAGGTTGAAGTTCTATTTCTTTCTTGTAAAGCGTTTTGTTTTCCGGTCAACTTTTTGAGGGATTAGTGCGAAAGCAACAACAGAGACTCGCATGGAAACTTTGTCAGTTGCGTGGGAAATTAGTGAATTAACTTCAATAGGCCTAGTCAATTTTTATTTATCAAATAGTAAATTGATTGGAATTGGAGAGCGTGAGACATGACATGTCATATGAGACATTTAAAAAAGGTTCACATATGAATATTGACCACTTTTTTTATAATTAAAATAAAATAAATTTATTAGTGAATATTAAATCTGCACATCACCATAAGCCCATTAAATTTTGATATGGCATAGTGAACTTAAAAAAAATACACATGAATTTATAAATATAATGTATTAAAAAAAAGCTAACAATTAAGAGCTCCCAAATTGCCATAGAAATCCTTTATGCAAGCTTTATGGTGATCTATAATTAAACCACCAAGCCTGTCTGTTCATTTTCAAAGTTGCACTCCTATCTACATTTAAAACTGGTTGGTTCAACCCATGAGACTTGTTTAACAATTTTTTATTTATTTTTCTTTTGAATCTCGTGGTTCATCAAGGGAAATAGGTCTTAACTAATTCAGAGTTTGACCGAAATATAAGTAAAACTTTTTTGCCAAAGATTGAACTCGAGTAGTACCACTACAATTCAATCTTAACTTTAATACATTAATAACTTGTACCAAATTACTTGGTTTGTTTAATAATTTATTGTGAGCACGAGATATGCAGTTCAGTAATGCATTCACCCTGCATTGTCAGAATATCCTTAAAAAATATATTTTGGAAACTGTTAAGAGAATGAATTGGTAAAATGAATTCCTCAATTGTATTCAACAATTGGATAAATATATATACAAGTCATTTAACAATTATGCTAACAATTGTACTTGAAACTAACTAATAGTTGTATTAAACATATTAACAACAAATTACAATGAATAAATATATTAACAACCCCCTCAAACTGGACCATGAATATCAATCATGTTAAGCTTGGACAGTAGGGAAGAAAAAATAGGAAAAGAGAGGGCTTTAGTATGTAAATCAACCAGTCGATCCTTGGATGCAATGGGCATGAGATGAATGGTTCCTTTTTGTACTTTGTCATGAATTAGATAACAGTCTATTTTTATATGCTTAGTGAGCTCATGAAATGTTGGATTTTGAGCTATTTTAATGGTTGATTGGCTGTCACAATATAGAGTAATCGACAAAGAAGTTTCTTGATGCATATCAGTGAGCAAATAGCTTAACCATTGGAGTTCACAGGCAATGATTTTCAGGGCCCGATACTCTGCCTCTCATGATGATCGAGAAACGGTAGGCTGCTTCTTTGATTTCCAAGACACAAGAGAGGAACAAAGAAGATGGAAAAACCAGTAATAGATTTCCTTATTTATGGGCAAGCTACCCAATCTGAATCACTAAAACCTCGAAGCGTGAAGTCATTAGCTGAAGAGAAAAAGAAGACCTTTCCTGGACAACCTTTGATGTATTTCAGAATGTGTCGAGCTACATTCATATGTGATTGTCTCAAATTGGACAAATATTGACTCAATTTATGCACATTAAGGCATAAATCAGCTTTGGTATTAGTCAAATATATCAGCCTGCCAATAAGTCTTCGATAACTTGCTAGATCGGATAAAAGAACACCAACTGTAGCAGAAAGTTTGGAATTAGGTACCATGGGAACCGATACAGGCTTGCGCCTAACAAGCCAACATCTATGATTAACTCCAAGGAATATTTGCGCTTCACTAATGATTCCACCTCCTACTCTTTCCCCAACACAAAAAAGAGTGCTAAAGTCTTTGAGATGGAACAATTCTAGACTTGGATCGAGCCATCTCCAAGCCAAGAAAAAATTTAAGTTCTCCTAGATCCTTGATCTTAAACTATTGGTCCAGAAAACTCTTGACATAGTTAATTTCTTCAAGATGGTTACAGTCAAAAGTACATCATCAACATAAACTAGGAGAATGGTAATATGAGAATTCTAACTCTTCACAGAGAATAATCAGAAGATTGATGGAAACCCAAAGAAATGAGGGCAACAATAAGCTTAACATTCCATTGCCTACTTGCATGTTTTAATCCATATAAAGATTTCTGCAACTTACAAACTAGTCCAGAATTAGGAGTGGTAATATAATAACCAAGACCTAAAAAAAAAAAACTCTGGCGTGGTTATCGCCAGAGTTGGCGCGATTAGTGCCAGTAGCGTGGGAGACACGTTAGAGGCCATTTCTCTCTGGAATCTGGCACGGTTGGCGCGGGGATGCAGGTTGAGTCACTATAAAAGGCCCAATTGCACGTTTTGTGACCCAAAATTCACTCTTCTTCTTCCTCTCTACATTTCCACCATCGTTAAGCAAGAAAAGCTAAAGGGAACTACTCAATGAAAGTTGAAGGGAACTACTCAATGAGCTAGATTCCATCATCAATTTTCCTTGAAAACCATCAAATGGAGAGATCGTGTTCACTAGGGAACTTCACAAAGTTTGATTTTTGAGGGGAAAAGAGGCGTTTTAAGGACGTTCAAGCTTGGAGAAGTTGTCCTGTAGCCTTCCTTGTCGTTTTAGAGGTAAGAAACACAACTTTTACCAATTATTCGAGAATTTGTTCTTGAGATGAATAGTGATCCATTTGAGTTAGAGCTGAAATTAGACTTGGGTCCTTTGGAAAAGTATGCTTAGGAGGTTGTTGTGATGAAGGTTTAGCCTTGAAATAGAACTTTTATGGACTTTGGAAATTGGGTTATGAGGAATGTATGTGTAGGAAGAAGGTTGGTTATATTGATAATAATATGGTATGTTTGGGCCTTGGTGCCTTCACAAGATGCGTTTAGAAGACTATATGAAAGGTGAAAATGTGTTGAAGTAACTATTTTAACCATCTTGTTAATCATTGAAATGTGGCATGAATAGAGTATAGAACTCTTTGAATTGGGTTATGCAGAGTCTTAGGGAGACTCTAGTGCCTTAGTTAGGCCGAGATAGATCCTATTGGGGGTCTGTAACTCACTAATTATGTGACTAGTCCTTATAACTTGGAAATAGAGGAAAAATAGGTTAAATGGAAAAGAATAGTGTTTCTTTTCATTCTAACGGTTGAGAACCGTTATTGATTGTTTGTATGCCTTTATGTAGGACGTGATACAGAGGTTATCGGTGGTTGTGACCACGAGGCCTGGAGAACTGGTGTAGCTCTTAGAGCAAGTAAGTTCTTTGTTCTTGGGAGTGTTTTCCATTGCCTAAGTTCCACCATAATCCGAGGGAGTGATGGTTGCATACATGATTCATATGCATTGAATTGGATGTTACAGCTTTCCTCATGATAATATGTATACTTGTTTCTGTGCCTTGTGTATGGTTGCCTTTCGGATAGATCTTTTGGCCAGTTAGATAGATATGAACCTCCCTAGGAGTAGATTGCAACTCCTAGTCAGTTTGCTCGAGTAAAGGGTGTATGATCCCTTAATACCAGAGATAGGTGGTCCCATCACGGTTGAAGCCTATTCTTGGAGGTGCCATATACGTGCATTCATGTGTAAAGGGATAGCTCCCGATGGGATGGCACGGGTGTGAGTTTCTACCTCACACTGGGGATTGAGAGTCTCGATGCTGATGATGATGCATCTTTGGCGGGCATAGTATCGCCTATATATACACATTAGAGTTAGAGAATGTCTATGTCTTGTGAGGGCCAGGAGGCCTGGTGTTGTGATGCCTTTGATGTATGTTGTCATGGAAGTTAGCTAAGTGAGCTAGGGGGAGAAGAAGCCTCCATGAACCCTAAGCTTACTGAGATTGTATCTCACCCCTGTTGGGGGTCTTATTTTGTAGGTGATGCATCTGGCAGGGATGATGGGTCCCAGGCAGAAGGCCCCAATAGGGATCGACATTGTATAACTATTTGGACAGTATTTTGGGAGCACTGTGGCTCACTGTTTTATGTTTATGATGTTGTTTTGTACCCCTAAGAGGGAAGACATGCATGTATATATTTATGTTTTGGATCCTATATGGATTGTGATGTATAGACGCTGTATATTTTGACCCCTCTTGGGAGGATGTGATCTGTGAGATCATGGCACAGGGTGCCTATTCTTTTGTATAGCCATAATTTTTGTTTTGACAATGTATGTTATATCTATATAATTATATATATATACACATGTGACTTCTGATTCTCCTGATATATCTGTAAGGACTTTAAGTATTGTTTTACCTGCCATCCTTTATGTTATCTGGATCGTATGGGCTTGTTGTAGATATTTACCATACATGATGAATCAGAGATATGGTTTTGAAAGAAAATGACAATGACATCATGCTTTTGAAAATGCTTCAGTTGGTTTTAATTAATTGATTTTAAATTACTTACTACGCTAATCTGATTAAGTAATTGTTAATACACCGGATGCATACGGGGGTGTTATAGGTATACCCAGGAGGAACTTTCATGTAAACATCTTCTATCAAATCGCCATGTAAAAACACATTATTAACATCTATGTAAATACCAATGTTTTGCAGCAGCTAAGGCAAGCACTAGCCGAACAGTAGTGAGCTTTACAACTGGTGAAAAAGTTTCACTATAATCCACACCCTCTAATTGAGTGTACCCTTTGGAAACCAACCTAGCCTTAAATCTTTCAATGCTACCATCAGATTTCTTTTTGATCTTATAAACCCATTTGCAACCAATAGGTTTCATATCAGGAGGTAATTCAGTGAGGATCCATGTGTTATTGTTTTGTAAAGCTTCAATTTCTTTATCCATTGCTTCTTACTGATAGAGTACTTTTAGTTGAATATTTTTATATCCTTTTTAGCTTATTTGACCTCTCTTGGACCTTTATTTTCCTATTCTAATTCAGTTTTTGGCCTAGGCAAGTAAATGGGCTTAATTGCTAATTATTGCATATTTTCGGATTTTTGCTCACTTGACGTATCTGACTTGTGCAGGACCTATAGAGTGCTACCGATCTCCGAATGGATAGTTCTAGGAGTCCCTGGAAAGATAAAGAAAACATCTACAAGTTTGCTAGAAATAGAACGAGGCCAATTCTGTCATTTAGAGGGTCATTTTAAGCTTCAAAGTTAGCACATCTGCACTTGTAATTTGGGCTGCGAATTTGATTTTCATGGTTGTAAATAGTAAATAATTAGATTGTTGGGTTTGTTTATGGCCCATTCTATTTTCAGAACTTAGTCACTAATATATTAGTGACTTTAGTGAAAACTCGGACAACACACTTTTACATTCAATAAAAACAGTTTTTTTACTTTTCTTTCTTTTAGTTTTTAGGATCAAACTCTTGTTCTTTATTTTCTCTTATTTGTTCTTCATTGTTCTTCATCTTCTTCATTTTCATCTTGCTATCCTTTTATTTTACTGCACTCATTTCATGGGGCTTTCCATGGTGATGATCATGGAAGGCTAAATCATCAATCAATCCAAGGATCCATCTCAAGCAAGAGAAGAATTGGAGTTCTGGTTTGGTATTTTAAATTCTATTTGAATGTTCACATTCTTCTTCAATTTCTATTGTGTTTTCATGATTATGATTGCATTTAGGATTGAAAGCGAGTTAGGATTATGGATTCATGTCCTAATTTCAAATGATAATCACAAGATTAATTGAATGATAGTTCAGTTAGGGTTGTGGTTTTGGTTTCAATTAATTTAGGAGTAGAATCGATTGAACTACTTCTATTGAGATTGAATGAATGTTCATGATAGAATCAATTTATGAGAATGATGATGATTCGAATTACTTGGGTTAGTGAATTGGATTGATGCTTTCTAATATCTTTTACTTTACTCCTTGATAATCTTGTTAATTTCTGCATTGTTCTTTAATTTTAGTTTGTGTTCTTGCATGTTTTATTTTGCGCAAACCAACTGTTTGACAAAATCCCTCCTTATTATTACCAATGATTTGAAGCTAGAACCATATTGATCGTGTCTCTGAGTCGACCTAGGTTAGCTCTGTGCTACAGAATTAGCTTAGTAAAATTGTTTTTGATGCGTCTCGACGAAACTGTAATATCACTTACCAACAAGGATATTTCACAGGTTGTGCATATGCATGTGGTTCAAAAACAGTGGACAAGGATAGCAAAATATGTTGCATGTGGTGATGATAAATGATGAAAGGAAGTAAATTGGGAAAGCGGAAAAGGTGTACCTGAAGATGAATGTGCACTACTGAGAGTGGGTGGATGTTTTATTCTGGTAGATATTCTAATAGGACCTGAATTAATAGGACAGAAATTGTATCTGAGGTAGAGACAAAAATGGAACTTAATTATGCAAAAGTTGTTTCTGAAATAACTGGAGCAGAATTAGGTGTAGAATTATGTGATTCTGCAGGATTGGTTGGTAAAGAAGACAAGTTAGAACCAATATCAAAAACTAGGAGAGGAAGTGTAAACATATTGTAAGTAGAAGAAGGAGGAGGGGAGGTAGTATGAAATGGAAAAATGGTCTCATAGAAAAATACATGTCTTAAGACTAAAAGTTCTGTTGTTTGCAAATTATATAAGAGATAGCCTTTGGTGCCAAATGAGTGACCAAGGTAAATGCATTTTTGAGCTCTAGATTGGAATTTGGTTCTATGAGATTAAATGGTGATGTAAAACAAAGAGACCCAAACACTCTTAGGTATTGAAAATCATGATTGACATTATAAAGAAGAAAATAAGGTGATTTAGATTTTAAAATTTTGGATGGCAACATGTTTAGAATATGGACAACATGTGCAACTGAAAAAGACCAAAAGGAAAAGGGAAGATGAGATTGAAACATCAAAGGCCTTGCAATGTTAAGAATGTGTTGATGCTTTCTCTCAACGACTCCATTTTGTTGAGGAGTCTCAACACAAGATTTTTTATGCAAAATTCCTTTTGAATCATAAAATGAAGACATGGAAAACTCCACACCATTATCACTTCTAATAATTTTGATTGTTTGTTAAATTGTGTTTCAATGAAAGACACAAAATTAACAAGGTGTTGCCTAGTTTAAAACTTTGATTTCATGAGTTTCAACCAAGTGAATTTTGAGTGTTCATCTACAATATTCAAGAAATATTTATGGCCTTGTATGGAAAGAACTGAGTAGGGGTCCCAAATATCAACATGCACTAGATCAAAAACACAATTAGTGATAATAGTACTAGATGAAAAAGGTAAGTGTAGAGAAATGACAATTGTCACAAAGTTTATTTATAAAAGATGGGATATTACAATGCAGCTTCTGAATAGTATCATAGCACCGAGACAAAGGATGACCTAATCTATAGTGCCATACATTGGAAAAAGAAACATTATGTGTGTAGGTACGAGTAAAATGAATTTTAGGAACATAATTAGAATCAGAATAACCAGATTGTATCAGGTAATATAGTCCCTTAAACTCTCTAGCAGTGCCAAACATCTTTTGGCCATAAATTTGCTACAAAAAATAGAGGTTGTGAGTGAAAGTAGTTTGACAATCAAGACTTTTTGTGTGTTTGGTAATAGAAATAATGTTGATGGAAAAATGCTCAACAAAGAGAACATCATAGAGAATTAAAGAATCAGTCAACACAACAGTGCCTCTAAACAAAGTAGATGCAGAGTTGCCATTAGGTAATGCAACATGAATTGGTTTAATGGCTCTATAAGATGCAAAAAGATTAAAAGAACAAGCAAAAAAATGTTCATAGCACCCAAATCTAGGATCCAAGAAACATTACTTGTATCAGGCTAAGTAGAAATGTGATTAGAGCTAACAAGGTTGGAAGAGCTAAACATATTGGAAGAGCTGGTAGCATTGGCAGTAGGTGTAGTAGATGGCAACAAGGCAAGCAAACTTTGAATTTGATCCTTGGTTAGGCTAGAAAGAATGCCAGTAGTGTCTGAATCATCCTCGGATTGAGGAATAGAAATTGCAACATTATGGACAAATTTATTTGTTTTCTATCCTGGAGGAAATCCATGCTTCAAAAAGCATGTGTCAATGGTGTGATTAGTCCGATTGTAGTGAGTGCATAAACGAGCATGACCTTGTTTGATGGAATTGAACTTGAAAGAAGCCTTGCCACGACCTTGTGATGTATTTGATGGAGTCTAAACAGTAAGAGCAGTGGGAGTAGGTAGAACACCAACATGGAATTGATGTTCTTGCTGAAGAATCATTGAGAAAACCCTATCCAAACTAGGAAGATGATTGAGCATTAATATCTGACATTTTGCAGAAGCAAATGGCTCATTCAACATATGAAGAAAGCATAAAACACTATCACAATCATGATACTTCTGAAAAGCTGAACCGCTTTGCAAGAACCAACAAGAGTCGCATCACAGGTAGGGATTAGACGAAAATTGCACAACACACCCATATAATTCTCAATTTGGTGAAATAGCTCGTAACAGAAAGATCACCTTGTTTAGTGGAATAGAGATTGTTGTTTAATAGTAGAATCTAAATACAATCACCTTGGGAAAAATGGTTACGCAAAGCATTCCACACCTTAGAGGCTTGATTCAACCATAGAACGCTAGTTGCGATGTCAGGAGAAATTGAATGATTGATCCATGATTGAATCAGGTTGTTACACTGCTTCCAAGCACTGTAGTTCAAATCTTGCTCATTAGGTTTTGGAATTGTGTTGTCCACGAAGCCAATTTTGTTCTTCATCTCCAATACCAACGTCATCGCTTGAACCCAACCATGGTAATTAAAACCATCAAGAAGAGCAGTAACGAGTTTCGCAGGATTCTCGTTAAGGAGAACATAATAGAGGTTGGAGATGTCTTGAGGAAGAGAATTGGTTGTGGAGGACGTGACAGTAACAAAAGAATCAGAGGTCCCAGGAGTAGAAGCCATGAAAATGGAGAAGAAAGAGATCACTGATTAAGACAAAGAATGTAGAGAACGCGTAAGTAAGAGGGAGAGGAATTCTCTAACAAATTGGTACCATGTTAACAGAATGAATTGGTAAAATCATTTCCTCAATTGTATTCATCAATTGGATAAGTATATATACAAGTCATTTGACAGCTATGCTAACAGTTGTACTTGAAACTAACTAACAGTTGTATTAAACATAATAACAACAAATTACAATGAATGAAATATATTAAGAGGAACACCAATGACCCACATGGTCAGGGGAATGATGGCACTAAATTCATAAAAAACCTTACCCACCCTCTAATTCTCATATGATGGTGGAGGAATAACAAGGGAGACTATACTTCAACCAAACCTTAGTTTAAAATCAAATATCACTCTACTATAACTAACTAACTAGGATAAGAAATAAAATTGATTAACACTGGAGAATAAAATAAACTCACTAGTAATACCAAAATATTTCCTTGTTAAACCTGTCACGACCGTAGTGGGTCAAATAGAATGATTCCTATATTACCTTCTATTGCATAAAGAAGGCAGCTCGGTCTGAGTCCAAGATATCCGTACCTCAATTTACTTTGTCAAATTCATGTTAATTAATTAAACTATTAATTACAATAGACTCACATTTAAATAATTATGTACAAATTTGATTAAAGAGTTAGATAAAAAGAATACAACCTGTAATGCAAATTATGGTAATCTGGCTTTGAATATGATTAACATGATTTGAGCCTGAAACTTCTACAATTGGGTAGCTAGAAATTTACAATAGTTGACTTCCCTCTTATTCAATGCATCATTCCTTTAAACTTTTGATCTACCTTAATCTCCCTTCATAGAAAATACTTGAATGCATATAGCTAGCATTTTGCAGCAAAGAAGATACCGATGATGTTCACGTGTTTTTCAAGTTTCAACAGTATGCTGGAAGCCAAGTTTGCAATTAAAAAAAACGGATCATTGTACTATTTGTTGTCAAAGATCAATATGTTGTTTTGAGCTGGATATATAATACAGTGAATTGGCCCCTTTTATGAAAAACATAGCCCAATGTCTTCAATGATTGACTATGAAGCACGAAATCTAACACGGACACCAGACACGACACGGATTCAGACACTTCAACATGACTAATGTCTAAAGTATAGGACACGGGGGGACACCACATATATACTCAAATAAAAACATTATAATTAAATGAAATATGAGTAACATATAACAAAATATATAAATTGTTGATATATTCATGTTTTTAAAACAACCTTCTATATTTTTTTCAAGTGAATTAGTTGTATAAAGGTAATGACTTAAGTGTTCAAACAAACAAAAGTAATTTTCGAATCAGACACCTAATAAGAAGTGTCGGACAAGTGTTCGGGTGTGTCAATGTCAGAAACGTGTCTGACACAACAACACTTAGAACAAGAGAGATGTATGTATTTCATAGATGATAGATGCCCAGTTTTTATTTTGTATCTGATCATCTCTTGTACCTTTATGTTTGTGTCTATCTATGTACTTCTGTTTTGGCTTGTGAACATTTTTACTTTGGTTCACACACGTGATGATCTTCTTCAAATCTTGGATAAGAGAAACTGAGAAATATGAAGAGGTTTATGAGTATATTACTCCATGACTGACCTTATAATGGATCCTCAACATTTGACCTTTCTGAGTATAGACTTTCTTCAATCTCTCACTGCAACACTAAAAAATTGCTTAAACACTTTTTCCACTCTGCCCATTTGAAAATTGTGAGACCCTAAGCTTAACTTCTTCTTAACAGGTTCAGATATATTTGGGGACACAGTCTCACTGCAGTTTCTGAGTTACTTATATAGAATTAGATATGTTCATCAAGCAAAGCCAGTTCAACTGATATCCTGAAGAAAGGAGATAATTAGTTAAACTCTCCACCAATCCCTGAGATGAAAATTAGGCATGGTTTTCATAATAGTACCCAATGTTTTAAATTTCAGTCGTGGTTGAGTTACAGTTTCGTAGCATTTGTTTATATAGCAGAAAATAACAGACAAATGCAGCCCAAATCACAGTCCCTGACAATTAAAAAACTTGCGGCTCAAATCAAAATCGCTGACCATTTTTTAAAACCTTGATAGTACCTCATCAGTGCCCATCACTTGGAAACATATCTAAGACTTAAAAGGATACTCACCATTTTCTTGGACTCCTTGTAAAAGATTATTGGCCTTCTTTTCTTCCAAGCTTGTTCGTAATTGAATATACTTGGCCTGAAACATATCAGCTCTCGATATTTGGTAAAACCATCAATAATTCATAATAAAAATTAGATGTTGTCTGTAAAGGAAAATGATATTTTACTTTGTGTTGATGTTGTGGTTGAGTACCGAGTAGTGGCACTGAGTGGCAGGATCAAGTAACAATGTGTTAACCGACTCTTGAAGTTGATCATACAGCTGATATGAGTGGAGTCCCAACAACTAGATCATGAAGAAATGAGATTTGCTGATTGTAGTAGGCAAAATATAGTGGATAATAACTGTCCACTCCACTTACTCAACTAGCTAACTTCCCATTCCAACAACTGATAAACTATATTATTATAAATACATGGATACATTGTAGGTTCCAATCACCACATTAACTTTAATCATTCTGACTTACTGACTTAAACATCGGAGTCCCTTTTTACATGTACCTACCACCCGCCCGAAAGAACTCGGCATACCAAGAATGAGAGGTAGAGATCGGTAGAGAGCATTAGAATTTGGTAAGAGGACTAGCAACATATATTATTTTATCACCATGATTTGTTTGATTGCTTTTAGAAAAAGATGGTACAGAAAGATCCGAGTCAACTTTTTTAAAACTTCAAGGGATTAGTTTTTAGAGTCTTAGACAGAATTTTATATATCTCCGGGAGCAAAATTCCATGGCAGTTAATGGAAGGAAACAAAATCCTGTGTCTATTGATATATTGCCATATTGTCAAGATAACCATTGGAGAACCTCACTGTTTTGGAAACAGGTAAGGAAATCAATTAAACCAGAAAAAAGTGAAGGATGAAGCACCTGATTTATTGCTAGTTGCAATGCTCAGATAAATTCTCAACTAGAAAACAAATAGACGAATAAAATAAACTTGGTACAGACAATTTATTGTCCTTCTTTTTTGTGCGCTTAGCAAATGTCCGACCTTAGCTCAGTTGGTAGAGTGGAGGACTGTAGTTGTTAAATAGCTATCCTTAGGTCGCTGGTTCGAATGCGGCAGGTCG
Source organism: Glycine tomentella (assembly GCA_007407185.1). Classification (NCBI taxonomy): domain Eukaryota; kingdom Viridiplantae; phylum Streptophyta; class Magnoliopsida; order Fabales; family Fabaceae; genus Glycine; species Glycine tomentella. The sequence goes on along the minus strand of PYAF01003319.1, from coordinate 65,854 downwards.
GAATTTGTTTCTGCTTTTTTTCTTTTTGCAATCTGTACAAAAATAGGTATGTAGCAATTGATACTAAGCATGGACTCAATCAAATCATTTCCAATCTCTATACATGTTAATAATAAAAGTAGACCCAAAATTATATAGCAACTAAGCATTTAATCTGCCACGCACTTAGTAAACAAAACTAGAACTAAACTAAACAGATATTAAACCATAAGAACAAATACACTTCATCTTATCCAAATGGCCGAGAAAGATATGAGTGCAACTTTCTTGAAATGTGTATTTTATAATAAAGCATCAAATGATTGTTATCTCATGTGATGGGACTTAGACACAGTGGTTCAACATTGAGCAACAAATAACCTTTCCATCTTATATAGTTTAAGTTCTTGTCCGAACCTCATGTGATGGCCCATGATAACAGAGAAAAAAAAAAAAAGAACTCTCTTTGCATACTTGTTGGTGGATAAAATAAAACTGGTGATTTTGATGAATTGAGCGAACTGAAAAGAAACAATAATTTTGAATAGTTTTGAGCCTGGATGTTCTTGCTCTTCAGTGGAAGAGAGAAATAATTCCACTCCTTCAAAACAGGGCCCATAGTAAACAATGAAGTGCATGTTTGGTTCTGTCTAAATTGTTGTCGCATGAATTTCGACAAAAATCCAACAGTCCAACTCAAAATAAACACAAAAGGAAGAGTTCTGATCTGTTGGTAAAATTACTTTTAGCCTCACCAAAGTTTACCAAAATTATGTCTGGCCCCACCAATGTGTGAATATTCAATTTTTTCCATAGACTGCATATATGTCAAGCATTCTGCTTTCATGTACACATTAGTTGTGAAATGTCCGGGCGTTATATTGCCAAAATTCAGTCACAAAACAAAACTATATGATCTGTATTATTTGGACAATCCAATTCCAAACTTACCTTTTTCATATGCAGACCACACTTAGAGAATCCTAATTTATAGGATGGATCCAGGGAGATCGATCAATAACTTCAGCCAAGCTTAAGTTCCTGTTTATCAATTGTACACAATCATACTTGTTAATTATTTAAACTAATTAAATAAAATATATTAACAAAAACTAACAACATTGATGGATTAAAAAAAACAATGAGCAGGTACTATTTTTATATTGAATGTCATGTTTTTTTAACATCAAATTTTGAATGGGGAAAAATATTCTTTTCCATATATTAACAAGTAAAAAAAAAAAAATCTTATGGGAACAATTGTCCCACAAGACATAACGTGCATCCGTCTTTGTCTTTGTCTGGCATGGCTTAAGGTTGAATGATTATATTAAATCTATGTTAAGTTCACTTTTAGATCATCAACCTAAACTTTAGATGTAGTATGGAGGTTCCAAGAAAATAAGAAGAAGCTTAAAAATTACATGCTTGGTAAAATAGAACACAATCTCCAAGAGGCAAGTGTAAGTTGTTATGTAAACAAACATGCACTTACATTCTCCAAGAGTAGGCATTAGGCAAGCTGACAGTGCATGTACCTGCCTACATGCTGACATGGGAGACAGCACAATCTCTTACATTTCTCATAGGAAAAGGAGGCTTTACCTTGTGCTATTTTCCAATCTAATACAATACACTTAGCTTAATATAACAAACTTTAGACTAATGATGGCAGGGCTTTACCCCAAAGGGAGCCCTTCCAGAAATTCTCACATGGTTTGAGTACAAGATTTATGTTAATTTGTTGGTGCAACAATCCATTTTAGGTTCGGATTTATTTGAGTACAAAATTTGAGAAATATTTTTCTATTTTCATTTCTTATTTCATTTTCCTGAAAACAGTTTCCATTTTCAAATTTTTAGCATTTAAAAAACATGTTTGCTTTGATTCTTTATTTTCTGTTTTTGGAAACAAAAATATTGAAAATGAGGTTTTTTTACTTTTATTTTCAAATTTTAATAAAATATCTTATTGTATAATTTTAAATGGTAAGAATATATTTATATAGATGAGAGATCAAATTATATCAGATAACTTTGATAATTATTACACCATTTTTATAACTTGATATAAAATATGATTTTTATTGATCAAACCGTTGAATTATATCTACTTATTCCAAGATCATTTGTGTCAAATTTTGTCAAAAAATGAACAAAAAAGGTAATCAAATGATTCATATTTTAG
>PYAF01003319.1:49442-63587 GCA_007407185.1 Glycine tomentella | reverse complement strand
ATATATAATCTATGTGAAATAAAATTTCAATTTAATAAAATTTTAAGAAAATACTATCCAGTTAAAAAATAATATAATAGTTGTCAAAGTTATACAGTCTAATTTAATTTCTCCTCATTTAGATATCATTAATAATAAACAGTTTATAAATAAAAAATTATATATTAATGATATTAAATTCATTATATTTTTTATTTATAAAGACAAATGTAAAATATTTATATATTTTAATTATAACCATGATAAAAAATAAAATAATAAATAATTATAACCCTGCAAACTAGTGTATTGTTTATTAATTTATATAAATGTAAATAGTACTACACTGTCGCATTCGTAGGTACATATAAAATAGCATTACATTTATATATGTAAATGTAAATAGCACTACATTTATATAAGGACATCAACATGATGTCTGATTAATTTATATAAATGTAAATAGCACTAAACGATTTTATTATAACCCCTTGATTCTTGTTTGGCAGTGGGTACGATTTTTCGAAAATAAATGAGAATGATGTGGTCCGTTAGATAAAAATCTTTTATAATTAATAGCTAAGATAGGTAAGGACTACTACCATGGGGATACAACAGTTTTTTTTTATTAAAAAAAACCTTTTCCTCCAAATCCAACTACAATTGTCCTTTTCCTCGTCGACTACTTGACCTTCATCACCACGGACAACTATGTCTTCGTCGAGGATACTCCAACGACACCGGAGACGACCCCAACACTGTCATGACACAAACCCGAAGCCACTGCGAATCACACAACTATGAAGAATGAGATCTCGACGCCTCCAATATAGATCAAGAGTGTCCAAATTTGGATCTCGACACCTCCAATCTCATCATGAGTAGCTGCACTCGTTTGGGTTGCGATACAGTACAACACCATCGTTCATGCAGAAGAAGGTTGTTTGCAGCAGAGAGAATGAGAGGGGAAGATGGGGTGGGGCTGTGGGGGTGGGTGGGAGCCAACAGGGAGGGATGAAAATTGGGATTGGAGAGGGAGAGAAGAGAGGAGGAAAAGACTGTGGTGGTGGTAGTGGGTGAACGAAGGGAGTGGTTACCTGGTAGGGGGAGGGGAGAGGGAAAAAAAAAAAATTGATCCAGCGCGTGCACTCCACAGGAATCCTCTAAATATTTGTTTCTATGTTGCCCGAGTTTAGTTGCACATCCTAGTATTCATCTAGTTTTGAATATAAGAACCAGAAACCAAACCGAATAAAAAAAGGAATTTTTTTATTTCCAAATTTTTAACGGTTTGTCTGGCTTTTGGTTTTTAGATCAGTGTTACAATTTTGAACTAGTTTGAATCGGTTATTAAACACAATTATATCCCAATAATCATCAGCCAGATATGTGAAATCAAAAATGACAACAAATAATGTCCAATAGATTGTGTAAATTCGTGAAAATAACTTTTTTTATAATGAATGGCCAAAGGCCGCAGAACCTGTGATACTGATTCCTGAATGTACAAATATTATAATAATTTAAACAACCATTCTGGATTAAAAAATGACAGTATAATTCTAATCAAACCTCCACCTCCATAGCAGAATTTTCTTTGTCTAAGAAGCTCTTTAGCTCCTTTACTCTTTGCCGGCTTAACGCAACACAATCCTGAAACCACAACTATCGTTATATCTATGAGTTAGTTTGTTTAAACTTATTTGTTAAAAAAAGTACTTATTTAATAAAATAAACAGCTTTTCATTTTTTAGTTTGTTAGTCTAAACTGTTTCTACTTAAAAAAAAGCAATTTTCTGCTTATTTTGAGAAGCAAATCCTATCTGCTTATTAAATAAGTGCTTATTTTAAAATTACTTATTATAAGTTTAAACAAACTCACCAGTATAATTTCTTCCATCATATCATATACGTACTATTATTCAAGCCCGTCAGTAAATGATTCATACATATCCAGGTAGAATACTTAACTTTTCTTTTATGGGGATTTCAATGCACACTAATTAAATTTCCACTATCAACCATACTTTGTTATAATTTCACCCTTCAAATTTAAAACTCGATAAACCTCTAAAATGAATGAACATTTAGGAGAAGATTGAATAAAAAACTCTATTACAATTAAACAATGATAGATGATTTTAATAAATAAATTTGAACCTCAATCAGACAGAACCAAGCCTTTATATGGTCCTGCTTTGAACATCAGTTGGGGCATATGAAGGTCTCAGAGTATATTCTTTTGAAGAACTGGCTTAAAATTTTAAAAGTATTAAGAGTAATTTTTTTTCAAAATTGTTCACTAATGCATTATGTTAATGCTATAACTGTCATATGGTTCACCTCGTCAGTTCGATTGCAATGTGCAAACTAACCTGGATAGCAGAAGTATAGGCAAGAGCTGGCCCACCAGGCTTGTAAAGAGATATTAGTTGACCAGATGTATCCAAAACTATTGTCACATGTGTTTCCATAATGGATTCTTCTTCTGCAGTAGGATCTGCCAAGATGTAGTTCTTGTGAAGTATGCATGTTAATGAGAATGGAATGCTTCTTAATGTAAGCTTCCTCTTCTCCTTATTGACTGGCTCTGCTGCCAGCTTTTGTCCATCTTCGTTGGACACGAGTACTATTTTGCCATCATCATTCATGGCAACAGCAGGCATTTGCACTGTCAATGCAGAAATTCATATAAGACAAAACCAGCATGATAATACCACAACAGTGTTGGAAGGCATCATCACATAGAGAACATCAATAGCAACACATAATTTCTCTTTAAGCACAAGAAAAATCTATCTTCTGAATGATTCTGTTGGGAAACTCAGCATACTGTATCAAAGGAAGTGTCCTCCATACTCAAAAATAAAATTAAAAAAACATCGATAGAGTTGATCGAGGGTTATCCCATAAGCATAATTATGCATAGCACGCAATATCGGTTCTATAGTGCCATTGCAGTGTAGAACAGCAGCTGGCCACTACAGAGATGCTGTCATGAGGCATTTTTGTTGTTGTGGGTATCACAGCTCTGTAGCCTGTAATAGTGGCGCAATGTGGATGGGTTACGAAAACCCAATTCAGCCCACGCTCCAATGTCATAATGGGGCATTTTTTGGATACATAGGACATCTAATCCTTAGTCAAACAAATGAAAAAAAGCCCAAATTCCCTCCCTCCCCCACACCCAATTAAGTGAAAAACATGATACCCTTCTCTGCTCTCTGTTTTTCTCTTCTCCAACTAATTTATCTGCACCCACTCATCTTCTCCCGAGACATCTCCAGCCATTTTCCGGTGACTGAGTGTGATGACGGACTGCAGCCTTCTCATCTCAACAGAACAAATTAGTGAGACTACGTCTTCTCTCTGATGGTCATACCAGTCAGTGATCACCCACTATTGTCTCTTACCGTATAGAAATAATTACTATTTTATTCAGAAAGATGAATGAAAGGTTTAGAGTCCTCTGTTTCTAATAAAAATTAAAAAAATCCAAAAGTTTTCATAATGATGACCGAGAGCTCCACATAAGTAGCATCCTTAGCCAATGCTACATAACAAGAGATAACATAACCTCCAAAAAATATATTGATAAAGTAACAGAATAAAAACTAAAAGATAAACATAATAATTGTAGCAACCCTATTCTATCTATCATCAGCTGGTTTATTCTTCTTTTTGTTCCTAAATTTCCTCATGTACAGTTTTCAAATGTGGGGCTTATTATTCTGAATAAGGGGTCGGTCTATTTTTTTTATTTTTTATTTTATAATAGGAACTGGATCAGGAATAAGAAAAGAATGAAGTTTTATTGAACTCTGGAGAACAATCTCCTGCACTTACAGCTTGTGATTATTCGAGGAATCATCACCTCCTTACACTCGTTTGTTCCCCTTTTTCCCTTGCCTCTCATCTATTTATATATCCCTCCAATTAGTTAGTTATAACTAATTAAACCTTAGTTATAACTAACTGTTATAACTGCTCACTGCTATCTGAACCCCCTAACAAAAGTTTTACCCCACCTCCCACTCTTATCAATACCCTTCCCTTCAAGCTGGACCTTGTCCCCAAGGTCCAAGTCATGAAAAACATTCTTCAATTCCTCAGCTAACTCCCAACTATTCTCATGATGAGGTAATCCCTTCCATTTGATCAGAACTTCTTGTCTTCCAGCTTCATTTATCCTTTGCTGCATAACCCTTTCTGGTTGCATTTGAAACTCCCATTGCTCACTCAACATTGCTGGTAATGGTTGAGGAGAACAAGTTGCCTTAACTGACCTCTTAAGCAATGAAATATGGAATACTGGATGAATTCTACTGCCTTCAGGCAATTCCAACCTGTAAGCCACTTCTCCAATCCTTTGAATGACTTGATAAGGTCCATAAACCTAGGGCTCAGTTTTTCATTGGGCTTCCTAGCCAATGACTTCATTCTATAAGGCTATATTTTTAGAAAAACCCAATCCCCCTCCTGAAAACTCAACTCCCTCCTATGCTTGTTAGCATACTTCCTCATCTGATCTTGTGATTTTAGCAAATTAGCCCTCAATTCCTGCAACAACTCATCTCTATCCTTGCTTAATTAGTTCACTTCTTCCAGCTTAGAAGGTATATCAGATCCTCTTATCAACATAGGAGGCTCCTGTCCATACAATGCCTTAACAGGGGACATTTTGGCAGACACATTATAGTTAGTATTGAACCAAAATTCTGCCCAAGCTAGCTGAGCAGGCCACTGCTTAGGTTTGGTCCCTATTAAACATCTCAAATAAGCCTCCAAGCACCTGTTTACTACCTTTGTCTGCCCATCTGTTTGAGGGCGATAGGCAGTGCTCATCTTCAATTGAATGTCTGCCTTCTTAAACAATTCCTTCCAAAAGAGACTCATGAATAATTTGTCCCTATCCAACACTATAGAAGCAGGGAACCCATGCAGTCTAACCACTTCATTGATGAACAATTCAGCTACCTCCTTAGCTGTATAAGGATGACATAATGCCAAAAAATGAGTATACTTAGTCAACCTATCTACTGCCACTAAAATGGTATCCTTCCCTTGTGTTTTTGGTAATCCTCCAATAAAATCCATGGATATATCAGTCCATATCTTAGTTGGAATAGATAGGGGCTGAATTAATCCAACTGGGGCTAAGGTACTAGCTTTATTCTTTTGGCATATTTCACACCCAGCTACATACTCCTTATAGTTTTCTTCATTCCATGCCAAAATACTACACTAGCTACCCTTTTAAAGGTTCTAAAAAATCCAGAATGCCCTCTCAGGTGAATCATGTAATTCCTTTAAAAGCAAAGGAATTCTAGCAGATTTTTTTGGCAAAACCAACCTGTTCTTGTAATATAGCTGCCTCCATGAATTGTGTAGTCAGGTTTCTCAGCTATTTCTAGTGAGAATACCCTGATAAATCTCATATAATTGAGAATCAGCTTGCATCTAATCATCCCAATCAACCCACTCCTCCTCTTGTACCATAGAAACAGCAGAAAAAACAAACTGCCTTGAAAGTGCATTAGCCACCACATTTTCTTTTCCATGCCTGTATTGGATTTCAAAGTTATACCCAATCAGCTTAGTAGCCCATTTAAATTGTTTATCATTTAGCAATTTTTGCTCATTTAGGAACTTCAAACTCTGCTGGTCAGTCTTGATGATGAATTTCCTCCCCAACAGATAATGTCTCCATTTCTTTACAGCTAGCACTACTGCCATCAACTCTCTTTCATAGACTGATTTAAGCTGACCTCTTTCAAATAAGGCCTTACTCCAGAAAGCCAAAGGTCTGCCCTCCTACAACAGTACTGCTCCTAACCTTGAACTTGATGCATCAGATTTTAACACAAATGGCTTAGAAAAATCAGGCACCATCAACACAGGCAGTTTACTCATCACCCCCTTCAGCTTTTCAAATGACTTATCAGCTTCTGGATTCCATTGAAAAACATCTTTCTTCAACAAAGCATTGAGTGGTTGAGCCCACCTCCCATAATCCTTCACAAACCTTCTATAATACTCTGTCAGCCCTAGAAAACCTCTCAAGCTTTTGATGTCTCGAGGCACAAGCCATTTGCTCATTACTTCTAACTTACTTGGGTCTGCCTCCACTCCTCTGCCTGAAATCAAATGACCTAAATATTCCAATGACCTTTGACCAAAGGTACATTTTTTTCTATTCACATGTAGTTCCTGTTGCTGCAGTACCTGTAAAACTGCCTTTAGATGCATTTGATGTTCTCCCAAATCCTTACTGTACACCAATATATCATCAAAGAAAACTAACACAAACTGTCTTAAGAATGGCCTGAGCACTTCATTCATCAATGCTTGGAAGGTTGAAGGATCAAGCCAAAAGGCATAACTAAAAACTCATAGTGACCTTCATAAGTTCTAAAGGCTGTCTTATGCACATCATCAGCCCTCATTCTAATCTGGTGATATCCAGCCCTTAAGTCCAGTTTAGAAAACCACTCTGCTCCTCCAATTTCATCTAATAACTCTTCTATTATAGGTATGGGAAACCTATCAGGTACTGTAATTTTGTTAAGAACCCTATAATCCACACAAAACCTCCAGCTACCATTTTTTTTCTTAACTAAAATTACAGGGCTGGCAAAAGGACTAGTGCTGGCCCTAATAATTCCAGCCATCATCATCTCCCTTACCAACCTTTCAATCTAATCTTTCTGATAATGAGGATATTTATAAGGTCTAATATTTGGAATTTGATTACCAGGCTGAAGATTAATAGCATGGTCCTTCTCCCTATGTGGTGATAGTCCTTGGGGTTCCTTAAAAAAACCCCAAATAGCTTCAAAACCTGCTCCACTGCTTCAGGCACTACCTATGCCCTTTTTTCTTGATCCACTGCCTTTACTTCCACCATAAACCTCTGATCAGCTTCCCCCATGCTTCCTTTGATCAACTTTAGGCTGATGGCAGCCTTAATCAACTCAGGTTCAGCTTTCAACACAATTCTCTAATTTTGAACCTTAATAGCCAGGTTCAACTTGTCAAAACTGGAAGTATAGGATTCTAGTGTAGGGTTTATAAGGCCTTGGGCTCTCCAACTACAATAGCTAGCTTTTGTGGTGTGGTCCTCTCAAGGTTCTTATCAGTCTAACAGATTCATAATAGGACTAGATTATAGTGAAGATGACACTACTTACAATGAGATAAGGAAGCAACTGCAGAAAGTAATGCAGCATCAAAAAGAGCACCATCAGCATCCAAACAATAGATATCCTGCATGATAAAGAAGGCAGCATTCTGTCATTGAATAGATTGATAACAACACAATCAGAGCAAACAAAGAGTGCCTCACATCGAATGTAGCGTGCTATGCATTCTTTCTATGATTGATATGTGAAATTTGGTAATGCGGTATATATAAAAGCTTACCAAGTAAGCCATCCATGCAGCTTTTCCACTAACCAAGGACAATTCTTTCAAATCAATCATTCTAGAACTGCAAAAACAAGTATAGGTCGACAAAAAAAGGTTAATTTCAACTGAATTCTAATTTGACAGATCAAATGAGTAATCCAAATTATTTATCACCATGAAGGTTGACATAGACCCTGTATGTTTGGATGGAGGGGCAGGGAAGGGAGGGTAAAGAAAATTATTAGAAGGTTTCATAATAATCCATCATTCTGAAAGAAAATTATATTAGAGAATATTTACTTCAAAAGAAAATTTTACCCTTCCTTGCTTTTCACTAAAAATCCCATCCCAAACATACCACTTAATGATAGAATACAAGTCCATAAAGGCAGCACGTGAGACAAACCATGGAAGGATTTTAAATTGGCGGGGGAAATCTTGTCTAATCAGTTAAACACTTTAAATGGCATACTTTCAGTTAAATGTTCATACACTCTCATGATCACAATTATCATTCATAATTCTATAATTTCTATGTACTTTACAGTAAGAATATATCAAAAGATGTGCTAGGGGGGTAGGCACGGTTACTTCTGCACATCCTCATTCAAAAAGGGAACATTTGCATTGAGTATTAAAAAAAACTCTAGGGAAAAGAGGGTGAAGTGGCTTTGGAAGAATTCAAAGAAACAAATTACAAACAGATATAAACAAATTTTATCTTGATACCTAAGAACCAAATGTAAAACATTCCCTTTTATTTATTCTTTTTCTTCTGCTCCCTTTTTTTTATTTGTGGTGAATAAAAGGTAGGTGAAGTCACTTTCATAGATTAGTTTCTTGCATTATCTGAAACAATTAAACCTAACATAGTGACAGCGAAGATTAAAACATGCCTTGAAATGGTGTCAGACAACTGCTTTGACACCACTGGTGATGCTTCAGCAGGCCTGCCAGGCCTAACAATTGGAGAACAAATTGGAGGCATGTGGAAATCAATAGCTGAAATAACAGATAGTAACATGTTAATTTTATGGCCTATGTGAGCATAAGAAATAAATTAACTAACACACAAGTGGCCATCCAGTGATAGACAACCTAGACAGCCCTCATCCGGAAACTCCAAGGAGGGAGTCATGACTTCCATTTTAATAGCAGTCAACATAGTCTGAGAAAAGATCAATTAGGATGTCGTTAAATACATCCCATAATAAAATCAAGAACCCAAATTCACAACAACATTTAACAAAAAAGGCACAGGAAGAGTGACTAACAGTTGATCCAATCTTCACAAGAGCCGACCCATTAGCAGACGCAACAGCACCTGATCAAGTGAGTTAACCACCTAAGTTTTACTCCAGGTGTAAATAACAAACTACATACCAAAGATTTTGCAGATTGTATATTAGTAGAAAAACAAAATGTAACTAACCAAGAAAAATACTTGTTTCTCTAGCTTTTCCAACTGGTCTAGCATCTGGCCTTATAGATTCAGCAAGATGACGCTCAAAATATTGAAGTGGAAAAAGGTGTCTAAAGGCATCAACCTCCATCTCCGATGACAAATCCTCAGAAGTATTTGGTAATCCCATCTCTTTTCTATGTTCTGCAACAAAAAGAAAACCGAGAGCAATAAAAATTGAAAAAGTAAGAATAGCTGCCAGAAAAGTGAAAATAGCATTCAGTTAAAGTGTATTGAATTGAACATCAACTGTATATAAATCAAATAGTGTAGCATTTTCACTTCTTTGATAAGCTTTTTTCTTCCAGTGATTGAGAAAAGAAAAACCACACAAAATTATTTCTTTCATTCTTTAGTTAGTTTGTTTGTTTTCTTTGAGAATATGAAAACCCTTATAAAATATGCATAATAAGAGTACAATTTTATATATTAAAAAAATAAAAGGTTTAATTACTCATTTGGTGCTTATAGTTGTACAAACTTTGACTTTTAGTCCTTATACATACTATTTTTAATTTCTTTTAGTCCCTATGAGTTTAGACGGTAGGAACTAAAAGGGATTAACAATGCTATGTATAACGACTAAAAGGGATTAAAATGGTATGCGTAGGAACTAAAATGGATGATTTTTAACTATAGGGAGTAAAAGGTAAAATTTGTACAACTATAACTCGTTTAATGTTACTTATCAAATCGAACCAGAGACAGAAATGGTGTCCCCAGTTTGTTTACCTAGTGTAATGGCATGCAATGTTTCAGAATCATACAACGTGACCAACCTTATTTCTATGTTGAAACTAAAAGACACTACTATAACACTCGCAAATTAAAGATAAAACATGGAGAAATAGATCCTCAAAACCCAATCAGCATTTTACAAAACCCATGAAGGAGTTAGGAGAAGCTACCGATAATTGGAATAGACATTGCATCAAACATCTTAAAGGCATAGAGAAAGTGAGAAACCAGATTAAAATGATCCAACAGATTAATTCTAAGAAAATAATAATAATAATTATGAACCAAATAACAGCAGGTTCTTACGGTAGGTCCTCTCTAGAACGGTGGTGGAGATACGCAGCTAGGCAGAGGATAAGTGAAGACAAACCTAGATATTTCCTGTATCCCGAAAGAGAACTTCAAAACGCGAACAACTATTATTGGTTAACCAGTACTAGTAATAATAATGGCTATGACGCTATGAACATTAAATTTGAATTTAATTAAAATGAAGTGATCGACTGATAGTATACAAGCTATTTATAATTATAATGTCATCTAAATAAACAAGATTAATTTTATAGTAATAATTATTTTAAAAGACATATTTAAAATGATTTTTAATAATTAAATTTATGGAACTAAAAAAAGCACACACAAAATTCAAAAGACTAAAATAGTAATTAAGTTTTGTTTAAAATGAAATGATAATATAAAAGTCTTCATAATTAGTGTTTAACCTCTAATTAGATTGCAATCCTACCATGTGTATCATCCTAATTTATAAGAATGTAATTATGTCTTAATTATTCTATTTGTTTATTTCAGGTTTAATTAGTGTTTAACCTCTAATTAGATTGCAATCCTACCATGTAGTCCCTAAATTTGATGATTTTTTAGTCTTTAATTTTTTATAAAAAAAAATAAGTCTATAATATAATAAAAATTTACATTTTATGACATTTTTTTAACATTTTCTCATGGTTTTAAAATGCAAATTCAAATAGCTAAAATATAAAAATTATTTTATGATAACTAAAACTACCATAAAACATCAACAAGACTAAAATGAATAATTTGTCAAAATTAAGGGAAAAAACAGTTTTAAATATTTGAAACTAAAAAAAACATACAAAATTCAGAGGCTAAAACAGTAATTAAGTCTTATTTAAAACTAATTTTGATACCAAAAACCAATTTTTATACATATTTTAAAGTTGTTGAAATCAGTTTGGCAAGAAAATGGATTGATTTTTCAAATTAGATCATAATACCGTTTCATTTTGAATTTACACTTTAAAATTGTTACAAAGTGCTAAAAAAAACCACCATAAAGTGCTAAAAACCACCATAAAATGTCAATTTATTATGTCAGGGACTAAAAAAAGCATTTTAAATTTCAAGGACTACACTAGACACACACTTCAAATTCAGGAACTAAAACGGTAATTAAGTATTTATTTTATAAAGTGTATTAATCAATTTAATTTCACAATGATGTAAAGTTAATAAAATGTGAACTAGAAATTTAATAAATTTTTAAAACTTTTCATTAGTTGTTTTCTAAAGTTGATACAAGTTAGAAGATAAAACATTTCACTCATATTTTTGAAAAGAAAGTGTAAAGTAGTTTCTCTTACAAGCATACTTCTTTAAATAATTAAAGCGAGATAAATGAGATGAAAAATATCTAAATTACTATATACAAATATGCATAAATAAGTGTTTCCCTAAGAAAAGGTAATAGCACAACCTTAAGATACAACTATATATGATGGCCAAATAGATTACAAAAATATATACATAACAAAAATATTGCAGTTTGGGCCTACCTAGATCAAATACATATAACAAAACAAGGTCTTAGACTAAGAGTAGTCATCTCTAACCACCAACCCTATGTGGGAGATACACAAAAAGTACAAGTCCAAAGTTACCATCAGAGGGATCCCATTGAAAATAATAGAAATACACATAGTAACCAAGAGGGGGGTGAATTGGTTTAAACTTGGCCTTTTAAAAAAACTGTAGAAAATCATAGTTATAGGATCTTAATCACAATTGAAACCAAAAATGCTTCAAATCAATCAAACCACTCAGTCCAAGAAAACAATTGCTTAAGACAGAACTTGTTGAGCAATGTAGATATCATTAAGAACCACATATCAAGATAGCAATAAGAGATTAAGGAATAGAAACACAACACAAGAATTTATACTGGTTCACTTCTCAAGAGAAGCTACATTCGATTCTTCTAATCAACACTAGATTAGAGTTCCACTATTATCAAATTTCAGTTCTTACAAGCTTTACAACAATCACTCTTTATCAAACCTAGATAAAGAACAAAAATCTAAAACCCTATTAGATTCCTAATGATCAAGACATAGATAACCCTTCTTTACTCTTCCCTCTAGAGAAACCCACTCTAGAAAAAGCTTAAAAAACTCTTTACAAAACTTACAAACAACCAAGAATTCAAAAACAAATTTACAACAAGAGTTAATAGAGAGAGACAACCTGATGATCCAATGAATATGATTTACCAATCATAGTTGAAATGCAGAAAAAATCAATTTCAGACATTTCTCTCCAAAAACTTCTTTGAAAACTTTGTCCAAGAAATCTTTCAATACACCATGAAGATTTAAAAGATGGACAAGAACTATCTAGCTTAGAAAATCCTTTCTAACTTTGAGAAGGCTTGTGAATGCTTTGAAATTTCGAAGTCAAGAGTTGTTTCTTTCAGACAAACTCACATTCTATTTATAACCAACTTTTATAACAGATTGTAATCGATTAAATCGCCATTATAATCGATTAAATTGTCATATGTAATCGATTAATCTTCCAAATAATCAATTAAAATGTTTTTAGCTCAATTTGGGATTTATAACGAACAAAGTAATCAATTAAACCGAGTTGTAATCGATTAAACCAAACATGTTTTGTTTATGAAATAAGCTAATGTAATAGATTAATTATTATGGTAATCGATTAAGGCAAACATGTACAATTTCAGAATAAGACTAGGTAATCGATTACTGATTGTGGTAATCGATTAAAGCAGTCATGCATATTTAAAAATGAACTTGTGTAATCGATTACAGTATAATGGTAATCGATTAAGACAGATAAACATGGTTTACATTTTGTGCTATGTAATCGATTACGAGTAGCTAGTAATCGATTAAAGTGTTCTTCATGGCTTTTCCAAAATCAAACAGAAGCTGATAATCGATTATATCCTTGTGTGATCGATTAAAGCAGTGATATTTTGTTTTTCCAAAAACCTTAACCATGAGAAATTAACTTCCTTTTAAAACATGAATAACTTTAATGCTTTAGTAAAATCATGTATGCATGTTAATGGTCATGTTCATGCAATGCAAGGATCATAAGATTAGTCTCTCATACACTTAACCCATTATAAATGCCTTAACATGTGAAAAGCTAAAATCTTCCTTCAACAAGCTTCATCTTTGACTTGATCTTCTTCCAACTCCTCCTATATTCAACACCCGTCAATAGGATCCCTAGGGAGAATCATCTTATTACTCCTTTGTCCTAGAGTCCTTCTCGATCATCTCAGGTCAGCTATAGGCATCAATGTAAAGCAGAGATACCCTTGAAATGATATCCTCCTCTAACCACTTTGGGAATCCACCTCCCTCAAGCACACTTAACCTCGAGATGGAATGTTGGCTCCCCGCCCTCACCCTAAACAAAATGTAACAGTGAGCATTCTCACTTCGTTAAACAAACACAAAAAGACTTTTAACATTCACATTCAAACTATGATGTGGCTATCTACCAGATCTCATTCATATCCTGCAAAGTTTCTTTTACTATCTTTGCATATGTATTTGTGTGTGTGTGTGTGTGTGTAGAGAAAGAGAGAGAGAGGAAGGATTAAGTTACACCAAGAGTATCTCTAAGATACTCCTCATTCCCACCATTCATTTTCTTGAAATCTAATGATTGTAATCAGTAACTAATCTAATGATTTAATTTAGGATGATTCCTCAATGATTCTTCATACTCGTAGTGTTCTTTCTTTGTCTTAGTGGGGTTTTGCTGCTTTTAGTATCGAGCGACGACGAACTGGCACATGAGCTTGAGACACCACTCCTAGCTCCATAATGATATCAATTTTAAAGACCTATTTTCTCCTTACCACTCTAGGTGAACATTGCCATTCGACCTTTGCTTTCATGATTTCTATCATTTCCATAGCTAAAACGCCCCACACGACTCTCTTTGTCTTTCACTTTTTATGTCTCTTCACGTACCCACGTTTTTCATGCACGCATCTCAAAACCATACTAATATTACATTTGCCTGGAATTCAAATTTGTTGATTTGAGGGGGAGTTACATGAAGCATAAAGAGGATTGAAGACTTGGAAATGTTTTGGGCTTTCAACATGGTTTGAAGATTTGAAGAAAAGCTTGTGATTAAATGTGAAAGGAAGGAAGTTTCTGATGATCCAAGTCATTGCATTCATACCATTCATAAGCATTTAGGTTTAAATAAACAAAGGCATTAAGTAATTGTTTTGAATCATGAAATAAGCT
>PYAF01003319.1:24482-39596 GCA_007407185.1 Glycine tomentella | reverse complement strand
TCAAAGTTGTCATCTTCTAAAATTTGTAGAAATTTTATTCTAGAGTTTTGTGTCACAAAATATGTTGATACTTAGTCAGCTAAGTGTATTCTATAATTTCATCAAGTTTCTTCAAAATTTCTAAAGTTATTTGAGCATTTTTGGCCTAGGGGCATTTTGGTAATTATGCCATTCAACCTAGGGGTATTTTGGTCATTTTGAAAAATGTTCAAGGGCATTTTTTGTAATTTTCATCTTAAGGGTTTTCTAGTAATTTCTACTTCATGGAGAGAGTGATATAGTTATTTTTCTCTAAACATACTTGTATCCAATTATCATCACATTTTTAGAATTTTGGGGATGTTACACCATGGTGACTGGAACGGGTTCCCCATCCAGAGAAGTAGCGGAAGGCCATGCCCTCCTATGAAGGCAAGAAGTACCTCCGCCAACATGACATGAATTCACCATCCTCTTAGAAGAAGAGTACTCGCTATGGCTTGTCTCCTACTATGAGGAGTCACCGATTGGAATGACATCTCGTTCCACTAGGGGTTGTTGAATCGAACCCCCAAAGCCACTTCTGCCGATACCCTTGGTAGAGTTAGAGATGAAAGAGATGATGGAAAGAAAGAGTACCTTAAAGTGAGGAAGATAATTAGGGAAGAAGGGAAAATCACAAATCGCGAGCAGAAGGCAAGAAAGTTTCATGAAAGAGAGAGAGCATAAATTCAAAGTGGTGGTGATAAAAAATCCAACGTGTACTCCATTTAAGTGGAGGCACGACTCTTCGATAACTTGATGGAGCTGAAATGACGCCTTAAATGTTTGCACCCCGACGTAGCCCCACTAACCCATACACTGCATCTCCAGTATGGGCCCACTCCTCGAGTGACATGTATGCAAGAGTAACGTGTGTGCATTGCACTCGCCCGCAACAAAAGACAAACAAAATGCTTGTCTTCAATGCGTTCTCCAACTGTCAAAAAAGGGCAAAATTGTCAAATACATGGATTCCACTCACCTGACACATCTGACTTTGCCTACAAAATGAAAAATGTGTGCTCCATGGACAACTTAACTAAAGCAGCCTGAACATTAATTGTGCAGGCTGGGGGGCTTGACAAGCTTGACAGACCTACAACCCTCTTACCTGTCGAGGTTACCACCCTCGACACTGGACAACACTTGTCCAAGATTGGGGCTCAACAAACTCGCTACCCTCGTACTTGTCCAAGCTTGGGGGCTCGACAAACTCACTTCCCTAGACATTGGACACCAGACAGTCTCCCTCGACACTAGACAATCTCTTTCGCCAATAAGCTGGCTCGGAGCTTGGAGGACTTATGTACTATCTGGGGTCCACCAAATGGACGTGGCAAGTGACTTGACGCTCTAATGTGCATGTCAGCCCTCCATGTCAGTCTTGGCACAAGAGCACGATGCTTCGTCCTTAGCAGTAGGGCTACGGGGCCGACAGGTTATCTCTAAATACCTTAATATTTGAATATTATTGATAATGTTACAACCCCCTTATCAAGTGGTAAATACTTAATTATCTATAAGTCATGGATCATCTACAAGCTATAAATTATCTACTAGCCATTATCTATAAGCATAACTTATCTACTAGCTATTATCTACAAGGTAGGAATTATCTGTAAGGGTTGTTACGCCACTGTAACAATCCCCACAGACAAGGCCCGTAGCTTCCATATCACTCTATAAATATCAGGTTATATCTCATCATTTTCATTCCATTCTCAACTAACTCATGTACTTACTTAAACGTTAGAGTCCTTTGTTTTGCAAGTCACCCCTCATGTCCTCTTAACAAAAGGTACTCACAGTCTGCGTGAGATTGTGGAGCCCACCTTGGCCACGTTCACCTTGACGTTGGTCAGCTCCAGATTTTGGTAAGTACACTAGGTAAAAGAAATTGCCCACTTCTTACTTGATATTTATTATATATATATAATTGCTTATATGTGTGCAAGTATATTGTATTATTTTATATTATTAATTGATGTTGTGGTGTTATTATGGTATGATTCTGAATATTATTATTATGTTGGAGTTGGAAACTTTATGGTTTGATCTATATGTGTGTATGTTTGTGCTTAGTGAACGATATAAAATGCTTGATACAAGTGAATGTGATAGGAATCTCCAAGGGATTTAAAAAACAAACCATGTGCATATTATTTGTGAATCATGCATCATGTTGTGCATATATGTTTAAATGTGAAGGAAGTTTATGAACCTAAACAATTAAACTATGCTAATTATGTAGCACATGATTAACCTAGGTCGACTCAAAGACACGATCAATTTGGTTCCAACTTCAATTCACTAATAAACAATAGGGGGATTTTAATCGAACAATTTTTAGGCAATGAATAAAAATTACGAAAACACAAACTACAATGGAAGAAAAATGTAGAAACTGAAAGAATTGATAAGAGGTATTGTAAAACAGATTAAAGAATATCAATCCAATTCACCAAACCAAGCAATTCGAATTATCATAATTCTTAGATAATGATATTGTTATGAAAGTTCATTCAACTTCATTAGAAGCAGTTCAATCGAATTAACTCCTAAATTAATTGAAATCACAAACCTAATTGAAATATCATCCAAATAATCTGTTCTGAAAATTTGAAATTAGGAAATGAATCCATAACCTAATCCATTTTTAACCCTAAACACATTCATAATCATGAAAATCAAATAGAGGATTGAAGAAGAAAGTGAACATTCACACAAAAATTGAAATACCAAACTAGAACTCAAATTTTGATTGTTTAGCCTTCCATGATCATCATCAATGGAAGAGCCATGAGATTAGTGCAAGAAAATGGAAGAACAGAAAATGAAATGAAGAAGAAAACTAAAGAACAATGAGAGAAAAAGAGAGAAATTTTAATTCTGCAAACTTCTAAAAGAAACTACAAATTCTATTTTTGCTAAATGAAGTGTCAAAATCTAACTAACTAATTGCCACTATAACAAATATAAGTTCTTTACAAGCTTACAATGATCTCTTTTACCCTTCCTAGGTAAAATTCAAAATCTATACCCTATAGACTTTTCAAAAGATCTAGAACCAGAGATCCCCTCTTTGTTCTACCCTCTAGAAACCCTTCTAGAAAAAGCTTTACAGATTACAATTTGTTATATGAACATTCAACACAAATACAACACAAAATATCAAACAAAATAACCAAGCTTAAAGTTCAAGAAAGATATCACCTCATAATCCTCAGTAAATTCAATGAAATGAATGATCTAATCAAACTGAGAATGTATGCAAATACTCTTTCTTGATGACTTCTTTAACCAAAAAGCTTGAACAACTCTTCACACCATGTGAATGATGACTAACAAATCATGTAAAACTCCATGACACTTAGCATCTTTGATTTTCTCTTCTCCCTTTTTCCTTTGTGTTTTAAGAACCCTAGAAAGTGTTTTTCTCAAGGCTTGCATGAATATTTCACAAAATACTTGTTATTAAAACTCAATCCAAGCTGTTCTATTTATAAAAAAACAGACTTAACTAACTATAATCGATTATTTCGTCAAAGTAATCGATTATTTTTACTGATGTAATCGATTATTTTAACCAGATAATTGATTAAAGTGTTCATAAAAAATCTGGAATTATGTCATGAATAAAATAATCGATTAAGTCATCTTATAATCAATTATTCCAGATGACCTGAGTTTTCTAATACACATGTGTAATCGATTAAATTTCTAATTAATCGATTAACATAGACCAAGTTAAAAACACATCAATGCATATTCAATCGATTACGAATATCTGGTAATCGATTAAACCAGATAAAAATGTTTTTGTAAAATATGCAGAGACTCAAATAATTGATTATTCCGTGAAGTAATCGATTATCACAGATAACGTCCATTTCTGTGTTAAGTATATTTAATCGATTACAATTCAATGGTAATCGATTAAAATGTTCATAAGGCAATATGCAGACTCATACACATGCATTTAATCGATTATATCATATATGTAATCAATTAAAACAGTGAAATACAGTTTTTATAAAAATCTAATTGCCTTTATGAATTTATATCTAAATACTTATTACCATATGATTAAACATGAAAAAATGTATGTATGAATGCATGAATTAATCAAGGTTAGTGAGGATTATGAAGCTTTAACCACTTGAACCAAGCTTAAGCAAGCAATTACAAATGCCATCAATTGAGTGGGCATGTAAAACATCAAAAATAGTATTCTTCATTCTTCTTGATTCCATATCTTCATCTTCATCTTCCTCATAGCTAACAAAAATGACCCTCAAAATGAAAAAATTGGCCTCGGCTTGTCTCTGACAAAATTGTAAATCTTTTCCTTATCTTTCTAGGGACTACTCATATGCGCCATTTGGAGTTTTATAGAATTCTCTGGGTCCTACACAAAAAGGATAGCTTAAGTAAGCAAAAAATCTGAAAATAAGCAACAATTATCAATTAAGCCCAATTGTTTGCCTAAGATAAAAATTGAGTTAGAGTGAGAAAATAAAAGTCAAAGAAAAGTCAAATAAACTAATAAGAATAGAAAAATATTAAACTAAAAATGCCCAATCAAAATACCCCGCACTTAAACTTTTGCACTCCTGAGCAAAACTAAAAGAAAGACTAAGAGAAAAATTCAAACTAAAGTAAACCATAAACTAAAAGAAAGGTATGAACAAGGCACACTGTTGGATATAGGGGGAGCATCATGAAGAGTGGAAGACTTTGATTCAAGAAATGGTTTTGAGCTTTCAACATGCTTGAAGTTCCTTGAAGTTTTATAATTGATTCAAGTGTAAGAGGAAGGCAATCTGATTGATCCTTGCATTGCATTCATTCATTCATTATTAAGCTTAAATGGTTTTCATTAAATCATCAAAGGTTTTATCTTTTTGGTTAAGGTTTGAATCTGATTAAAAGGTTTTTGGAAAAATGTTTTTCTTACCGTTTTAATCGATTACTTAATGAAATAATCAAATATTATGTTCTTCGTTCAATCTGGAAAAACCTTTATGAACAAATTAATCGATTACCTATTGGATTAATCGATTATTTGACCTTTGATTGAAAATAAACTGCTTTGTTAAAAGTTTTAATCGATTACTGACTTAGTGTAATCGATTACATAGTTAAAAGATTATTTTAAGCCTTGCTGTGATAATCGATTACCATTATCAGTAATCAATTACATAGTTCACTTGGAAAATGTATGCTTTTTGATTTAATCGATTACCAAAATTCGTAATCGATTACATAGTTCATTTTGTGAAACATAGCTTTTTGTCTTAATCGATTACAACTCGGTTTAATCGATTATTTTGCTCATTGCTGAAACCCAGAAAGCTTCTTTAACATTTTATTCGAATAAGTGATAATTTAATGAATTACATAAGAATTTTAATCGATTATTAGACGCGTTTAATCGATTACAGTTAGTTACAAATTCTGTTGTAAATAAGATTGAAGGCTTGGCTTGTAAGAGAACTTGACCGCTTTGTATTTTTGAGTATACACAAGCCTTCTAAGCATTTCTAAGTGATTTTCTTAGTGTATTTACTTCTTGCTTCATTCAAAACATCAATGGATCTTTGAATGATTCTTGAGCAAGATTTTTTTCATGGTTAAGGAAAAGCATGTTCTGATTTATTTTGCTTCTCAACCTGATTTGGTAATTCATGTGCATAACATTCATTGGATCATTAGGTTGTCTCTCTCCTTAATCTTTGTGTGTAAATTTGTTTTTAAATTTCTGTTGTAATTGACTATTGTAAAATGGGTTCTTCTTGCTTGGTTTTAGAGAAGGGTTCTCTAGCTCAAAGAACAGAGTAGTGTTCTCTGGTTCTTGCTCCTTACATTTCTAATAGGGTTTTAGATTTCTATTCTTTATTTATTGTTGATAAAGGGGAGGTTTTTGTAAAAGCTTGTAAGAACAGAAATTTATAATAGTGGAACTCTAATCTAGTGTTGATTAGAAGAAACTGGATGTAACTTCAGTAGTGAAGTGAACCAGTATAAATTGCTTGTGTTTTTTATTCTATCTCTCTATCACTCATCTTGTTCATTGGTCATTGATTCCTATTCATTGTTCAACAAGCTCTATTTTGATCTATTGATTTCTTGGGCTGAGTTATTTGATTGAGTAAATAGATTTCTTGGTTTTGAAAGTGATAAAGATCCTGAACTCTGATTTGAATTAGTTTTTAAAATACCAAGGTTTTAACCAATTCAACCCCCTCTTGGTTATTGTGGGTATTCCTATTATTTTCACACACAAATTTTTCAATAGATCCTAACAATGCACAAAAGTGAGAAAGATGAAAGATGGAAGAATGATTTTATGGTAACAAACAATCCATGAACACATGATCACAAAGTGCAAAGTGAAAAAGTTGTCAGGTTAAAATTAAGAATGCACCAATGTGATAGAAATCTCTCAAAGAACAACACTCAACCTCATCTAATGTGTATGGGTTTGTGATTACACTCAAATACCACATGTAACTAGCACATCCAAATTTTGACAAGACTTTAATTCATTCAACTTGAAATACACATGCATCAAAAGATCAAAAAGACTTTATTGGTTTGTAATGTATGGCTTAGGTAAAGGGTGGATAAAAGAAGGATATTTAGGCTAAAGCTAAGAGAAAAGAGGTGCAATGTGGAGTAAGGCAACAAGTAAAAAAGAGGGGTAGAAACACAAAATTTAAATGGATGAAAATGAACCACAACAACTTTTATTTCATTTTTTTCCTTTTCTTTGTTTATACATACATTTTTTATTTTATTTTTTTCTTTGAACTTTTGCTTTTTAAACTCTTTCTTTTCTTTTCTTCCCAAATCCAAAAAAATAAAAGTACCCACACTTGTTTGAAACCCATTCCCAAAACAATTCCAAGGCCCATTTTCTCCCTAAAGTTAGGATAACATGATTTTCCATTTTTTAGTTTGTAATGAGCTACACAAGAAAGAAAAGGTTAAAGGCTTAAAAAGGGTGACAATGGATATCAATGCAAGGCTAGGTTTATTTGGCTAGTGGATAAAAGAAGGAAGGCCTAAATCATCTCAATGAAAGTATGTGCAACAAGGAATGTCAAAAGGGGCAAGGCAAAACATAGAGTAATCTAGAACAAGGGTGAAATCACACATGAAAGAACATGAATGAAATAATGTGATTCATCCACAAAGGCCCAAAACCTCACAAGACATAATTCTATCACACATGAACCATCTTAAATTCTATTTTTTCCAGCCTACTTATTATCACTTCAACAATTGCAACAATGATTCATATCAAGCATGAAACCTCTAAATCCAACAAAAAATAGTACATTTTTCACAATTTATACAAGTTAGAAATCCTATGAAAAACATGAAAAAGTGCCTAAATTCTAATTTTTATTTTCTGAATGTAAAAACAAAAAATGACAAAACAATAATAGAAACAACAACAAAAAACAGACAAAAGCAGTAAACAGAAATAGTTAGAAACAACAAACAGAAAATAGAAACAGTAAACAAAAAATAGAAACATATAACAGAAAAAAAGAAACATAACAGAAAACAAATTTTGTAATCCTTCACCCCACACTTGAAATGCACATTATCCTCAATGTGAGCATGCAATGAAATGCAAACAAAGAGACCACAAATAAAAGAAGGGAAAAGGAAACTCCTCAAATGTCATTCAAGGCACACACATAAATTTGACAAGACCAAATAGATGTCTGCCACAAGCTCCTCCTCCACTTAAGGGCTCTCATGAAATAGCTTTGGTTGGTGACCATTCACTTTGAAGACCTTGCCAAGAACTTCATTTTTAATCTCAACTGCACCATGGGAAAAACATTAGTAATAACAAAAGGTCCACCCCATCTAGATTGAAGTTTATCAAAAATAAGCTTGAGGTGAGAGTTAAACAATAGCACTTTTTGGGCCAATATGGAACTCCTTCCTAAGAATCCTAGAGTCATGAAATCTCTTCACTTTCTCCTTGTAAATCTTGGATTTCTCATAGGCTTCTAAGTGAATCTCTTCAAGTTCTTGCAATTAAAGCTTCCTTTCCATACTCGCTTCATCAAATGCCATGTTACAACTCTTCACCATCCAATAAGCACGGTGCTTAATCTTCATCGGAAGGTGGCATGCCTTAACAAAAACCACCCTATAGGGGACATCCCCAAAGGTGTTCGGTAAGCAGTCCTGTGAGCCCATAAAGCATCTTCAAGTAGCTTGCTCCAATCTTTTCTGTTGGGTTGCACTACCTTCTGTAACACTTGCTTGATCTCTCTATTAAAAACCTCTGCTTGCCCATTAGTTTGAGGATGATAGTAGCAATTCTATGCATAACCCCATACTTCTGAAGCAAAGATGTCAATGACCTGATAAAGAAATGGCTCCCCTCTCACTGATAATGGCTCTAGGCAACCTAACCTGCCAAAAATGTTAAATCTCACAAAATCCACAACAACTTTAGAATCATTAGTTCTGGTGGCCTTAGCTTCAACCCATCTAGAAACATAATCAACAACAAGAAAATATATTAAAAACCATGAGAAATAGGAAATGGACTTATAAAATCAATACCCTACACATAAAAAATCTCACAAAAAATAATGGGTTGCTAAGGCATCTCATGCCTATGTGTAATGGTTCCTCCTGCTCTTTGACACTGTTCACAAGTGGTGGTAAAGTGATGAGCATCTCTAAACAATGTGGGCCAACAGAACCCACAGTCCAATAGCCTCTTAGCGGTTTGCTGAGGACCAAAATGACCGCTGGTAGGTGTGTCATGACAAAACTGAAGAATAGATTGAGTCTCTTGATCTGGCGCACACCTATGGATCACTTGGTCACTACCAAACCTCCACAAATATGGATCATCCCTCACATAATATTTAGCATCACTCTTAAGTTTATTTATTTGATACCTAGATGCATGAGGTGGGACAACATATGCAACAATGAAATTCACAATGTTAGCAAACCAAGGTGTAACATGTGATGAATGCAAATTCATCAAATGCTCATCAGAGAAATTATCCCTAATAGGAAAGGACTCAACAGGTACCTCAATCCTGCTCAAATGGTCAACAACTAAGTTTTCTACACCACTCTTGTCCTTAATCTCAGTGTCAAACTCCTGAAGAAGAAGCATCCACCTGATCAATCTAGGTTTAGTATAAGGATTCTTCAATAGGTACTTCAAAGCTGCATGATTAGTAAAGACAATAATATGGGAGCAAAGCAATAAGATTTGAATTTATCTAAAGCAAAAAGAATAGCCAAAAGCTCCTTCTCAGTGGTGGTGTAGTTAACTTGGGTTGCATCTAAAGTGCATGAAGCATAAGCAATGGCATGGGATAGTTTATCAACTCTTTGTGACAACACAGTCCCAAGTGCATAATTAGAGGCATCACATATCAGCTCGAAGGGAAGCTCCCAATCTTATGGCTGCATGATGGGAGAGGTAGTAAGCTTCTTCCTCAATTCCTCAAATGCCTCTTTGCAAGGCTGATCAAACATAAAGTCTACGTTCTTTTGGAGAAGCTTGGACAATGGCAGTGCAATCTTGCTGAAATCCTAGATGAATCTCCTATAAAAACCTACATGTCCAAGAAAAGAACGCACTTCTCGCACAGAAGCGGGGTAAGGTAAAGAAGTAATAACATTAATCTTTGCCTTATCGACCTCAAGACCTCTACTAGAGACCAAATACCCTAAGACTATACCTTCATGTACCATAAAATGACATTTCTCAAAGTTAAGAACAAGGTTAGTACCAATACATCGGTCAAGAACTCCAGAGAGACTATCCAAACATGCATCAAAAGTGGAACCATAAACAATAAAGTCATCCATAAACACCTCCATGAAACTTTCTAATAAATCAGAAATGATACTCCCCATGCACCTTTGGAAGGTGGCAGGTGCATTGCATAGGCCAAAAGGCATCCTAGTGTAGCAAATGTGCCAAATGGATAGGTGAATGTGGTCTTGTGTTGGTCCTTCGGTGCAGTATGAATCTGCATATAACCTAAAAAACCATCAAGAAAGCAATAATGTGATTTATCTGCCAACCTCTCCAAAACATGGTCAATGAAGGGGAGAAGGAAATGGTCCTTGTGAGTCGCCTGGTTAAGTCTCCTGTAGTCAATGCAAACTCACCAGCTGTTGGCTACTCTAGTCGAAATCAACTCATTATCCTAGTTTTTTCACAACAGTGACACCTGACTTCTTAGGGACCACTTGGACAGGTGAAACCCAAGTGCTATCAGAAATGGGATAGATGATCCCCGCAACTAGTAATTTCATCACTTCCTTCTTCACCACATCAAGAATAGTGGGATTCAGCCTCCTCTGTGATTGCCTAATCGGCCTAGAATCATCCTCTAAGAGTATTCGATGCATGCAAATGGAAGGATTCATTCCAGGATGGTCAGTAAGTGTTCATCCAATAGCCTTTTTGTGGCCTCTCAAAACATGCAGCAACGTCTCTTCATGCTCAAGTGACAGGCTGCTAGATATGATGACTGGAAGCTTCTGAGCATAATCTAAATATGCATATTTAAGGTGCTCAGGTAGTGGCTTCATTTCCAAAGAAGGTGGTTGAATGGTGGAAGGAAAGGAAAGGTTGGTTGATGGAAAGGAAATAGGAGAATCAACACTTGTACCTATATCTGCAACACAATCAGAGTGAAGTGCAGAGGAAATCTCCGCCCAAATACCACACACAATAGTAGAATCATTACAGGTACAATTATAAGAACCAAGATCAAAATCAGAAAAATAAGAAAGTAAATATGTACAAATATCTACACTATCTACTGCAACATCAATGATATCAAAAAGAAAGATAGAATGCTCCTCTAGAGGATGTCTCATTGCCTCAGAAATGTTAAGCTAGACAACATCATCACCAAACTCCATGGAAAGGGTTCCTGCATGCACATCAATTTTAGTCCTGGCTGTCATCAAGAATGGTCTGCTTAGGATCAATGTGGAACTATGGCTGGAAGACTCATTCTCCATATCTAAAATGTAAAAATCTGTAGGAAAAATTGTAACGACCTGCCTCGTTGTTACGATATCACTAACTCTAAACGTGTAATTTCAAATTTTAATGAAGACTCCATTAATTTGATTATGAAAATGAGTGAATTTTTCGCGATAATACCCTTGTCAAACAATTTACAAATACATAAATAAATACATATGTATGTATATTTTAAACCATTACATATCAATCACATATTAGGACATAATTTAGCTTTTAATATATATATATATATATATATATATATATATAAGCTAGGGGTTTACATGCCCAATTAAACAGAGTCAAGGAATCAACTAAGAAAAAGTTAATAACAACACTCAACTTTCTCCCAAAATAAATTCCAACGTTATCATGTCGGCTTGGTGGCTTCTACAAAAAGGATCTCCCTCCAAGGTCACCTACTACTACTCATCTGCTCCCATGAACGACAGTTCGCAATCATCATGGGTACCAACCACATGGTACAAAAATTGCAAGGTTAAATTTATTATACAAAATCAACAAGCACCAGATAACAACAATTAGAAAGAAAATAACAATACCAACCACAATCATTCTCAATAATCAATCAGTTCAACACACACTCAGCAAACTAGTCATCCACTTTTTCCATAATTCAAATCATTTAAGCTCAGAATGATGCTTGCAATTGACTCAACTCTCAGAATGCAATGTGGTATCATTCTCATGGAAATAGCCTTTCTTATGAAAATGATGTAGTAGCTCGTCGAGGTCACCCTATCGTGCACAGGTTGCTCTCCCTATGGTGATCAGCCTTGAGTCTCAAGGGAGTTCCAAACAGAGTGATATGCCCCCAAGTACCCCCGGTGCTTATTGCCACCATTCTATTTTCATCAATGCAATTATGAAGTATGAAACATGGGCACCATCAATGCACTGACTATTGGACTATTGGCAAGCATACCAATATCATCACAGGTTACAAAATTTATAATAGTTTGTCTCCACAGGGACTTAAGCTACTCATGAAAACAATATGAACATCCACAATAACCAAGAGAGGGGGTGAATTGGTCTAAAACAGAGTCTTTAAATTTCTTTAAAACAAGATGCGGATTTAGGATCTTTATCACAATTAAACCAAGAATGCTTCAATCAATCAAACCACTCAGTTCAAGAATACAATTGCTAACAGCTTCACTTGTTGAGTAATAAAGATTTCACCAAGAATCATAGATTAAGATGATAAGCAGAGATTAAAGAAAAGTAATCAACACAAGAGCTTATACTGGTTCACCTCTCAACAAGAAAAGCTACATCTAGTTTCTTCCAACCAACACTAGGTTATAGTTCCAGTAAATCAAACTCTTTTCTTTACAAGCTTTTACAATTGATCACCTTTATCAACCCTAGATAAAGAAACAGAAATCTAATCCCTATAGACTTCTAATGACCAAGAATTAGAGAATACTACTCTGTTCTTCCCTCTAGAGAATCCTACTTTAGAAAAAGATTTAAAGAACTTCTTTGATCTAAGAAATTACAAGAAATAAAAGTAAATAATCAAATCACTACAAGAGTTTAAGAGAGATAAAACCTCATGATCCTCAGAAGATGAATGAATGAATTTTACCAAACAAACTCAGGTTGAATGTAAGCAATTCTTGGAATCAGCTTTCTTTGAAAAACTCTTGACAAATCTTGTTCAAACCAACATGATCAATGATGCATGAGTTCTGGGTTTTGAAACAAAATCAATGTAACTCAGAATCTCTTTTCTTAGACTGTGAGAGCTTTTGTAAGTAATGGGTATTTCGCAGAATCAAGTTTTTTTTTTTCAAAACAAAAGACTCAGCAACTTTTTATAGAAAGCATTTGTAACTGAATATAATCGATTAAATCGCCAAAGTAATCGATTAAATCTTCATATGTAATCGATTAAAAACAAACTTAATCGATTAAAATGTTCTTCAGCTTTCTGGAAAAGATTTACAAACAATGTAATCGATTAAATCGAGTTGTAATCGATTAAGACAATCATGCTCAGTTTTGAAAAAAGCCTATGTAATCGATTACGATTGAGTGGTAATCTATTAAGGTTGTCATGCATGTTTTGTGTTTTTGTGTTGTGAAATCAATTACAATTTGTTTGTAATCGATTAAAGTGTTCTTCATGGTTTTTTAATAGATTACACATGCTGGTAATCGATTAAAGTAGTGCACATTTTGATTTTTCAAAACCTAAGCCATGAGAAATTTGCTTCTTTATGCAAACATTAAAACCTTTATGCTTTTATCAAATCATGTATGCATGCTAATGATCATGTTTATGCAATGCAAGGGATCATAAGATGATGCTCTTAAACAACTTAATAAATTACATATGCTTTCAATCGAATGACATGTAAAAAGCTAAAACTTCAAAGAGCTTCATGATCTTTGTCCACTTCAAGCTCCCCTTTGTGGAAAATAAGGAACACTTCACACTTAACCAAGAGGGGGGGGGGGGTGAATTGGTTAGTCTTGGTAAATTAAAATTTCTTTGATGAAAATCAAGTTTCAAATCAGAGTTTTAATGCCCTTTGGATCTTTATCATAAAACCATTGAAAATCTTTATCCAAGATCAATCCAAGACTTGTTATGCTTTAAGAACAAACACCCAAAACAGAATTCACACAAGAAATAATCAAATTTGCAGAAGATAAATCAAGACACAAGATTTATACTGGTTCACCTCAAAACCTATGAGGCTACATCCAGTTTCTTCTACTCAACACTAGAGTAGAGTTCCACTGTTGCAAATATTATTCTTACAAGAAATTATAAGCTTCTCTTCATCAACCCTAGATGAAGTTTAGAGATCTAAAACCCTATTAGATCCTTAGAAGCCACACCCACACTGAGAACACTACTCAGCTGTCCTTGGAGAAACCCTATCTCCACTTGGAGAAACACTATCTCCACTTGCAAGAAAACCTTCTTACAATAGAGTCAACAATTACAAAGTTACTGTAGAAAACTAAACACCCACAAAGAGCTAGGAAAGAATTCACCTGATGATCCAAGAATGAAATGCATATGAATTAAAAACCTCAAGTTGAATGCAAACCAATTATGCAGAAGTGCTTTCCTAAGCCTTTGTGACAGAACAAGCTTGCTTCACTAACACCTTAGTGACCCATGAATGAATCAATGGAAGCAAGACTCAATGAACCCAGAATATTGCCTTTGTGAATCCTTAGAAAGCTCAGAATATCGAAAAGTTTAAGTTCAATCTCAATCTCTGTCCCTTATTGATCACAAAAGGCAAGGGTTCTATTTATAGTAAAATTCATGACGAAATTAATCGATTAAAAGCGCTCCCCACGCTCCTGTAATCGATTAAAACGACCTTTGGTATGCTCAGGATTTTAGTTAACGGGTTAAATAATCGATTAACCCGACGTGTAATCGATTAAACCAGACTGAGCAAAAATCCTGCTTTTGTAAAAGAATCGATTACATTCCACGGTAATCGATTAAGCCAGAGCAAGCATAAATCTAGATATTGCAATATAATCGATTACAACCCATGGTAATCGATTAAGCCAGTGTGAGTACAAAACATGATTTGAACTATATAATCGATTACAATCAGTGGTAATCGATTAAGCCAGAGTGACTGTATTTTTCAAATAAGCATGTAATCGATTACGACATTATGGTAATCGATTAAAGCAGTCACAAGGCCAGATCCTATGTATGCTGAGTTTCATGTAATCGATTAATCCGATAAGGTAATCGATTAAAGTGTTCAAGATGAGTTTTCCAGAAAGTTTATGAACAAATAATCGATTTACTTAAGGCAGTAATTGATTAAAACAGTACTAGGCTGTTTTTCCAAAATACTTGGCTTTTTCTTAAGTTTCAAATCAATTACTTAAAATCAATATGATGCAATGCTTGTATGATATATGAATGATATGTATTCAAAGCTTGGATCACCATAGTGCTTTCTTTCCTTTTACATTAAATCACAAGCTTCAATCTTCAGTCCTTGAGCCATGTTGAAAGCCAAAAC
>PYAF01003318.1:54375-68971 GCA_007407185.1 Glycine tomentella | reverse complement strand
TCCACAATACAAGAATTAGCCTGCCATAGGCCTCAAGAACACCAAAGCAGATGAATAATTCATAGTTGTGCAGAACTCTGGCTTTGAATCTTGATTTCTAGGGTTTAGAAAGCTAAAACTATATTTCTCAATGTATATCAGATGTATTCTGGCTATCTATGGATGTCTAAGGATGATTTTAACTCTGTTCAGAGGCCTATATATATAGAACCATTAAATTACAGCAAGTAAGCCCATAGCCCATGATAATTTTGAAGCAAATCTTTTAATTCAGGCAACCAAATAATCCTGGCGCGACCAGCGCGCGATTCGCGCTGTCTCTTCGAAAGCTTGGCGCTGGTAGCGTGTCATTCCGCGCTACCCGCGTGAAATGTTCGAGTCTTCAACCTTGTTGCAGGGCTTCTCGCGCTAGTGGCGCGAAATAGGCGCGACTCGCGTGGCTTAGTCGAAACAATTGGTCTGGCTTGTGTTGATGGCGCTGATGGCGCAGCTTACGGCGCTAATGGCGCCATTCTTGCGGCTTGTTCACGCTAGTCGCGTGGATTCCCACGCTGATAGCGTGAGACCTTCGAGAGCACAGCTTCAATCCTGCAATTGGCGCTACTGGCGCGGCTTACCACGCTATCCGCGCGGCACTTTAGAACTTGGCTTCTTCTTTCTTGTTCTTGAGCTCCTCTTTTTGGCCTGCAAATGCTTAAATGGTATTGAATAAGATTAAAACAATTAAACTACTAAACTTAACTAATTCTATTCTATTTTCCTACATATTTAATTAAATTCTAACCTAAAACTAGACTAAAAACAAGATGTGTTTGCAGCACATCAAAAGGCGTAACAACTTTGATGAAGAAGAAATGAGACAGCTTCTATGCATTCCAGGGAGTGACTTTGCTCACAACACAACAGGTAACAGGGTAAGATTAATGAGAACAAATATGACCACCCTTACCCAAATTTGGATGACCTTCCTGTTAAGCAATATTATGCCTAGTGACCATAACTCCGATCTTCCTATGCTTAAGTGTCAACTAGCCTTTAGTATTATAACTTAGCTTAGCATTGACGTGGCTCAAATAATCTCTGATGATATTCACTAGTTTGTAATCTTAGATCCAGCTAGGCATCCACGTAACCCAGAGCGAGCCAACAGGGCACTTGGATTCCCTGCACTAATTACTGGTCTATGTCAGTTTTATGGAATCCAAGTACAGCCTACTAGGACCATCCGCCCTCCGATTAATCGTGCTTTTATTGAAAAATATTGTTTAGCTAGACAGGTAGAGCAACACCCCGCTCATGAGCCAGCTTCTTTGGAGTTTATCTCTGCCAACATGCAGAGAATGGAACTTCAAATGCACATGTACATGCAACACTTAGCGGAGCAGCAAGCTGCCAACTTCACAGGACATATGCAGCTAAACGAGAGTTTTTACCACTACACACTGCATCAGCACCGACAGGATCCTAGCCCATTCCCATGGCCTACTCCCGATCAGTTTAGAGCACATGTAGCATGGCCTGGGGACAGTCCAATTTTTCAGGAGGAGGTGGGAGGCTCCACAGCCCAGCAAGACCCTACAGCTACAGCAGCAGCAGAAGGAGGAGAGGTGGCGGATTATTTGGAGCAAGACCTGGCAGCATATCTTACGGACCTGCAAAATCTGTGACACTCTTTTTTTGATTTATTTATTGCTTTCTTTATGGCTTTCTACATACTTACCTATTTTGGTTTACTCTGTTTATTTTGGTTTACTCTGTTTATGCACTATCATGGTTACTTTTTGATGCACATGGGTAGTGATGGTGTAACGCCCCATTCAATCATTAGGGTCATTACTAGACACAAACAACAAACACACATATAATCATCAGAGTTTAAGCAGTTTGGAAGCATAAACTAAAAGTGACATCATCAAAGGTCACTATCATAAACACTGTACATATAATATGGTGAATATACATAACATCTCTGTTTAAGTACAAAACTGTACAAATACATCCCTTCAGGGTACAACAAAACTAAACCAAAGGAAGAATACAAAATATTAGAGCCACAAGCTCATATCATCTAAGCCTAAGGTTCCAATACACAGCTATCCCTACACAGGCTTCTTGCCTTGGGATCTATCGGCTCCTCTTGAGGATTCACCTGGAAAACATAATCCCCACACCAGGGGTGAGATATAAAATCCCCGTAAACTCAGGGCCCTTGAAGGTATTTCCTTCCCCTGGTTCACTTCCATACACATATACATGAAAATAGTATATCAAGACAATCCATGTCAACATCAATGAATCACTCAATCAATCATCATACATCATCAATGCACGTCACCTGACAACAATCAAGCTATACTCATGGCATATAGCCATTCATCACATATATCACTATCCTGCAGAGGCTACATCTATGTATATAGGAACATCTCCGCCCAGGAAGGCTACATCTATATACTAGGAACATCTCATGGCAGGATCTCAACACATCTATCAGAGGCTACATCCGTATATATAGGAACATCTCCGCTTGGAGGCTACATCTATATAACGGGAACATCTCTTTATAAGGAGGCTACATCTGCTGATATAGGAACATCTCCACCAGGAGGCTACATCTATATCACAGGAACATCTCCTATCCTATCTCAATACAATTGCCTGAGGAGGCTACGTCTGTAGAAATAGGAACATCTCCATTCGGGAGGCTACGTCTATATCACAGGAAACATCTCACATCAGGTCTTACTCAATCACATGTCATCTATCCTACTACAATAGGATACAACAATCAACCATGCAGGTCATAAGCTAGGCAACCATATCCATACGTATCAACCACCCAATCTCAGGGTGTAGCTCACAGAACAAGCATCACATATCAATGCTCATCAATTTCCCTTTCACAGGGTACAGCACAACATTCAGCAATCAGTCATACAATACGCAATTTCCACACACATATATATATATATATCATCACACAGAACCATCACCCTATCAGGATCATGGTGGAACACAGTAAAGGATGCACAAACAAGAACCAAGAGCTTACCTGCTCTAGGCAAAATACCGGCTCTCCCGACCTCGTGGTCACCACCACTAGAACTATCAAGCTCATGTCCTACATAAAAAAAAATACACAATGTATCAGTAACGGTCCTAAGCCGTTAGATCGAAAGGAAACTACAATTCCTTCCACATAACCCATAACAATCACTTCACAAGTGATTCTCAGACCCTCAAAAGGATCCTACTCAGCCTACACAAGGCTCCAGAGCCTCTTCTAAGACTCTGATCAAAGCATATCCTGCTTACCCAGATCAATTCCGGCTCACAAACAACATCTATACTATCTCATGAGCAACTTTGTCAACTGCTCTAAGGTTCATACTAGTCAAATAATCAACCTTTTACCTCTGCTCATACATACTCAGAGCCAAAATCAACTTCATCAATAATGATGACTCAAGGCTCTAACTTCATCAGAGTAACCCTCTGAACACAAAACTCTACAGAGTCCAAGCCTAAAAACGACTCTAACACCTCCAAAAACACCTCTCTAGGTACTCAAAATCCAACAAAAACCCAAACACAGAATCAACGGCTAAGGCTCGAGTTTCTTACCTCTGTGTAGTCCAGACACACCAGGGAATCACTTTCCCTAAGGTAGATCGCTCAATCAAAGCTTCCTTTGCCTCTGATTCTTCGATTCCAAGGACTCCCTTAGAAATCTCGATCTCGCCGTTTACCGTCTCTTGAGAATAAAGCTGGGTCCAAATGAGCTATTTATAAAACTGGCCCGAAAGTCCCGCGCAGTTCGCGCCAGGTTCCGCGTGGATCGCGCCACAGATTCGAACCACCCACGCGAGTAGTGCCATACCCACGCGGATCATGTGAAATGGCCGCAAGGATTGGCCTGATTCAAGCTTCCCGCGCTAATCGCGCCATATGTTCGAACAACTCACACGGTTAGCGCCATCTCCACGCTGATAGCGTAAGAAGGCCGAAAGCATTGCCCTGATTCAAGCCTCCCGCGCTGATCGCGCGAGACTCCACGCGGATTGCACGAGATGGCCGAAACTGCCTAATGCTTCCCTTAAGCTTCCTTTAAGGGATTCAAATGCATGATTATGGTTCTTAACCTCAAGCTTAATCCTATGCTTAAAATTCAAGGTATTACAAATGGTTGAATTACAGTAATTATATTACTATTTTGATAACTATTTTGTATATAAGCTTATGATGAAGCAGTGCATATTTAGGTAAAAAAATTTTGGAAAGCATAACACAGTATTTTTGCGTCTAAACAAAGTTTTGTAAATAAAAATAGTAATTTAGGACAAAATTTTTTTGGTAAAAAGAATCAACTGAAAATTGTTTTGAAACTTCTTTTAAGGATCAGAACAAACAAAAATAAAGTTTTTGTAGGATCAGAACAAATAAACAAAAATTGTTTTGATATATATTATGTTTTGATAAATAACTTCAGTGGGAAACAAATGATTTGTTGAAAACATGAAAACAGACTTTAAAGCCCAAGGGAGTGTGTGCACCCAAACAGATATTATACACAGAGAGATCTCACTGATATGATTTATAGTAATTTTGCATGAATTTCTAATTGTCATAAGCATATGATTCATGGATATGATTTAGGCCATCTTTCTTTTTAAACATATTACAAGCCACTAGCCAAAAAGCTACCCCAATAATATATAAAGATTTATCCTTTGCAACCCCCTTTGAGCCTTAACAGTTGATATTTTATTGAAACCCTAGCCTAGGATAGGAATTCCATACCTTACCTAAGGTTAGGAAAGCAAGAAGGGAATAAGTTGTGATGGAAATTTTTTGGGAAGTTCATGTTATGAAAAAGATTTTTAAAGTGGTTTTTGTGTGATTAATGAAAAAGAAAAGAAAGAGAAAAGAAAAGAAAAGAAAAGAAAAAAATGAATGAATGATGAAAATAGAAAAAGAAAAGGAAGAAAATAAAATTCCTTGTGATAAAAAGTGGGTGAAAAAGAAAATAGACATCTTGGAAAAAGAGAAAAGATAAGGAGATAATGATCTATTCTATTTTTGCTCTCCTAATCCCAAGGTCATTTGAATATCCAGAAAAATCAAGATTTCTTTCTAAGCCAAGCCCAGTCATAAAAGACCTAATGATCCATGATAAGTATGTATTATGATTTGATGGGAAATGAACTGTAAAATTTATCTATGACATATCAGTGATGGATGTGAGACTAAACACTTACCTATGGGAGAATTAAACACTTATTGAGAGATTTTCCTCTGTTTGAAATCAGTCAAATGTTTCCTCTGAGGTCTTTTTGAAATGAAGTGTAAATTTGACTCTAACCTCATTTTGATTTCATGAAAATCCATCATTTTGTTTTCTCAAAGTATCAAGGTTAACTACTTTTGAAAAATCAGTTCTGATTAAAAATTAAGTTGATTCTTGTCAAAGCATGATAGTTTGACCTTTGCTTGAGGACAAGCAAGATTCTAGGTTGGGGGGAGTTGATAAATGCCACATTTTAGTAAAAGTAGAATTCAAATATGGCACTTATCCGTTATTTTGATTGAGTTATTCACAAGTTAACCCTACAAACCCAGTTAATTGAAGGTTATATTAAGCTAAGTTATGATTTTGTGTTTTGAAAAGATTTCGTCCAATCAAATGATTAATTTTGCTAGGTTTAAAGGTTACGGAAGAATCAAGCTGCGAAAACCAAGAGTTGGGAGTGAACTTGTAATACCTTGAGTTCTAAAGCATAGATTTAAGCTTTGTGATTAGCAGGTATAATCATGCATTAGATTTTGATTAGAGGAAAGCTTAAGAAAAGCAAGAGGCTGTGTCGACCATTTGGCGCGATCCGCGTGGGAGATTCAAGCACCTGGCGCGATCCGCGTGGATACGGCGCTCATCCGCGTAGGTATGGCACGACCAGCGTGGGAGGTTCGAATATGGGGCGCGATCCGCGCGAGAGTTTGAATCAGGGCTGTGGATTCGAACATATGGCGCGACTTACGTGGGTATAGCGCTAACCGCGTGGGAGGTTCGAACATATGGCACGATTCGCGTGGGAGGTTGAATCAGGGCTGTGCTTTCGTCCAGTTCGCGCGATCAGCGCGGGACACGGCACGATCCGCCCAAGACTCTCGGGCCAGCCTTATAATAGCTCATTTCAGAACGCGAAAAAGAGGAAAGAAAGGCTTCTTCTTCCTCCCTCTGCCCTAGACCTCCATTGTTGACATCCCCAAGCTTCCTAGAGCCATATATCTTGACCAAAACACCTTCTTATGGCCTATTCTTGTGAGAGAAACATTTGGGAAGCTTGAAACATTCATCCTTTTCTCTTGAGAAACCCTTTTTGAGTGAGTTTTGGAATCTCCAAAGAAAAGCTCAGAGAACTTGAGAGTGGCTGAGACCCATTGCGTGGAAAGGACACCAGAGCTCGAGGAGGTTGTCCTTGGGTCTTCTTTGTCGTCATTGAGGTAAGAAACTCAAGTTTCTCCGTTTGATTTTGATTTTGGGGGTTTGCGTGAATAGTGACCCATATGAGCTGGGGCTAGAACTAGCCCAAGGTCCTATAGAGAGTTGTGTTCAGGGGGTTTTTTTGATGAGGTTAGAGCCTTCAGAAATCGTTATTGATGAAGTTTGATTTTGGGCTCTGTGTTATGTATGAGTAAAGAAAAGATTGGTTTATTGGCTGATATGAACATTAGAGCAGTTGATAAAGTAGCTCATGGGATAACATAGATGATGTTTTTGAGTTGTATTGGTTATTTTGGGAAGCTTGGAATTGAGAAGGCTAAAGCAAGGATGTACCTTATGTTAGCCTGAGCAGAGTCTTGGGAGAGGTTCTGTAGCCTTGGTTAGGCAGAGTAGGATCCTTTTGGAGGGTCTAAGAATCACTTGTGAAGTGATTGAGGGTGTGTTATGCAGAAAGGATTATAGTTTCCTTTCATTCTAACGGCTAGAACCGTATTTGATAAGTTATATATTTGATCTTATGTAGGACGTGAGCTTGATAGTTCAGTTGGTGGTGACCACGAGACCGGGAGAGCCGGTGTTTTGCCTAGAGCAGGTAAGCTCTTGGTTCTTGTATGTGTGTCCTTTGCTATGTTCCACCATGCACCAAATGGGGTGATGGTTCTGATGTGAGTAAATGCATGTATATGGAAATTGTATATTGATGTGATTGATTAATGGATTGTATTCTGTACCCTGTGATGGGAATTGATGTGTATTGATCTAAGATGCTGAAATGTAAGCTGGACCCTGTGATGGGGAATTGATGTGTATGGCTATGAACTGTTTGACTTAGGACATGCTTGGTTGAATATGAGATTTGAATGTGAATTCTGTTTATGAATTTAATCCTATGGTAGTAGGATAGATGACATGAGGTTGAGAAAGATGTGTTGTGAGATGTTCCTGTGATATAGATGTAGCCTCCCGAATGGAGATGTTCCTATATACACAGAGGTAGCCTCCTCAGGCAATGGTGTTGTGATAGAATACGACATGTGCCTGTGATATCGATGTAGTCTCTTGAATAGAGATGTTACTATATACACAGATGTAGCCTCGTTAGAAGGAGATGTGCCTGTTATATAGATGTAGCCTCTTGGTTGAGATGTTCCTATATATACAGATGAAGCCTCTGATAGATATATGAGATCCAGGCATGAGATGTTCCTAGTATATAGAGGTAGCCTCACTGGGTGGAGATGTTCCTATATACATAGATGTAGCCTCTGCCGAATAGTAGTGTAAGGATGTTTAATGAAGGGGGTATGAGATCCCTGCTTGCCTGATGAATGATTGAGAAATGTTCTGGCATTGAATCTGATGATGGCTGGTTGATATATATTATTTCTATGTATATGCCCGAAAGTGAACCAGGGGAAGGAAATACCTTCAAGGGCCCTGAGTTTACTGGGATTTTATATCTCACCACTTGTGTGGGGCTTATGTTTTGCAGGTGATTCCTCAGGAGGAGCAGATAGATCCCAAGGCAAGAAGCCTATGCAAGGATAGTTGTTGTTTATAAACCTTAGGCTTAGATGACATGAGCATGTGGCTCTGATATTTTTGTATTTTGCCTTTGGTTTGGTTTTGTTGTACCCTGAGGGGAGATATATGTACAGTTTTGTACCTAAACATAAATTTTGTGTATATTCACCATATTATAGTGTATAGTGGTTACATTGATGACATTTGATGATGTCACTCTTAGTTTATGCTTCCAAACTGCTTAAACTCTGATGATTATTGTTGATTGTTGATTAATGTTTGGTAATGACCCTGATGATTGAATGGGGTGTTACATTATGGTATCAGAGCAGTTTTGGTAGGGAAGCATATATATATGGTGAATTGTGTGTTGTTCTGGGGGTTCATTATGGTAATTGCATGTGTAACTGTTGAGAGTGAGCTTGATCAACTCACCCTTTTTATGTGATATGTGCAGTACCATGGTGAGGACCCAGAACAATGATGGTAGGACGGGTGCAGATGAACACCCTGATCCAGTGGTAGCCGCCTTGGCCGCTATGCTGCAGGAGATAGCTGCAAGCAGGCAGGCTAATGAGGCCTTGATGAAGGCCAATGAAGAGTTGATGGCTGAGTTGAGATCTCAGCACAGAGAGGATAGAGCACCTTCTCCACGTCTTGCACCTGAAGGCGAAGGTAGTCGCCAGGTGGATGGGGCTAGCCATCTTGCTGATGGGCCTAGCCATATCAGAGGAGGACCTTCACAGTCATTTGTGGAGGAGGAGACTATTGCTAGAGGGAGGATGCTCACAGCTTTTCGTAAGCATGATCCTCTGGTGTTTCATGGAGATTATGATCCCGTGGTGGCGGTCCGATGGTTACAGGCCTTAGAGAAGATATTTACTGTGATGGAGTGTTCAGATCATCACAAACTCCTTTATGCCACCTATATGTTACATGGAGACGCTCACGAGTGGTGGGTTACCACAGCAGAGTTGATGAGAGGCCAGGGGGAGGCTATCACCTGGCAGGCTTTTGAAGCCCAGTTTCTGGACAGATACTTTTCGCGAGATGCCAGAGAGCAGAAGCAAGTGGAATTTGAGACTCTTGTTCAAGGACAGATGTCGGTTGACGAGTATTTGGCTAAGTTCAATGAGTTAGCCAATTATGCTCATTTCAGGAGGGAGTTACCTGATAATGAGATACTTGCAGCTAAGTTCCAGAGAGGACTTAGAGAGGATATTGAGGAGAGGATAGCTGGCAGTGGATCCCGGGATCTGGGGAGTCTTGTCAGGTAGTGCAGGCAGGTGGAGGACATGATTAGGAGACGGAGTGGTAGTCATCCTATTCCTCCTAGTAGACCTGATGCGAGGAGATCCCATGGTGCAGGCCCAGTCGGGAAGGGCAAGGGCAGAGATCTGAGAGTTTCTTCCTCTTCAGATAGGTTTAAGAGGAGTCAGAGAGATAGGCCACCGAGACCAGGCCCCGGTCCTAGATGTGCTACTTGTGGGAGGACTCATTAGGGTGTGTGTCCCACTGGCATGCTGGTGTGCTACAGATGTGGCAAGCCTGACAACTTTGCTAGGCAATGTCCCCAGGCCATAGACCGGGCCATAGCTGCTCCTATGATCTCAGCAACACCCACCACAGGCCGGATTTATACAGTGGATGCGAGTGAGGCAGCTAGATCTCCAGATTTGATCAGAGGTACAGTTCTGATTGGTGTGTGTGATGTTAGAGTTTTGTTTGATTCTGGAGTCACTCACTCGTTCATCAGTGATCACACTGCTCTGGGACTGGACTTGCATATGTTCAGGCTTTCTTCTCCCATGGAGGTGACCACAGCCTCTAGAGAGCAGTGTAGAGTGGAGATGTGTTGTAGAGATGTGCACTTTCTGTATGATGGCAGAGAGTATTGTGTGGATCTTTATTATTTGGCAATGCCTACCCTTGAGATTATTCTGGGTGTGGATTGGTTGACTAGATATGGTGTCATGCTGGACTGTTGTCGTAAGAGAGTGGTTGTGCCTTCAGATGATATTAGCCCGAGTTCTGTGGCATTCCTTTCAGTATTACAAATCCGTAAGGAGTTGAGAGGAGGAGCTCAGGGGTATTTGTTATTGAGTACAGCGGTGGAGAGACAGGGAGTGGATATGTCAGAGATCTCGGTGGTAAGCGAGTTTGTTGATGTCTTTCCTGAGGAGATTACACAGCTTCCACCGAATAGGGGGATAGAGTTCTCCATTGACTTGGTTCCAGGTGTGGGACCCATATCCATAGCTCCTTACCGCATGTCTCCTTTAGAGTTAAAGGAGTTGAAGGCGCAGATTGAGGACTTGTTGTCCAAAGAGTTTATCAGACCGAGTGTGTCGCCGTGGGGAGCACCAGTCCTCTTTGTGAAGAAGAAGGACGAGAGTATGCGGCTATGTGTGGATTACAGACAGTTGAATAAGGTTACTATTAAGAATAAGTATCCTTTGCCTCGTATTGATGATTTGTTAGATCAGTTGAGGGAAGCCTGTGTGTTCTCCAAGATAGACCTGAGATCCGGATCTCATCAGATTCGGATTAAGCCCGAAGATGTACCGAAGACGGCTTTCAGGTCGAGCTATGGTCACTACGAGTTTCAGGTCATTCCTTTTGGTTTGACTAATGCCCCAACAGTGTTCATGGATTATATGAACAAGATTTTCAGACCATACCTGGATCAGTTTGTGGTGGTATTTATAGATGATATACTGATCTACTCCAGGAGTCAAGAAAAGCATGCTGAGCACCTCAGAATTGTGTTGCAGATTCTGAGAGATCACCAGCTGTATGCTAAGTTATCTAAGTGTGAGTTTTGGCTTTCAGAGGTGAAATTCCTGGGCCACGTGATTTCTGCAGCTGGTGTATCAGTGGATCCTAGTAAGGTGGATGCTGTGATGACTTGGGAGAGGCCCAAGAGTGTTTCAGAGGTCCGTAGTTTTGGTCTGGTAGGATACTACAGAAGGTTCATTTAGGGGTTTTCACAGATGATATTACCCTTGACTCGCCTTACTAGAAAGGGTAACCCATTTGTATGGACCCATGAATGTGAGGAGTGCTTTCTGAGATTGAAAGAAAAGTTGACCACAGCTCCAGTGTTGGTTCTTCCTAATCTTGAGGGACGATTTGAAGTATATTGTGATGCTTCTAAACGAGGTCTTGGTTGTGTGCTGATGCAGGAGAAGCGGGTAGTTGCCTATGCTTCCAGGCAGTTGAAGCCACATGAGGAGAGTTATCCTACCCATGATTTAGAGCTTGCAGCTATTGTCCTTGCTCTAAAGGTATGGAGGCACTATTTGTATGGTGCCCAGTTGGTGGTGTTTAGTGACCACAAGAGCCTCAGATATCTTTTTGACCAGAAGGAGCTGAATATGAGACAGAGGCGATGGATGGAGTTTCTCAAGGATTATGATTTTGAGTTGAGATACCATCCAGGTAAGGCGAATGTTGTTGCTGACGCCTTGAGCAGGAAACATGTGAGTGTTGCCTGCATGATGATCGCTGACTGTGAGTTGATTGAGCAGTTCAGAGATATGCATCTGACTGTGACTGAGGGTACCAGTGGTCTTGATTTGAGTAGGACCAAGGTTGATAATGAGCTGATACAGAGGATCCGAGAGGCTCAGAAATAGGATGATGCTATGGTAGACCTTTTGGGTCAGCAGGAGTTTAGCTGGGAGCCTGATGATTTGATGAGGTACCAGGACCGGATTGTGGTGCCTAAGGGTGAATTGGTTGATGCAGTTCTGGCTGAGGCTCATAAGGGCCAGTTCAGTATTCATCCAGGTGCTACCAAGATGTATCAGGACCTTAGGAGGAGATTCTGGTGGCCAGGGATGAAGCGGGACATAGTTGAGTATGTGTCCAGATGTTTAGTATGTCAGAAGGTGAAGATTGAGCATCAGAGACTGTCAGGTTTACTTCAGCCATTACAAATTCCTGAGTGGAAATGGGATAGCATTTCCATGGACTTTGTAGTGGGACTGTCGAGGACTCAGACTGGATGTGACTTCATTTGGGTAGTTATTGATAGACTGACCAAGTCTGCTCATTTCTTGCCTGTGAGAACTGACTACACTGCAGAGAGATTGGCTC
Source organism: Glycine tomentella (assembly GCA_007407185.1). Lineage (NCBI taxonomy): Eukaryota > Viridiplantae > Streptophyta > Magnoliopsida > Fabales > Fabaceae > Glycine > Glycine tomentella. Next base: position 56,844 of record PYAF01003318.1, on the reverse strand, counting down.
AGCTATATGTCAGAGAGATTGTCAGACTGCATGGGGTTCCTGAGAGTATTGTCAGTGATAGAGATCCTAAGTTCACTTCCAGGTTTTGGGGTGCACTTCAGGAGGCGTTTGGGACCCCGTTGAGACTCAGTACAGCTTATCATCCTCAGACGGATGGTCAGACTGAGAGGATCATCCAGACATTAGAGGATATGTTGAGAGCCTGTACTTTAGAGCAGGGTGCCAGATGGGATAGATATCTACCTCTGGTGGAGTTCTCATATAATAACAGTTATCATGCAAGCTTGGGCATGGCTCCTTATGAGGCCTTGTATGGCCGGAGGTGCAGGACTCCTATTTGTTGGTCTGAGATAGGTGAGAGACAGCTGTTAGGACCTAATATGGTTCAGGAGACTTTTGAGCAGATCAGATTGATCATAGATAAGTTGTTGAAAGCTTAGAGTCGACAGAAGAGTTTCTATGATCATAAACACAGGCCGCTGCAGTTTGAGGAGGGCGACCATGTGTTTCCTGTCTCCAGTCACCGGTGTTGGACGGGCGTTGGGTGTGAGGAAGCTTAGCCCCATATTCATTGGTCCTTATCAGATACTTCAAAAAGTAGGACCAGTAGCTTATAGGCTAGCTTTGCCTCCCCAGTTGTCAGGATTACATGATGTGTTCCACGTGTCACAGCTTAGAAGGTATGTATCAGATCCTTCACACGTGGTGGAGCCTGACACTGTTCAAATCAGAGATAATCTGACTTGCCCTACACGGCCAGTGAAGATTTTGGACCGCACATAGAAGAAGATCAGGAGTAAGACCATTCCTATCATCAAAGTTCAGTGGGATGGAAGATCACCTAAGGAAGCGACTTGGGAAAGGGAGCAGGAGATATTACAACTGTATCCCGAGTTATATGCCTTTTATGATCTTAATTTTGCGGACAAAATTCTTAAAAAGGAGGGGTGTAATGTAATACCTTGAGTTCTAAAGCATAGATTTAAGCTTTGTGATTAGGAGGTATAATCATGCATTAGATTTTGATTAGAGGAAAGCTTAAGAAAAGCAAGAGGCTGTGTCGACCATTTCGCACGATCCGCGTGGGGTTTGGCGCGATCCGCGTGGGAGGTTCGAGCACATGGCGCGATCCGCGTGGATATGGCGCTAATCGCGTGGGATGTTAGAATTAGAGCTATGCTTTCAAACAGCTGGCACAATCCGCGTGGGTATGGCACGACCAGCGTGGGAGGTTCGAATATGGGGCGCGATCAGCGTGGCTATGGCGCGATCCGCGCAAGAGTTCGAATCAGGGATGTGGATTCGAACATATGGTGCGACTTGCGTGGGTATGGCGCTAACCGTGAGGGAGGTTCGAACATATGGCGCGATCCGCGCGAGGTATGGCGCGATCCGCGTGGGAGGTTGAATCAGGGTTGTTCTTTCATCCAGTTCGCGCAATCAGCGCGGGACACGGCACGATCCGCGCGAGACTCTCGGGCCAGCCTTATAATAGCTCATTTTAGAATGCGAAAAAGAGGAAAGAAAGGCTTCTTCTTCCTCCCTCTGCCCTAGACCTCCATTGTTGACATCCCCAAGCTTCCTAGAGCCATATATCTTGACCAAAACACCTTCTTATGGCCTATCCTTGTGAGAGAAACATTTGGGAAGCTTGAATCATTCATCCTTTTCTCTTGAGAAACCCCTTTTGAGTGAGTTTTGGAATCTCCAAAGAAAAGCTCAGAGAACTTGAGAGTGGCTGAGACCCATTGGGTGGAAAGGACACCAGAGCTCGAGGAGGTTGTCCTTGGGTCTTCTTTGTCGTCATTGAGGTAAGAAACTCAAGTTTCTCCGTTTGATTTTGATTTTGGGGGTTTGCGTGAATAGTGACCCATATGAGCTGGGGCTAGAACTAGCCCAGGGCCCTGTAGAGAGTTGTGTTCAGGGGGTTGTTTTGATGAGGTTAGAGCCTTCAGAAATCGTTATTGATGAAGTTTGATTTTGGGCTCTGTGTTATGTATGAGTAAAGAAAAGATTGGTTTATTGGCTGATATGAACATTAGAGCAGTTGATAAAGTAGCTCATGGGATAACATAGGTGATGTTTTTGAGCTGTATTGGTTATTTTGGGAAGCTTGGAATTGAGAAAGCTAAAGCAAGGATGTACCTTATGTTAGCCTGAGCAGAGTCTTGGGAGAGGCTCTGTAGCCTTGGTTAGGCTGAGTAGGAACCTTTTGGAGGGTCTGAGAATCACTTGTGAAGTGATTGAGGGTGTGTTATAGTTTCCTTTCGTTCTAACGGCTAGAACCGTATTTGATAAGTTATATATTTGATCTTATGTAGGACGTGAGCTTGATAGTTCAGTTGGTGGTGACCACGAGACCGGGAGAGCCGGTGTTTTGCCTAGAGCAGGTAAGCTCTTGGTTCTTGTATGTGTGTCCTTTGCTATGTTCCACCATGCACCAAATGGGGTGATGGTTCTGATGTGAGT
>PYAF01003318.1:41181-54275 GCA_007407185.1 Glycine tomentella | reverse complement strand
GGGGCTTATGTTTTGCAGGTGATTCCTCAGGAGGAGCAGATAGATCCCAAGGCAAGAAGCCTATGCAGGGATAGTTGTTGTTTATAAACCTTAGGCTTAGATGACATGAGCATGTGGCTCTGATATTTTTGTATTTTGCCTTTGGTTTGGTTTTGTTGTACCCTGAGGGGAGATATATGTACAGTTTTGTACCTAAACATAGATTTTGTGTATATTCACCATATTATAGTGTACAGTGGTTACATTGATGACATTTGATGATGTCACTCTTAGTTTATGCTTCCAAACTGCTTAAACTCTGATGATTATTGTTGATTATTAATTAATGTTTGGTAATGACCCTGATGATTGAATGGGGTGTTACAGAACTAAGCAAAGAACAAAGTCGCAAATAGCATTCCAGGACCAAAAAGCACCAAGGCCCAAAGAAAACTTCAAGACTAAGCTTCTAACTCGCCCAGGCGACTAGTTCATGCCTATTATGCTCGCCTGGGTGAGCACCAAGTTCCAAGACAGCATCCTAACTCGCCCAGGCGCCCATTTGGTGAAGGATTTGGTGGCCTGGGCGACCAAAGCAAGTAGCAGGCCCTTGGCTATATATATGGACGAAATTTTGGAGGAAGAGGCATTCATTCAAGTGTTTTTCTCTCCCAAATCACCTACTTGTTCATCCTTAAGTGTTCTTAGGTTCTAAGTGAGAGTAGAAACTTAGGAAAGTGAGGTAGAGTGAATTGGATAAGGAGATTCTGCCGAAAAGAGGATCAATGACGAGCTTAGTCAGTGGTTCTCTCGAGGAGGTTCTGCCGATGTTCGCTTAAGCTTTCCTAAGGATTGGACGTACTCTTCTTATCCCTATGCTCTTTTAATTATTTATGCATTGTTCTATTCCTTATTGGTGATTTTATTCTACGCTTAACGCTTGATTCTAATTAATCGTTAGTTTCATGAACTTAACCCTACAGGCGACTCGAAAGTAAATTTAGGGTTTGAAATGAATTAAATCATTCACTACGTTACGTTGCTAGGAATATGGCTTAATGTTTTGATCGCAAGAAACACATGATTAGAAGCTTAGTGCTAGGGTATTTAATTAAATATGCGAGGGATCGATATTTAGTAAAATATCCTTTGGACTTAATTGCGAGGAATCGAATTAAGTTTACATAAACGTGTGCGTCAATAAGAATAGAACATGCATAGGTAAAATCAATTAAAGGGATAAGCAAGACGAAATACAATCCTACACTTCCTTGACTTGTATTCATTTATTTTTCGTAATCGTTTATTTTCTGCAACTTTTACGTTTACTTTACGCACGAAACCAACATATGAATCTCCGTTTCTATCATCTGTATATAAACTACTAAACTGGTAACAATTTAAAACCAACCGACGTAAACTCAAATCCCTGTGGAGACGAACTTTTACAAATTTGTAAACTTGCAACAATAAAACGGTGCGCTTGCCGTGAAAAATCCTAACAACTCTCACAACAATTTTCAGAATTGTATTAATGAACCAAAGTTTTTTTACAATCAGTTTGTGAGTGGTTTATATAGACCATGAATTAACAAGCTAAATGACACTAAATGTAATGTAAATGCAAATTGAAATGAAGTCCAAACGTAGCTTGAAGTGCAAGCTTTCTTTAAAATGACCCTTGGCTTCTAAGTTTCGCACTTCTGCAGAGTTTACTGATTTAATCGATTATTTAACCTAAATAATCGATTACTAGGTTTGGTAATCGATTATTTTGCTCTTATCCTTCCTGGAAACTGATATATGAACAAAATAATCGATTAATTCAACATGTAATTGATTAAAACAGAGCTATTTACATTTTTTAGGCTGATTTAATCAATTACAGGATGCTTTTAATCTGTTAAAACATACAACACTCTTTTTGTGTTTCCATTACTTTTGTGGGCTTCTTCTTACTTTTCCAAGAGATACAAGTTATTTTTGATGTAGTCTTCAAGTGCTTGAGTCCTAGCTCTTGTCATTGGTCCTTTAAAGCTCACCAAAGGAAGTGCTTCAAGCTCTCTTTCTAGACCTTTAGCTTGCCTTGGACCTCCATCATCTTACTTAGTCAATCCTTCATAAGAGGACAAGTGGATAAAACATTGTTCATGAAGAAATTTGCCAATGATATCTTACTAGTTTAAATATATGTTGATGATATTGTTTTTGGTTCGACTAACAATTCCTTGTGCAAAGAATTTTCAATCTCTATGCAGAATGAATTTGAAATGTCAATGATGGGAGAATTATCATTCTTTCTTGGACTTCAAGTGAAGCAAATGAAGAATGGGGCATTTCTTAGCCAAACAAAGTACTACAATGAATTGATCAAGAAATTTGACATGGAAAAAAGTAAGGATGTTGCAACTTTTATGGCAACCACAACTTACCTTGATTAAGATGAAAAAAGCAAGAAGGTTGATGAGGCAAAGTATAGAGGGATGATTGGATCACTATTGTTGTAACATCCTTCCAATTACTATATTATGCCTAGGTCATAATACGTAACTAGAAGATGTTAACTTTTCTAACGTAAAATTTTTAACCAAAATTGATTGATAAAAAATTATCTCAATATTAGAAAATTACGTTTATATTGAGCCTGTAGAGACTTTTTGGTCTCTTTAATAAATTACAACTTAGTAATAACTTGTACATAATATTCCCTTCAATAATAGTAATGTCCATATATTACAAAGCATATAACAAAATACTACAAGTCCGCAACATTAAAAGAAATCATCCAACTTGTCCTCACTTTGTAGCTCCTCCTTTCGATTTACCTGTCTGGAATGACACAGGAACATACTAAAACAGTGAGAATTCCAAAGAATTCCCAATAGGTGAAAATTTACTTATCATACAGTGTCATCGTCATCATTCCAGCTACTTCAGTTTATTAAGAAAACATGTGAACAATTATAGTTGATTTTTAATTTCATAAACATATAACCTGAAGTAGATTCATTTTATTCACAAACACTTAAAAATAATCTCATACTTCATCATTAATGCAAGCATCATTTTCAATCATGTCAATGCATAGCTTACCATTGTTATTTCTCCTCTTTAATACCCTAAACTAGACAATGAGCTCATTACTAGACTTAGGTTGCTCCCGCAGGGTTGTGCTCAGCTTAATTGTATCACCCTTTGGGGTCCCATAGGGTCGTGCTCAGCTTAACTATATCACCCTTGGATCAATATGTCTTTCCCGCAGGGTCGTGCTCAGCTTAACCGTATCACCCGTTGGGTACCATCAGGGTCGTGCTCAGCTTAACTGTATCACCCTTCAGGTATTATCTTTCTTTAGTCTTTCCCTCAGGGTCGTGCTCGGCTTAACTGTATCACCCTTTGAGCACCATCAGGGTCGTGCTCAGCTTAACCGTATTACCCTTCAGGTCTTATCTTTTTATATTTCTTAATGCACATGACATGCTCAATGACATGCAAAGCTACATAACTCATGTCATACAATTATGGCACAAAGCATCCAGATTTGATCATCACAAAGAAAATCATAAGAAAGAACATCATAACAACAAGATTTCTTACTACATATGATTCGGTTCTTCTTATAATCTATACTCATCTAATAGTCATTAAATCCCTATCTTTTAGTATGTTAAACTAGACTTACTAAGTTTTATAAAAAGGTATCACATACCTCAATTGGAGTTATAAAACTCTAGATATAATATTTTACAAATAGAACTTCAAATCTGCCAGCAGTCTCAAAATTCCACACTAACATCTCTTAGTGTTTTCACGATTGCAAGCAGTAAACAATCTAGTGTTAGCTGAAATTTTTATATGTTATAGTTGACATTTATATGTTTAATTCCATACATCATACACCTAATTTGAATAAGAAATAAGAGAGAAATAAATTTATCAAAATGGATGGCAGACGTTGTTTGGGTGTGGACAGTTTCGGACAGCCTGAGCTAAAATAATTTCTGGGCATGATTCACTACATAGTTTGCTCCATATTTTAGGAACACATAGAGGACATCCTAAGCTTTAAAATGAGTGGTCAAACATCTCATTTGGTTAAGTATAGAGGGAGATATGGAAATTTCAAAATAGTCCAAAATTCATCTTACAGGCATATGAATTATCTGAAGAATCAAATGATAAATGAAACTAACTTTCACCTACCTCAAACAAGTTTGCTTCCAAATCCTCCAAGTATGTGGTTGCACCTTAAGTTCTTGAAAGAATGAAAGGCTTGTCTAGTATTTGATGCTTTGGAAAGGTGAAGAAGGCAATAGAAGTAAAGGACTATGGTTTCTATATCAAGAAGGAAGTGAGAAAGCAAAGTGAAGAGAGAAAATGCAATTGGCCATAAGTTTGAGGGGAATAGCATGGCTTGTGCAGAATTTTAATTCAAGGGAGTATTTATAGAAAACATTTTGGTTAGGAAGTAAAGAAATTAGTTAGGATGTAACTTAGTTAGTCCTTGGTTTGGTTCTAAAGTAACTAAGAGTCATGACCTAAAGATATTTTAATTTTATGCATTAAATGCATGCTTACTAAGCAAGAAGAAAGATTCCTTCATTAAATGGCTATGTGCATGTGGAATGGAGTTTTCAAGAAGCCAAATCTGATTTTTCCTAAGCTTGGTTGCAAAATTATCTTTTATACAAAGTTCTACAGCTTACACGTTAACCTACACATGGTTTCACTTCCATATAGCTTCAAATCTCACGTATAAGCTTGCTTGGTCTTATGTTTTTGTTTCTTTTAATTTATATCTAATGTACTTTATGTGTCTTCAAATTCATATACTAGCTAAGTATGTGACATACATTTAAAATCTTAGCCTTTGCCCAAAATCCTACACAGCTAGGATTTGTTTCTTTTCTTAAATTAACTAATCCTAACTAAATATATTCTAAGGACTTCTAAACTTGTCACATGAATCCATTAGCTTCTATCATATCCTTCTTGTATCATACTACCATCACAGGTATTTCTCATGTGATAATTTTTCTCATCATATTATCAGATGGTCTGAAACTATAGCTTATGATAGCTTTAGATATTCATGAAATTTTCTTTCATTTTTACTGTAATGTTTATTTACTTGTATTTATTATATTAGGTAGTAAAATTTAGAGACTTACCTTCTAACTTGCCTAATCATAAATTTTTGGCCAGTCTAGGTATTCCTAGTTTTCTTATGATATTTATCTGTTACTAAAGGTAATTTGGTAATTTGTCATCCCAGGGTATTTCTGTAATTTCTTCAAGTCTCTACAAAATATCTAAGACAAAATATCTAAGGGTATTTTGGTAGTTTCTTACTCACCTCATGGGTATTATTGTAATTTCCACTTCAAAATATCAAATCAAAATATCCAAGGGCATTTTGGTAATTTGTCACTTACTTCAGGGGCATTTTTGTAATTTCCACTTTGAGGGTAATATAGTAACATATCAAGGGAAAGGGTAATATGGTCATTCTCCTTTAAACATTTTTGTAATTTCTCTTTTTTTTCCTCTAACTAACATATTTAAATTTTTGGGATGTTACAATTGTACTTGACTATAAGCCATCCAGATATAATGTTGAGTGTGTGCCTATCTGCAAGATATCAAGCTAATCCTAAAGAATCACACCTCACAATAGTCAAGAGAATCATCAATTACCTTAAATCAACTCCAGGAGATGGTCTATGGAACCCTAAAGGTGCATTACTAAGTTTAATTGGAAACTCAGATTCTGATTTTGCAGGCTGCAAATTATACAGGAAAAGGACAAGTGGAACATTCCATTTATTGGGAAGTTCACTAATCTCATCGCAATGCAATAAACAATCTTGTGTTGCTCTATCAACAGCTGACGCATAGTGCATTGCAGCTAGGAGTGATTGTGCTCAAAGCTTGTGGTTAAAGCAACAATTACAAGATTTTGGTGTTAAATTGAAAGAAATTCCTTTGCTATGTGACAACACACGTGATATCAACCTATCAAATAATCCAATAATGCACTCAAGGACAAAGCATATAGAGATCAGACATCACTTTCTCAGAGATCACATCCAAAAGGGTAGTTGCTCAATTGAGTTTATTGACATGAATAATCAATTGGCTGATATTTTTACTAAACCCCTTGCTAGAGATAGATTTTATGCTTTTAGGAACATGCTAGGTATTCTTGATGAATCTAATATCTGATAGCATGCTTATGATGTGTCCGACTACATGAAATTCCACTCACAATTTGATTATGCATCACATTTGGCTATTATTCGAATTCTGATGAATGACACTATTCATGCTGCATAGTTGTTTGTTTTAATTGATTACCATGTGTATTAATCAATTACTTAGTGTTTAAAGACAATTTAGAGTGAAAAATTCTTTGGAGTAATCGATTACCTTTCGTATTAATCGATTACTTGGTTTTTAAAAACAATTTAGAGTAAAAAACTATCTAGAGTAATCAATTATCATGTGTTTTAATCGATTACTTGGAGCTTAAAGTCTATTTCAAAGTTCAAAACTCTCTAGAGTAATCGATTACACCTTCATATTAATTTATTACACTAAGCTCAAAGGCATATTTCACCCTGGAATAATCGATTACAAGGGTTCTATAATCGATTACTTATGGCGTTTCTGCCAATCTGCACAATTTTCAATGAATAATAACTAACACCTTATCTCTAATTCAAATTCAAATTTAGGTTCAATGTATCTAGACACTCTTGGAATTTCAGATAGTTGTTATAAAGTTTTTAAAATTCAAATTTCAAACTTGAAAAATCTCTATAAATTCAGCTTTTCAAAGCCTAAAACTCTCACACATGAAAATCACTTTCTCCCTTAGCAAAATTGTGATAACCAAACCTCTGCCCATCCCTTTCTTCTAAACATCACCATGCCTCACCCAACTGCCTCTAAGAAAATCAAAACCAACAAAAGAAAGGTTGGCTAAACCTCTAGAGCTGTTGATAATAGGTTAGATACTTGGGTCTTTACTGAAGTTGAGAGGAACAACTATATGCAGTTCAATGCAACCAAACTTGTGATGCCTCCAAAATATCTTGAGCTTGATTGGTTTTCAGCTGAGGGATTCCCATTCCTTGCAATGCTGCAAGCTTAAGGCCTAACAAAGCTGCTAGAGATGAAGGGTACCTTTTACCCTGAATTGGTAAAAGTATTTTATACTTGTGCCAAGGCAAGCATGGATGGTGTTCTCTGCTCCAAAGTAAATGGAGTGACCATGGAGATTGACGACACAGTGTGGAATGTTGTGGTTGGCATCTCCTGTGATGGTGTTAGAAGATTTGAAGAAGAAGTTGAAGGGTATTTAAAGATGGATACATATAGGGGTATGTTGATGAATCCACAGGCTCAAATAAGAAACAGATTGGGGGTTGGTAACATGACTGGTGAAGACAAACTTCTTCACTACATCATTACCTACATCCTTATACCAAGGTCAACAAATCATGCATAGATCACTAATGATGATCTGCTGTTGGTGTATCGCATGAAGTCTGGAACTCAAATTAATTGGGTTCTAGTCCTTAAAGAGACTATGATGAAGTCTAAGAGGTTTCTTAGCTATGTCAAATGAGATTGTTGACAGCACCACCAACATCACCAACCTCATCTCTGTCAAGCATTTCACCAAGTTGGGATTGATAAAGACACCAAATGGGTGGACAATGGTTGGAGCTGATGTATGTCTAAACCCATTAGACATTGAATTTCCTAAATCTACCTTGCAATGAAACCCAATCTTCAAACAACTTTCAAGAACACAAGCAATCGGCACTTCACATGAATATGGCTGAAGAAAGCTTTGTTGGACAACAATGGAAGATGGAAGAAATGTTATGGGGAAGGTGGAAGACACCATGGAGAAGATCTCCAATAAGTCTAGGAAGAATCGCGAAAATAGCATTGAGAAACCATTGCTAAGACCCAAGAGGTTGTTGCACAAGAACAAGAGAGAAACTCTCACACAAATTCTGATTTGCATTCAAATGAACAAAAGTTACATGAAGTGACAATTCAAATGAAGCATAGTGCACACCAGTGGAGCCTAATGCAAGCTAAATGGAAATGACTCTTGCAATGGACCTCCATCAGGAGCTCAAGCTCCTCAAGGAGGTGCTGGTGAAGAAGATGTTGAAGCTAGACCTGCTGCGCACCAGTGGGGTCCTTTTGAATCTTTCATGATTCAAAAGATGGATGCAATGATAGCTCTGTATCATTAACATTCAACTGATGTTCATTCCTCTTTGGAAGACATCACTACTAGATTAGAGAACATATAGACAAGAGTGAGTCTTAGAGACCTTGATAATCCCTAGCCTAGTGGTTGTCTTGTTTTTCTTCTGGTTGTGTTGTTTTTATTCTCTCATTTTCAGCAATTATCTTTGATGTTTATCTTCATATTTTGAACCTTCAATTAATGAATAAATTTGCCTTAGGTTTATCTTCCTTTGCTTATTTCATTATAACTGGTATATTTTGACTTTGATAAGCCAAAAGGGGGAGAAAAATGAACATATAGAATGAACATATGAAGGGTGTTGGGTGAATAAAAGAACATAATATATGGGGAGAAGAATGATAAACTAAATGATAAATAATAAATTTATGCTCTGATTTAACTGAATATAAGCATTGCTCTTAATGTAACATGATATGAAATTACATAAAAAGGGGGAGCAATACATATGCTTATGATGTTTTGAGTTTATGCAAAGAATACTTAACACCTGGTCTTGGCTAGAGGCTTATTATTTTTAACGTTTCAAGTAAAAGCTCCTGGAAACTCTCTCCTAAAAAGAACACTAAGGTTCAACATGTTAAATTAAAGTTTGGCATGATCAAAGCCAAAAAGGGGAAGATTGATAGAGTCAAGGGGAGCTGAAGAGGATCAAGAAGCTAAGTCTTTTAGGCAACTAAGTATTTAGGTTTGTTTACATGCCAAATCAATTAATTGGTAGTTGTAATTAGTGTATGTCTAAGGGAGACTATCTATGATCCATTGCATAAAGCTCATACATGTTTTTGCATCTATGTTCTCATAAAAGCATAAGTTTTGTGAAAATGCTTTTGTGAAACATAAAATTTTCATGGCTGCATAAAAAGCCAAAGTGTTCAATGTTTAAGATTTTGGAAAAACATTTTTTTCTTTCATTTAATCGATTACCAGCAAATGGTAATCTATTACTTAAGCTTTCAAGACACTTTAATCGATTACAAGAGTATGGTAATCGATTACAATACACAAAATCACATAAAAGTCTTCATGTGATAATCAATTACATTATTGTTGTAATCAATTACTTGACATGTGTTTAGAACAAAGACTTCTTGTGATAATCGATTACATTGGGAATTAATCGATTACATTGCTCATAAATCTTTTCTAGAAAGTTCAAAAACATGTTAATCGATTACATAAGTGAATTTAATCAATTACATTAGTGAATTAATCGATTACTGACAATTACAAACTGATTTCTATACATAGTTGTTGGCTTTTTTGAAAAGTAACAACAAAATATCAAAGTATTCTCATAAGCTTTCTGAAGTAACGAAAGATTCCAAGTGCTAAACACTGTTAGACCCACAAATCCTCAAGCTTCAGGATTTCTTAAAAGGATTTCTTTTCGGACAATTTTTAAAAGAAGTTTTGGAAGGAAAGTTTTGAAGTTGTTTCTTTCACCATGGATTCAAGTCTGGTAATCTTTTTCATACATCATTATTGGATCATCAAGTGGTTTCCTTTCATACAACTTGTTTGTAAGATCTTTTGAATTTCTTTTTATGTGTAGCTATAACAATAGTTCTTCTAAAAGCTTTTCTAGAATAGGTGTTTCTAGATGTATGAGTAGAGATAGGTTTTCTCTATGTCTTGATCACAAAGATTCTAAGTGTGTTAGAGATCTCGTTCTTTATCTAGGTGTGATTAAGAATGGTTGTAAAAAGCTTGTAAGAAATAGATTGTTATTAGTGGAACTCTAACTTGTTGGTTAGAAGAATTGGATGTAGCTTCTCTAGGTTGAGAAGTGAACCAATATAAATCCTTGTATTGACTACTCGATCTTTATATTTTCTTGTTGTTATTATTTGTCATTCATTGGTGGTGCATTTCACAAACAATAGAAAAAGTTTTTGATTACATTCTTTGAGCAGTGGTGTTTGATTGGTTGAAAGTTTTCTTGGATTGTTTTGTGATACGATCTTGTTAACTCTGATTGTTTAAGAATTTTTAATTTTCCAAGATCAACCAATTCACCCCCTCTTGGTTCTTGTGTGTTGTTCATAGTGTTTTCACCTTGTTGCTGCATCTGGTTGACTGTTGTAGCTAACTGTCCAATCTGAGTCTGCAGGTCTTGGATGACGGCACTCACATTTTGTTGAAATTCAATGTTGTTGGTTTCCATTTGCTTCATCAAGTCCTCCAAGGAAGGTCTAAAACTGCTCTGCACAGGTTGTGCAGGTGTAGGTGCAGATTGTTGTAATTGTTGTTGTTGTTGTCTGAACGGGGGAGCTTGGTATTTACTAGTGGAGGGGTTGTGTTGTTGTTGTTTGAGTGGCTACAGTTGTTGTTGTTGTGGACCAGACCATACCTCAAGTTCAGATGATCTCTCCAACCAGGATTATAAGTGTTGGAGTAAGGATTATACTGTTGTTGTTGAGGTCTGAATGGTTATCCAGATTGTATGCCAAAAACTTCAACAGTTTGTTATGTTTCTTGGAGAGTGTAACACCCCGGACGTCTCCGGTATGTTAACATCAATGATATCCATATCACGCTATCAGCGTTAACTAAGCGCGGTGCGGAAGCGATAGAATCGTTTATCTTGATTACATTATGCATGGAATATAAAAACCACATAACAAAGAACATAAAACAAGCCCCTGCTGATCCAGATAAAACAAAAACAACTATATAGGCAGATACACAAAACTAAACAGAGATATTCAGGAGGAACATACTTATATACATCCACATCATCTGTACATATACATGCTCAAAAACAAGACCACAGCTGGGTCATACAAATATGTACAGTACTATGGGTGTACACACACCCTACAACTACACAGAGATCTGAGACCAGCTTCAACTCTTGAAGCTCTGCTCTGGTCTTCTACTGCAGCCTCCCATCCAGCCTCTCAGGTCCACTAGGGCCTCCTGCCCTGAGGTCGCTCCTCTCCTCAAGAAGCACCTGAAAACCACAAACCCCACACAGGATGAGACAAACGTCTCAGTAAACTCAGGGTTCTGGGGATCCTCCCTAACCCTGGTTTACCACCAAGCATAAACAAAACATATAAACAGAGCTGAGGAAAATCCTCCTAGCTCACACATACAAAGACTAGGACAACATCCTAGCTTTCACACATCCCAGCTCTCTGGGTCATAACCGAATGCTCTCAGCATCAGAGGTATTCAACCTCGTCCTGGCTCTCTCAGCCATATCACAGAGATCAAAGCCATAACCTTGGCGTCAATATCTCATCCTGGCTCTCATAGCCCATCTCACAGATATCTCATAGAGGTACCTATCATAGTGTCTCTCATTAGACACTTCTCAACACAAGAGAGGCACTGCCTCTGAGCCACACAAACATTGCCTGAGGAGAACCCTCAACTCAGGACTCTAAGAATACAGATATGGCTCATCTAAGAGGCCCTAGGCTCTAGTCCCCCTCGGGAAGCCCTCTCCTAGAGATACAACATATCTGCCTATCATCTGGCCTGGAAAAACCCTCCAGGACTTTCATAACACATGCTTGGGCAAGAACATCCTTACAGGGCAATCACCTCCAGGACTTCCTCATACACTGGCCTGAGGATAATCACTCAGGACTTCCAAAATCCTTGCCTAAGGAGGAACATCCACACAGTTCCTTCTGGCCTTAGGACTTAGGTGGAGAGCAGTGGCACCTCCCAAGGAATCTCAGCTATTCTAGGGAGTCCTCAAACTCTACCTCTGGCTAGGGAACCTCAACTAGCCTGATACTCATCTAGTATCCTTTAGGTTCCATCACAGACCATCTCATGATCTGCATTCTCTCAAAAGACCCACGGCCTCACACCTGCCATATCAGGTGTCTCATAACCCTCACACTGTCTCAGTGTCTATCCTAGGGTTCATCTTTCTAGAACGGTCTGAGTTCCACTCTAAGCACCGTTCTTAAAGCCTTTCAGGCTTCCAACACATATATATAATTCAAACATAGCATGCAATCTTCACCCCACTAGGGTGATAAACCAAAATAAGGGAAAACTCCAGAACGATGAGCTTACCTGGCAAGCCGTGCCTGCACTTCCAGCCTCTGGAATGATGGTCTGCTCCTTTGACACCTCGTGTCAAGTCCTAATAAGGCAAACAAACACATGTCATAAACCATTCAGGCTCATAAACAATCATAGCTCATCAGACAGTCCTCAGCTGTCTCTGAGAAAGGAATCTCAATCCTCCCCATCAACCCGAGTCATATGCTCAAGGGTTTCCCAGGCTATCCTCTATAAGCTTATCTGTAGACCTTTCAATGGTCTATCTCAGATCACAATGGCCTCAGAGTCCCTCTAGACTCAACACCAGCCATCCACACTGAGCATTACAGCTCAAACTCAACTTCTCATTATTACCAGTTTCAACCGGTCAATCTCATCTATATCATCTCATGAGCAACTTTGTCAGCTGCTCTAAGGTCCAGACTAGTCAAATAGTCAACCTTTTATCTCTGCCCATGCAGACTTAGAGCCAAAATCAAACTTCATCAGTAATGATGATTCAAGGCTCTAAACTCCTCAGAACAGTCCTCTGAGCATAAGACTCTACAGAGTCCGAGCCTAATAACGGCTCTAACACTTCCAAAAACTCCCCTCAAGATATTCAAAATCTAACCAAAGACCCAAACACAGAACCAACGGCTAGAGCTCGAGTTTCTTACCTCTGTGCAACTCAGACACACTAGGGAACCACTTTCCCTAAGACAGATCGCTCAGCCAAGCCTCCTCTGGTCCTGGTTCCTCGATTCCAAAAACTCCCTTTGGAATCCTGATCTCGCCGTAGACCGAC
>PYAF01003318.1:2073-18301 GCA_007407185.1 Glycine tomentella | reverse complement strand
TTCCTATATACACAGATGTAGCCTCATTAGAAAGAGATGTACCTGTTATATAGAGGTAGCCTCCTATGTGGAGATGTTCCTATATATACAGATGTAGCCTCAGATAGATATATTGAGATCCAGGCATGAGATGTTCCTAGTATATAGAGGTAGCCTCCTATGTGGAGATGTTCCTATATACATAGATGTAGCCTCTGCAAGATAGTGATGTATGCTATGATTGGTTGTAGGCCGTGTGTATATCACCTGATTATCAACAGGTGGATGTGATTTGATGAAAGATAATGATTAAAGAAGGGGATTGAGATTCCTGAATGCATGGGGGATGTTTGTGTGATTTCCTGAAATAGAATCTGAGAATATGTCTGGAAGTGAACCAGGGGAAGGAAATACCTTCAAGGGCCCTGAGTTTACTGAGATTATATCTCACCTTTTTGTGGGGCTTATCTTTTTGCAGGTGATTCCTCAGGAGGAGCAGATAGATCCCAGGGCAAGAAGCCTATGCAGGGATAGTTGCTACTTGTAAACCTTAGGCATAGATGATAGGAGCATACGGCTCTGATGTTTTGTATACTGCCTTTGGTTTTGTTTATTTTGTACCCTGAGGGGAATGTATGTACAGTTTTGTACTTAAACAGTGACTTTATGTGTATTCACCATATTATAATGTATAGTGGTTATGTTAATGACAATTGATGATGTCACTCTTACATTTTTTTTTATGCTTCCAAACTTCTTAAGCTCTGATGATTATAGTTAATGATAGTGATTAATGCAGGTTACATTCTATGCACTTAGAAACATGCTAGGTATCCTTGATGAATCTAATGTATGCTAGCATGCTGATAATTTGCCTTAATACATGATAGTTCACTGAAAAATTGGTCATGTATCAAATATGATTGAAATTGCAAAACCTGCTGAAAAACACTATTCAATATGTATAATTGATTGGAATAATCGATTACTGTGAGAAATAATCGATTTGTAGCTTAAAGGCTTTTTAGAAGCGAAACCTTGTTGGAGTAATCAATTGCAGTGACGAATTAATCAATTACTTGATGTTTTAACTAAATCCAGAAACATAAATTCTCTGGATTAATCGATTACATTATCGAATTAATCGATTACATGAAGCTCGAAACTATTCCAGAACTAAACTTTCTCTGGAATAATCGATTACACAATGTGGTAATCAATTATTGAATGCTTGAAAACTGAATCAGTTTACAAAACCCTCTTGAGTAATTAATTACACTTTGCTTTAATCAATTACGTTGTGTTTTAGATACTTTGTTTTCCTTGAAATAATCGATTACAAGGCTTGTGTAATCAATTATCTATGGTGTTTTTGCAAAAGCTGCAATATTTTTTGGAAATCTAAACTGAAAATCTTGTCTTAAATTCAAATTTCAGACTTGTTTTTGAGCAAATAATCCTCTTGAAACTCGAAATAACTATTACTAACATTTGAAATTCAAAATAAATCCCCAGAAATCTCTATAAATACAAGCTTTCTAAGAGAGAAAATCTCACACCTGAAAAATCTTGCTTACTGTTTTGCAAATTGTGCCTCTGTTCTATGTTTTCTCTCTCTCAAATCACAAACCTCTGCCCATTCATTCTTTCACCCAAAACCCATCATGTTTTCCCCCAAAAGATCAAAGTCCAGCAAAAGAAAGGTTAGGGAATCATCCAATGCAGCTGTGAAGAGGTTAAGTTCTTGGTTCACTAATGACGCTAAGAGGCAGAGCTATATGCAGTTCAATGCCACCAAATTGGTCTGCCCTCCCAAGTACCTTGACTTTGATTGGTTTGTTGCAGAGGGATTCCAATTCCCTGCCATGATAGAGGCTCGAGGGTTAAAAAAATTTGTGGGGATGAAGGGTACCTTCTACCCTGAATTAGTGAAGGTGTTCTACACCTATGCTAAGGTTAGCATAGATGGCACTATCCGCTCTCAAGTCAATGGAGTGATCATGGAAATAACTGCAGAAGTATGGCATGCAGTTGTTGGAATTTCCTATGAAGGAGTTAGGAAATTTGATGAAGTAATTAATGGCTACAATAAGATTGACACCTACAGAAGGATGCTGCAAGACCCTCAAATAAGGCTGAAGCAGAGACTTGGAACTAGAAGCATGACTGGTGAAGATAGGATTCTTCACTACATCATAACATACATCCTCACACCTAGATCATCCAACCATGCTCAAGTGACTGATGAAGATTTACAGTTGGTTTATGGGATGAAAACAACAACCCAACTGAATTGGATTCTCATTATTGAGGAGACAATGTTGAAATCCAAGAGGTTAATCAGTTACCAATTTCCTTATGTTGTTTTGGTTTCTAGGTTCATTGATTATTTTGGAGTGGATGTTTCCAATGAGATTGTGGATACCACAACCAACAACCTCATAACTGTGAAGCACCTCAACAAGCTTAGCTTGGTGAAGAACCCTAATAGGTGGCTGATGGCTAGAGAGAAAGCTCCACCAATTGTTGCTGATGAAGGTGAAGAAGAGGAAAAAGATGATGAAGTTGCTATTGCTCAACAGTAGTATACTACTTTTGAATCACTAATGATTCAAAAGATGGATGCAATTTTGGCTCTACATCATGAGCATAGGGCTGAGACTAATTCCTCTATGGAAGAGATTACGTCTAGGCTAGCAAACATTGAGACTAGGATGGCTCTCAAGGACTTTGACTATCTCTAGCTTAGTTGTAGTAATTTCTTGTTCTTAGGCTGTGGTGGTTTTATTCTATTGTTATTTGTTTTCAGTTAATTGTCTTTCTTACTTTATGATTGTTTAAGTTTTCTATACTACACTTTAAATGATTTAATAAAAATTCTGGTTATTGTTTCATATCTTCCTTGCTTATCTTGTTCTATAATAGTATTTTTTGTCTTTGATAAGCGAAAAAGGGGAGAAAAATGAACATATGCGCAAATACAAACTTAAAAATAATTCACAGAATTGGACTGTAAAATCTGAATTATTATTAATGCTCTGGACTTTATGTAAAATTACCTAAGATAGGGAGAGTAATTTAAGGAATGATCTCTGTTTATCCAAGCATACTTGACATTTGCTCTTTGCAAAAAGCTGAATTTATTTCAGGTTATCAAGTATAAAGCTCATAACACTTATCCCTCAAAAGCACAAGAATGCTAACAATGTTCAATTGAAATTTGACATGATCAAAGCCAAAAAGGGGGAGATTGTTAGATATAGGGGGAGCTGGAAGAGGATCAACACAAGGATGAAGCCATGTGTCTTAAATAAATTTTAGCTTTTTACATGCCATTCAATTGAAGGCATTTGTAATTTGTTAAGTTGTTTAAGAGCTTCTTCTTATGATCCCTTGCATTGCATAAACATGATCATTAGCATGCATATAAGATCTATCAAAAGCATAAAGGTTTTCATGTTTGCATAAAGAAGCAAATTTCTCATGTTTAAATTTTGGAAAATCACATTATGCACTGACTTAATCGATTACCAGCATTGTGATAAGTGCCCTATTTTAGAACTATTCAAACTTACAATATGGCACTTATCTTTTGATCTTAGTTTAATTTGCTTATAAAACTTACCCTAAACCTAGTTAATTTGAATATAGTACTTCTGTAAATATTGTTTTTCGTATTTTGAAAAGATTTGTCCAATCACGTGTTGTATTTTGATAGGTTCCGATGACTTCCGAAGCTTCCGAGGCATTAAAGCAAGCAAAAAGGTCATATGGAGCAAAAACTAGGGGTGTCAGAAGCAACAAGGCCCAAGCCCAAGACCTTTCTTCAATGTTAAGCTTTTAACTCGCCCAGGCGAGCCTCCACAGGCCAAATGACTCACCCAGGCGAGCTGCAAATTCCAAGGGAATAGACATTAGCTCGCCCAGGCGAGCAAACTTAGGCAATTCCACTCGCCTGGGTGAACTTGTCATACGATCTTTAATCTGCTGCTAGTTTTCAAAGAAATTTTTAAAGTCCCTGTTTTAATCAATTCACCCCCCCCCCCTCTTGGTTAATTGTTGTGTTCATATTGTTTTTAAGAGCTTGTGTGTTTATCAACATAAACCTTAGGTCAGGTTACCATCATATCCAAGGAAAGTCTCTGGATATCCTGAAAACTGCCTTTAGGACCCGTTATGGTCACTATGAGTATCTAGTCATGCCCTTCGAAGTGACTAATACCCCTGGTGTGTTTATGGATTACATGAATAGAATCTTTCACCCATATCTTTATAGTTTTGTGGTAGTATTCATAGATGATATTTTGATATACTCCAAGACTAGAGATGAGCATGAAGAGCACTTGAGAATTGTGTTGCAAACCCTTAGGGGCCGACAGCTTTACACTCAGTTGCTTAGGGGCCGACAGCTTTACACTCAGTTGTCCAAGTGCAAGTTTAGGTTAGAGAAAGTTAGTTTCCTAGGACATGTGATATCTCGAGGCAGTATAGTTCTAGATCCCTCTAAGATAGAAGATGTTCTTAAGTGAAAGAGTCCTGAATCTGTGTTTGAGATTAGAAGTTATCTGGGTTTTTCAGGATATTATCAGATATTCATAAAAGGTTTCTCCAAGTTAGCCTTACCTTTGATCAAGCTGACTCGTAAGGGTCAAGCTTTTGTGTGGGATGCCCAATGTGAGCATAGTTTCCAAAACCTTAAGGAAAAGTTGACGACCACGCCTGTGTTAGTTTTGCCTAACCCAAGATAACACTTTGAGGTGGATGGTGATGCATCAAAGATGGGCTTAGGAGGACTGTTGATGCATAATTTCCAGGTAGTGGCCTACGCTTCTAGACAACTCAAGACTCATGAGAAGAATTATCTTACCCATGATCTGGAGTTAGCTGTTGTAGTTTTTGCTCTTAAGATGTGGAGGCATTATTTGTTCGACTCCAAGTTTGAAGTGTTTAGCAATCATAAAAGCCTTAAGTATTTGTTTAGTTAGAAAGTATTAAGCATGCATAAGAGCAGATGGTTAGAGATTCTTAAGGACTATGATTTTGAGCTTAACTATCATCCCCGCAAAGCTAATGTAGTGAGTGATGCTTTGAGTAGGAAGTCCCTACATATATCTGCCCTGATGGTTAGGGAGTTAGATCTCCTAGAACAGTTTAGGAACCTTAGCCTTGCATGTGAGGTTATCCTTAATAGTGTAAGACTGAGAGCTTTAAAATTCCAAGTAGTAGAGATCAGAGAGGGCCAGAAGTCTGATCCTTACCTGAGAACTCAGTATTAAGCCATAGCGTAAGGGAGAGATAGTAATTTCAATGTGGGATCAGATGGAGTCTTAAGACATTGAGATAGAATATGTATCCCTAATGTACCCAAGCTTAGGAAGATGATCTTAGAGGAAGGCAAAAACAATAGGAATATCCACAATAACCAAGAGGGGGGTGAATTGGTTAAAACTTGGTCTTTTAAAATTTTTATAAAATCAAAGTCAAAGGATCTTAATCACTTTTAAACCAAGAATGATTTTAATCAATCAAATCACTTAGCTCAAGAAACCAATAGCTCAAAACAGAACTTGTTGAGTAATGATAATAATACCAAGAACAAATGAACAAGATGACTTGTAGAAATAGAGATAAAGAAAATCAACACAAGCAATTTATATCGGTTCACTTCTCAAGAGAAGCTACATCCAATTTCTTCTAATCAACACTAGATTAGAGCTCCACTATTATAAATTTTAGTTTTTACAAGCTTTACATCAAACTCTCTTTATCAACACTAGATAAAGAATATAAATCTAAAACCCTATTAGACATCTAATGAACAAGAACCAGAGAACACTACTCTATTCTTTCCTAGAGAACACTACTCTAGCCCAAGCTTCAAGAACCCTTTTACAATAGTATCAAACAAAAGAAATTGCAAAAACAAAATTACAATCAAGAATTATGGAGAGAAACAACCTGATGATCCAATGAATATGAATTACTAATCAAGGTTGAATTGCAGAAACAGAATTTCAGAACATGCTCACCATTACACTTTTGAAATCTCTTGCCCAAGAAATCATTCAAAACCCATGAAGATTAAAGAGTGGGACAAGAAGTTAGTAAACCCAGAAAATCAATTTCTAACTCTTAGAAGGCTTGTGTATACTTAGAAAATTCGAAGTGTTCAAGTTAAATTTCAAGCCAAGCCTTCCTTCTATTTATAACAAAATTTTGTAACAACCTGTAATCAATTACATGCTCCAAATAATCGATTAAAATGCATATGTAATCTATTAGATTGTCACTTAATTGATTAAAGTGTTCAAGACACATTCTGGGTTTCAAAAATGAACAAAATAATCGATTAATTCGAGCCGTAATCGATTAAATCGGAAAAGTTTCATTTCTAAAATAGCTTGTGTAATCGATTACAAATATCAGTAATCAGTTAAAGTAGTGAAGCAAGCCTTTTCAAATAGCCTATGTAATCGATTACGAATAATGGTAATCGATTATCACAGCAAAGCACAAATCCATTTTACACTATGTAATCGATTACAAGGAATGTGTAATCGATTAATTTGTTCATTAAAGCTTTTTCAGTTTTAAACATGAACCAAATAATCGATTAATCCATTGTGTAATCGATTAAAATGTTCATTAAAGTTTTTCCAGTTTTAAACATGAACTGAATAATCGATTAATCTGCTAGGTATACGATTAAAACAGTGAAATTACATTTTTCCAAAGCCATTACTAAATTAAATCTTATTTCAAATTGTGAGTAGCTTTGATGTTTTAATGAAAAATATATAAGCATGTTAATGATTATATGCATGCAATGCAAGGATCAAAAGATTGGCTTCTACACTTGATTTGAATTACAATCTTCAAGGCATGTGAAAAGCTCAAAACATTCTTCTAAGTCATAGGCTTCATTCTTCTTGTTGCTTCCCCTATATCCTACAATCTCCCCCTTTTTGGCTTTGAACATGTCAAATATTTGATTCACCATATGTTTGATTTTGAAGTACTTTGAGGGATGAAAATAGAAGACTTTGAACTGTGTAAACTTGAAAGCAAATCAACCTCTTTGCCAAGAACAAGTGTTAAGATATATGCTTGCATAAACATTAATCATTAACTTGCATTAGTTGTTTCCTTAGACTTAATTTGCTCCCCCTCACTTAGATAATTCATCAGTTTTTAATTTGTGCAAAACACAGTAGAAAAACAGAGCACAACAGAGTGCAAAATAGAGTATGATATCAATCAATATTTCTCCCCCTATTTGGCTTATCAAAGACAAAAAAATATCACAACAAATAATGAGAAGGATAAAATAAAGACTTCATTAATCAATAAGGTAGGAACAGTACATCAGAAAGAAAAAGAAAAAGAAAACAGATGAAAAACAAGAAGAGGAAATACTAGAAACTTAAAGTATTAGAAAGAAAACATAGCAATCCTAAAAGGATTCAGAACCATCAAGGACAAGCTTAGACTCTATGTTTTCTAGCCTAGATTTTATCTCCTCCAAAGCTGAATTAGTTTCAGCCCTGTGCTCATGATGTAGGGACAATAAGCCATCCATCTTTTGAATCATAAGTGATTCAAATGGACTGTAAGATGGTTGAGCAGGGTCTTCATCTTCAGCCTTTTCATTAGCTTCTTCTTCATTTCAAGCAGCAGGGATTTGTTGGTCAGCCATTTGCCATCCATGAGGCATTTTGACCATCCCAAGCTTGGTGAGATGTTTCTCTTTGAAGAGGTTATTGCTTGAGTTTGTGTTGTCAACAACCTCATTAAAGACATCTATATTAAAGTAATCAATACACCTGGAAACAAGAACAACATATGGAAAAAGGTAATTCATTAACCTCTTGGATTTAAGCATTATTTCCTCAAGAATACGAATCCAATTCATCTGAATGGAATTCTTGAGGCCATACACAAGTTGGAGGTCATCATCAGTGGCTTGGGCATGATTGGTGGCCCTAGGGGTTAGGATGTAGGTTATTATGTAGTGAAGAAGTTTGTCTTCATCGGTCATTGGACCAGTGCTTAGCCAAAGCTTCAGCCTTATTTGGGGATCAAGAAGCATCCCCCTATAGGTTTCCACCCTATTATAACCCCCAGCCTCTTGTTCAAATTTCCTTTCACCTTCAAAGGAAATTCCAGCAACTGCTTCCCAGACTTTAGTAGTAATTTCCATGGCTACTCCATTAACTTGGGACATAAGGGTCCTATCCATAGAGCCCTTAGCACAAGTGTAGAATACCTTTACTAATTCTCGGTAAAAGGTACCCTTCATCTCGACAAACTTTCTCAATCCCTGATTTTCGAGAAAAGCAGGGAATTGAAAACCTTCTCTAATGAACTAGTCAAGTTCAAGGTGTTTGGGAGGACAAACTAATTTGTTGGCATTGAACTGAAGATAGGTCATTTTGTCTCTCTCAGCAGGAAACCAATGGTCTAACCTATTGACAGCAGGGTTAAAGGTTTCGGTAGCCTTTCTCTTGGAAGTTTTGACTCTCTTAGATGTGGACATGGCTAATGGATGATGAGAGACTATCTGGACAAGGTTTCTAAACTTAGAGGGAAGAAGAACACATAAGTGCTTATGAAAAAAGATGAGGATGGTGTGATTTCTTCCTTCAACAAAGGTTGCATTTATAGATGAGGATGGTAGTTGGGCAGTTACAATTTCCAAGAAAATCTGGCAGATTCTGCAGTAATTCCATGAATAATCGATTATTTGCTTATGTAATTCGATTAATTCGTAAGCAAAATTAGTTTTTGCAGAAGCTGTAATCGATTAATTCGTAATGTAATCAATTATTTCAGTGAAATCCAGGAAGATGAAGTGTAATCGATTATTACAATGACATTTGAAATATAAAATCAATTTGAAGCTTGTGTAATCGATTAATTCGAAGCGTAATCGATTATTCCAGAAAGATTTGAATTTTTGAAAAAGTTTCTCAAACAATTTAATCGATTACCATTCACCGTAATCGATTATTCCAGTGAATTTAAATTTTGTAAAAGGATTTTTATGTTGTGTAATCAATTAATACGTGGCTTAATCGATTATTACAGAGAAATTCATTTTTTGGAATTATTTTCTATAAAGAATAATCGATTATTCTGCTTGTGTAATCGATTATATAAGCACAAATTTTATTCTAAGCCATGTTTCAAGTTCATTTAATCGATTAATTCATGCTCTAATCGATTATTACAGTGAAAATATCAGAATGAACAGTATTTCATGCAGCACAACTTGGAATTTTGCAGGTACATTTGATGATTGATCAAGCAAGAAGCTATTTCACATAGATAAGCACATAACAATCATGCTAATATAGATTAGATTCATCCAGGATACCTAGCAGGTTTCTAAGAGTATAGAATCTATCTCTACCCAAAGCTTTAGTGAATATATCAGCCAATTGATTGTGAGTATCAATGAAGTCAATTTTGATATTACCTTTTTGGATGTGATCTTTAAGGAAATGATGCCTTATCTCAATGTGTTTGGTCCTTGAGTGCATTATTGGATTCTTGGAAATGTTGATAGCACTTGTGTTGTCATATAGCAGAGGTATCTCTTTTAATTCTACACCAAAGTCTTGTAATTGTTGCTTTAGCCATAGGCTTTGAGCACAACAACTTCCACCAGAGATGTATTCAGCTTCAACTGTTGATAAAGCAACACAAGATTGTTTCTTGCAATGCCATGAGATCAATGAACTTCCTAGTAGATGACAAGTTCCACTAGTGCTTTTTGTATCCAACTTGCACCCTGCAAAGTCAGAATCAGAATAACCAACCATATTAATTGATGCACCTTTAGGATACCAAAGACCAACTTTTGGAGTTGACTTGAGATATTTGAGGATTCTTTTGACTACAGTGAGGTGTGATTCTTTAGGATTTGCTTGATATCTTGCACACAAGCACACACTCAGCATAATATCTGGTCTACTAGCTATCAAATACAATAAAAATCCAATCATTCCTCTAAATTTCGACTCATCAACCTTCTTCCCTTTTTCATCTGAATCAAGATAGGTTGATGTTGCCATTGGAGTTGCAGCATCTTTGCTTGTCTCCATTTCAAACTTTTTGACCACTTCAAGGCAATACTTGGCTTGATTTAGAAATGTTCCATTCTTCATTTGCTTCACTTGAAGTCCAAGAAAGAATGTTTATTCTTCCATCATTGACATTTCAAACTCATTCTGCATAGAGATAGAAAATTCTTTGCACAACAATTGATTAGTTGAACCAAAAATTATATCATCAACATATACTTGAACCAATAAGATATCATTCCTTTGTCTTTTGATGAACAAGATTTTATCAACATGTTCTCTTGTGAAAGATTGTTCAAGAAGAAATTTTCTTAATCTTTCATACCAAGATCTTGGAGAATTCTTAAATCATAAATAGCCTTTTTAAGTTTAAAAACATGGTTTGGATGTTTGAAATCAGCAAAACCAGAAGGTTGCTCCACATAGATATCCTCTTCAATATATCCATTTCAGACAGCACTTTTAACACCCATTTGAAAAAGTTTAAAATCCATTAAACATGCATATGCAAGCAATAACCTAATGGCTTCCAATCTTGCAACTGGTACATAGGTTTCCTCATAGTCAATGCCTTCTTCTAGGTTATAACCTTTTGCAACCAATCTAGCCTTGTTTCTGACTATGATTCCACTTTCATCAAGTTTGTTTCTAAAAACCCATTTAGTGCCAATAGGTTTGAAAGAAGAAGGTCTAAGAACAAGTTCTCAAACTTCATTTCTCTTAAACTGATTCAATTCATCATGCATGGCATGCATCCGATGTTCATCAATTAAGGCTTGATCAATATTCTTAGGTTCTATTTGTGAAACAAAAGTCATATTACAGCAGAGATTTCTTAATGAAGATGTAGTAGATACTCCCTTTGAGACTTCACCAATGAATAGTCAAGGGAGAGATCTCTTGTAGTTCTCCAATCTTTTGGCTCTTGGACTGGTGTTGATTGTTTTGCCTTAGCACTTGGTTCTTCTTTTTCTTTATCCATTGAATCATTAAGTTGGATGAACTCCTCCAAAGGACCTGCATCTATATCACACTTCTTTTCCTCCTTGGAGGGATTAGATTCATCACAAATCACATGTACAGATTCTTCCATGCATAAGGTTCTTTTATTGAAAACTCTATATGCTTTACTATGTAATGAATATCCAAGGAAAATGGCTTCATCAGCTTTAGCATCAAATTTTCCAAGTGATTCTTTACCATTATTTAAAACAAAACACTTGCAGCCAAATGTTCTCAAATGAGAAATGTTTGGTTTTCTACCTTTGTATAGTTCATAAGGAGTTTTCTTCAAAATAGGCCTTATTAATAATCTATTTAAAGTGTAACAAACTGTACTTACAGCATCAGCCCAAAAATGTTTAGGCAAATTTGTCTCATTAAGAAGAATTCTTGCACCTTCTTCAAGGGATCTATTTTTCCTGTCCACAACACCATTTTGTTGAGGTGTTCTTGGAGCTGAAAATTTGTGGTTAATTCCATTTTATTCACAGAATTTTTCAAAATGTTCATTTTGGAATTCTCCACCATGATCATTTCTTATTGAGATAATTTTACTTCCCTTTTCATTTTGAGCAAGTTTGGCCAATTTTTTGAAAGCGCTAAAAGCATCACTCTTGGATTTCAAAAACAAAGTCCATGTGAATCTAGAGTAATCATCTACAATGACAAGCCTATCGTAATTACCTCCTAAACTCATAGTTCTCTAAGGACCAAACAAATCTATGAAGTAATTCAAGGGGTCTTGTAGTAGAAACAACATTTTTACTTTCAAAAGAATTTTTTGTTTGTTTCCCCTTTTGACAAGCATCACATAATTTGTCCTTTTCAAACTTGAATTTGGGTAAGCCAATGACTAAATCCTTTTTAATTAGATTGTTCATATGATGTGTAATGACCCGCCTCGTCGCTACGATATCACTAACTCTTAATCGAGTAACTTCAATTTTAATATGAAAACTCCATTTATTTGATTATGAAAATGATGGTAAATTTTTTTGCGATAATACAATTATCATACACATGTTACAATTACATATTTAAAACACATTATACATATATATTAGATTAGTACATGTCATCCACATATCAGAACTTTCTTTAGCTTTACGTGTATATACACCTGAATTACATATCAACAAAAAGCCAAAGACTAACTAAGAAAGAGTTGATTAACAAAACACAACTCTTTCTCCAAAAAGGAATCCAACGTCATCACGTCGGCTTGGCGGTTCCAACAAAAAGAAGATCTCTCTCCAAGGTCACCTACTGCTACTCATCTGCTCCCATGAACGAAAATTCGCGATCATCACAGGTACCAACCACACAGCACAACAAATGCAAGGGTGAGTTTATTATATAAAACCAACAAGCATCAGATAACAACAATTGGAAAGGAAACAACATTAACAAACACTATCATTACCACAAGTCCATAAGTCCAATACACATTCAACAAAACAATCATCCAATGCATCCCACAACTCAAACAATCATGTTTAGAATGATGTATGCATCTGACTCATCACTTAGCATGCAATGTGGTACCATCCTCATGGAAATAGCCTCTCTCAGGAAAATGATGCAGTAGCTTGTCGAGGTCACCCTATCGTGCACTGGTCGCTCCCCCCCATGGTGATCAGCCCTGAGTCACAAGGGAGTTCCAAACAGAGTGATGCGCCCTAGTACCCCGTACTTACTACCACCATTCTATTTCCATCCATGAAATATGAAGCATGAACATAGGCACCATCAATGCAATGACCATGGATAGCTAGGCACCGGAATTTCAAGCAATCCCTTTCTCTCTTGGGATGCTTAAAATTCGTAAAGCCACCCTCGCAAGGTTATCCAGTCATGCACCCCCCATGTACATACACAACATCACCAATACACTGACCATGGATAGATAGGGACCGGAATTTTAAACAATGTCATTCTCTCTTAGGATGCTTAAAATTCGTAGACTCACTCTCACAAGGTTATCCAGTCATGCATATCAATATTATCTCATTTCAACATCATCAATCACGTCAATGACATCTCAATTTCAATATCATCAACAACATCACAAGCAATCACATATCACATCTATACATAATACATATGCCTGAGATTCACATTTCCCAGGTCTTCAGACAATCCAAATTTCATACATTCACAATTCATCATATCAAGAGACTGATATTTTTAGGAAAAATCTAAATTAAAGAGGAGGACTACAATATATAAAACAAGCTCTTATGCCCACTTAAAAATTTAATAAAGAATTAAATATGAAAATATATTATAAAATTTTGGGCAGAGTCTCCTTTGTAATTAAGATTGTTCCCAAAAATCCAATCTATATACCAAATTGAGATAACTTAGTATAGATTTCAAGGACATACTTAACATTAACATTCAGGGTCAAATACCCACTCAAATTTAAAAAGGGAGTCCACATCAAAAGACATCATTTTGAAATTCCGATCACACCAATGTGACAAGGGTTCAACAAGGATCACAGAAATGACATCAGTTTCATAAAAAGGGGACTTTTACAACAGCTCATTTTCAAAGGGATCTTTCAAAGGAAGTGTAAAACTCCTAACAACAGTATCCAGAACACAAGAGATACTAGTAGAAGCTTAAACTAGCTAGAAGAAGATAAAAGAAACCAAGGTTACCTCAAGGAAACCAAGAAAGGAGGATTGGGAGCTTCGTTCTCTACTGAAACTTTTAGAAGAGTTTCGAAGATTTCGCTCCGATTAAAGTGTTCCTCTCCGTGTAGTGGTCTCGTGGCAAGCAACGATGGTCCGTGGTGGTCACCGGAGGTCTTGGGTGGTGGAGGGTGATGGAGGGAGGTTGGGGAAAGGTTGTGGGAGGATAAAACCTCCATTTTCGTGACTTGGAAGCTTTAAAATGTATTCTGCACCGCCTACACTCACCCAAGCGACCAAAAATTGCCTGCACGACTCGCCTGGGCGAGCTACCAAAATTCTAGAATTTTCTGCTTGAGTGAAAAATTAATTTCTCACGTTACGAACATTATTTTCACAATCCCAACGGTCAAAAGTTAGATATATAGGTTAGTAAGCTTTCTCTAAAATGTTAAGAGGATCCAACGGTTAACCAGTCTATAATGATGGTTTTACTAAAACAGGTTTTCGGGTCAAACTCAGAATCGCACAATTCAATACAACTCAAACAAACTCCACATAACTTGACATCTACACTAAGCAATAACACAATGATAATTTACAATCATTCAACTAATACAAACTTGTCAAACAATCAAATAACACAACAATCACATCAAGCATCTATTTTCAATTTATCGAAATTTCAAGGTGTTACAACTCTCCCACCCTTTTAGAAATTTCGTCCCCGAAATTTACCTGATGCAATCAATGCTGGATAGGCTTCTCGCATTTGACTCTCTAGTTCCCATGTTGCATCTTCTCCTGATGTACCTCCCCAGATAACCTGGACCAAAGGAATCTCTTTCCCTCTTAAGTGCTTCGTTCGTCGATCATCGATCCTCAAAGGTAATGTTTCATATGTCAAGTTTTCCTTTACTTAAACATCATCTAACTCGACCACATGAGAAGAATCATGGACATACTTATGGAGTTGGGACACATGGAAGACATTATGAATATTAGAAAGGGATGGGGGCAATGCAATTTGATATGCTACAGGACCGACTCTTTTGAGAATTCGGAAGGGACCAATAAAACGAGGTGTGAGTTTTCGAGATTTCAATGCTCTGCCAACCCCAGTCCACGGAGTAACTCTCAAGAATACATGATTACCAACCTCAAATTCTAGGTCTTTTCTCCTCTTGTCCTGGTAACTTTTCTGCCTACTCTGAGCAGTTCTCATTCTCTCTTGGATCAACTTGGCCTTCTCAGTGGTTTGTTGTACCACTTCGGGTCCTAAAATGGGGTTCTCACCAGGTTCTAGCCAACACAAGGGTGTTCTACACCTCCTACCATACAAAGCTTCATAGGGAGCCATGCCAATGGTAGAATGAAAACTATTATTATAGGTAAACTCTATCAACGGTAGAAAACTCTCCCAACTGCCCTTTTGTTCTAAAACACACGCCCTCAAAAGGTCCTCTAGAAACTGAATGGTCCGCTCAATCTGACCATCAGTTTGAGGGTGATAGGCTGAACTTAGCCTAAGCTTAGTTCCCAAAGCTTTGTTCAAACTCTCCCAAAATCTAGAGGTGAATCTAGGATCTCTGTCAGATACTATGCTAGACAGCACACCGTGTAATCTAACAATCTCATTAATATATAAGGAGGTCAACTTTTCTAAGGAAAACCTGATATTAATGGGGATAAAGTGAGCATATTTGGTCAATCTGTCAACAATAACCCAGATAGAATCTAAACCCCTCGGGGTTCTAGGCAGTCCTACAACAAAATCCATGGAGATACTATCCCATTTCCACTGGGGTACCTCTAAAGGTTGCAACTTCCCTGAGGGTCTCTGATGTTCTATCTTAGCCTTCTAAAACTCACTAACCTCCTTCTTCATGTTTGGCCACCAAAACATTGTCTTGAGATCTTGATACATCTTGGTGGCACCAGGGTGGATACTCAAACTACTCTTGTGTCCTTCCTCCAAAATCATTTTCCTAAGCTCAGGTACATTGGGAACACACATTCTCTCTTGAAACTTCAAGACTCCATCTGGTCCCACATGAAAACTACTATCTTTCCCTGCCACTATGTCTTCTAACTGAGTCTTCAAAAAAAGATCTGACTTCTGGCCCTCTCTGATCTCTCCTAGCAAACTGCTAGTAATCTTCAAAGCTCCTAGTCTCATGTAACACCCCAAAATTTAGGGAATTACAGACAATTACTAAGAGTAAAATGTTAATGAAAGGCAGTAGAAAAATTTAGGGCAAAATGACAAGAATGCCCTTGAATAATTTCAAAAATGACGTTTATGCCCTTAGGGTGAAAATGATAATTTTGCCCTAAAACAATTCTGGAAATGACCAACATATCCCTAGATATTTTAGTAAGATATTTACTAGGAGAAATTATCAAAATATCCTTGGACAATTTCAAAAATGACTATTATGTCCTAGGATGGAAAATGACAATTATACCCCTAGACATTTTTGAAAAGGACCAATATATCCTAGATATTTTGATAAAGATATT
>PYAF01003317.1:195804-215800 GCA_007407185.1 Glycine tomentella | reverse complement strand
TCAAGTGGAGACACAGCTCTTCATCTAGCAGCAAGAGGAGGCAGTCTTGAAATTGTGAAAGAGTTGGTTAACCATATGAGGCCAGAAGACATGATAATACAAAACTCAAGTCGAGACACAGCTCTTCATCTAGCAGTAGAGAGATACATGATTGATATTGTTGAAGAGTTGGTTAAGCGTATGAGGCCAGAAGACATGCGAATACAAAACTCATATGGAGACACAGCTCTGCATGTAGCAGTACTAAGCGAAGGCTACATGGCTGGAATTGTGAAAGAGTTGGTTAAGCGTATGAGGCCAGAAGACATGCTAATACCAAACTCAAGGGGATACACAGCTCTTCATCTAGCAGTATACAATGGCAGTCTTGAAATTGTGAATGAGTTGGTTAAGCGTATGAGGCCAGAAGACATGCTAAAACAAAACTCAAGTGAAGACACAGCTTTTCATGTAGCAATACGTCTAGACAGATTTGGTTGTTAATTTGTGCATATAACAGATATATAATAGGAGATATATATGAACTAAGTACGTGGTTTTTCAATTTAGTTGGAGTCTTACTTAATTTGTGCATATAACAGATTTGGCAACGCTATTATTTGAAAAACATCCAACTACTCTGGCCATTGCAAGAAATGAAGAGAACCTTACAGCATTGCATATTCTGTTACGAAAGCCTCCAAAAATTTTAGGTAAGCTTTCACAAGTTGAAAATGGCTTTTTATTTTTGTGTGTGCTAAGCTAAAATATAGGTCTTATTTGACATCATTAATTTCCACTTTGATTCTTATATATATATATATATATATATTTGTTTTATATAAAAAAATTAAGAACTAATCCTTAAATATCTATATCCAGCGTAATAATGGTATTAGATGTTTGTTGAGTTATTCTAATAACACAAATTAATGTTTGGCAACACATGAGCCACATGTGCAAAAATATCTTACAATTTTTTTTAATGTACGGATTAAAATATATAATTTTTGAAATAGAGATAAAAAATGGTGCTTTTATATATAAGAATAAAATTTAAATATAAGTTTTGTTTGTTTTATTTCATGTTAAACATTGGTTGGACCAATCAACTATATATATACCTCTTACTAGACATGAAGGACGAGAGATCAGAAGGTGGTCAGCTATTTAAAAAATTATGGACTCGAGTTAACCCATTGGAACATGAGCGGATGATACTGTCGCCAGTGCTGTTTGATGCAATAAAATTAGGAAATGTTGAGGCTCTGAAGTGGATTATTGAAATCCAGCCTGAATTAGTGACAATAAAGGACCCCGAAAATGGACGGAACCTACTGCACCTGGTTGTGCTATTTCGACAAAAAAATATATTTGATAGTATACGACGGGGATTAGAAGAGCATATAGTAAATGAGCATATAGTAAAAGAGCATATACGAGCAGTGGACAAGGAAGGTAACAACATTTTACACTTGGCTGCGCGTCTTCCACAAGGTGAATTCGAAGAATTGTCAAGTTTAAGAGCAAGCCTTCAAATGCAAAGAGATATCACATGGTTCAAGGTCAATTAATTTGCTTAGTTTTTCTTATTCAACCATTATTCTTTATTCACTCGCATGGGATCCATCAGTTCTAGCATTCTTATTTAAAAAATTAAAATTCCACAAATTTTAGGCTTTTGTTAACTAGACTGATTTTAAATCTTTACAAGTAACAAGTTTTAATTAAAAATAGAAATCATTGTATGCTGTATTTGTTGATTACTGTAACAATTTTTTAAAATTTGTTATCCATTGTCTTTAGCATGCATAATAGTTAAACAGGCAATATATAGATCGATAGAAAATTTTAATTAAAAACTATAGAAGTGCATTTGTAACAACAAATATCACCCACAAGATTTATTTTTAAAATATCTTAACTTTGAAATTGTATTTCTTACAAATTTAATATGTAATAGTTATTAAAGCAAATTACAATAATTCATTGAGGTTTCGTGTAATTATATATAATTTTATTTTTTTTTATTTTCCTACACTAACTTCTTTTAAGTTTGAAAAATTACACTAACATCTCTTATATTCAAAATATTACATTAACATTCCCTCAAACCTTACTAAACCTCATAAAGTATTGTTGTAATTTGCTCTAGTTATTAATTAAGTGATAATTGAAAGATTAATTAAGTTATGCATTTGGATACCATCCTTTACATATACTCTTGATTTGTAAATAGTTCGTGGAGGAGTATGTTCCTGATGAACTAAGAAATTTAAACCACATGAGCAAGACACCGATTGATGTATTTTGTGAAGAACACAAGAAGTTATCCGAAGAAATTAAGGATACAGCCAAAGGAATAGCCGAATCTGGCATGCTTGTGTCAACACTTGTTGCTACCGTAGCATTTGCGGCTGCTCTGACTGTTCCAGGTGATAAGACTGATGCGTGGTTTACTGTCTTCATATTGACAAATGCAGTCGCATTATTCGCTTCTTCTGCATCTTTACTCTTATTCTTGTCAAATTTCACTTCATCAAGATTCGCGCAGAGCGAATTTGTGACATCACTACATCCCAGCTTGACTTTTGGGCGTTGGTTACTTATTATCTCCGTTGCTGCTATGGTTGTGGCTTTCATTGCAGCCTCCTTTTTGATATTTGATCACACTTCCAAGTGGGTTTCTTATGCAGTGGCTTCAATGGGGGTTTTCCCAATACTTCTGTCTCCTCTCTTTCAATGTAACTTTTTCGACAAACACTTGTGGTCTAGATTTTATCAAACTGGACAAATTAACTTATTACAGAAGATTACAACAGGCAGAAGCAAGAGTTACAGGCAGAGTTAGAGACAGACTTATAGACTGTGTTACACTCAGTTAACAGCAGACATCGTCATAACTTGAACGCAAAGAATTGTTAATTTTATATTCAACAATAAAGCTTGTGTTTAAATTTGAGATTATTCTACATTTTCTATCTCTTGAAATATTACCTTTCTTATTGCTTCCGCCTTAATTTGAGACTATATTGTATAACTCTGGCCAAAGCTTTAACCCTTCCTTCAATGTGTTGGTGAAGGGAGCAAATCATAACACAGAAAAAGTTTTTTTTTTTTATTACACATTCATCTTTCACTGAGACTTAATCTTACTCCATTTGAAAAGAATTACTATATACAACAAAATTATAATAAATATAAAATTAAATTGAAGAGAAATAAAAATAAAAAATATTCTTGATTGAATGTGTTAGAAAATGAGAAATGAAATTATAATTAATGAGTCCTAACCGAATCATATTTTTCACTAAGAGACGTGAAACTGAGGGAGAAATGGTTAGCAATTTTCTTTTACTTATGTCATCAAATAATTGTTTTATAAAAAAATATTTTTATGTTGAGAAATAATGAAATAAAAAGTTCATGTTTTTCAAATTAAATTTGATTTTTTATTTGTATGAACATTTTTGCAACGATCATATTTTTGTTTTCTACTCTTTATTTATTCAAACAAATAAAAAATTACATTTTTCCTTTTTATTTCTATTCATCTAAATAAGAGATCTTTTCATCTTAATTATTTTGTGTTTATTTCTAGAGAAGAACTATGTATTTAGAGTGTAAAAAAATTTACACAATCATCAAATCACAACTCTTTATGTATAATAAATTTGTTAATTTTTAAATGATAATTTATAATTAAATGATAGTTTATAAAATCCTAATTTTATCCTGTGAGTACATCAATATTAAACTTTTATTTCTATCCCTCTTATTTCTTTGCCATTTATATGATTTCTCATCAAATTCAAGATAACAAAAAAGGTTCATTTAAGTGCAAATCATTTCGTCGGATCAATGAGTTTGCTCCACATGTGACAATATATATATAACAGACTTACAAGCACAACGCCACAATCAAAGCTAACAATCCAAAAAAAATCAAAATCCCTAAGTTTAAGGATCTGAATGTAGTGCCTGCCATAGGCAAGACCTATTTGAGATTAAAATTTCTCAAATAACAATACGGTGGCTATTTCTAATTGGAACAATCTATATTTCCACTTTTATCCTTAAACAAAAGTTGTAAGGACTAAAGTTTTCAATGTCCTATCCCTTCCCTCCTTATCTTCCTAACCACTAAGGATTTGTCACATACTACTCCTAAAAATTCTACTCTAATTCTCAATTAGAACTTTCTAAACCAAAACAGGTTCATCTACATTTCTTCCATTTATGTTGGCTAGTTGAATGGGATCAATGGTCATTTTATCCATTTCAGACAAGGACCATCCAGGGTATTCCTCATGCTTCTCTTCTGACACTGATTTTGTAGATGAACTAGTTGGGACAGAAGTTGGTGTGTCTAATGAATCCACATCCTCATCTGGGTCCACATTTACGTCAAAATTTAGAATGGACACTTCAGCCAGTTTGCTTACTGGAAAACTTTGCTTAACTACTTCAGGTTCCGGCATATTTTCCATGCTTTCATTGCTTTGAGTATGGTTTTCATTCTGCTTCAATGCATCAGAATCATCTTCCCATTTGGCATGTGAACTCATCGATCTCTTGATCTACAGTTCTAATTCCACGGCCCCTACCCCTACCTCTACCCCTACCCGTTCCTCTGCCACTGTTATGTCCAGCCTCTGGCTGTGCAAATCATGGAAGAAGAAAAAAAAGGTTCCATAATTCAGATAATATCTATATATATATATATATATATATATATATATATATATATTTTGTTTGACCAAAGTTAATTATTAAATGTTAATATTTTTTGTTAATAGAGGAATTCAAACCCAGAGTCTCTTCCTTCCATCTTTTTTGGGACTTTTCTCCCACCGGCCAACCTTATGGCACAAAAATTAAAATATTACACCTTAAAAAAGCTTTACATAAACATTGCATCATTGAAACTTATTACGAATGTATAGCAGTCAATTGCATCTGGATTGTACATGTTGAATCACGTCCAATGTGGATGTGTTCAAACACATTTCACCACGACGTGATAGATGGATGAAACACGTCCTATATGGACGTAATTAAGCACCAAATATGTCATGTGTGGACGTGACCAAGTACCTTTGCAGACACGCCCTCTATGGACGGGATCATGGCACCAAACACGTCCTACCAGGACGTGTGACCATGCACCTTCGATTATGTTTCATATTTTTTTGTTCCCACACATAATAACTTTTAATTTGTCTTTTGGTATCGAGGTAAACACGTGACCGTACTTGAATGACAGAGAAAAGGACGTGGTTTAGAGGACTTTAGGCTGTAAAAAAGGTATTAATCTTTTTCGGCAAAAAAACCAAATAAATACAAATTAAATAAAAATTACCAATTTAGGGCAGTTTTGAAACTATTTACCAATCTGGGACTGCTGGTCACCCCCAGAACCAGGCGTGACTAGGGGGTAGTCACGCTTGGTTCTGGGCGTGACCTACTTCTGTCACGTGTCATACACAGATGAACCGATGCGTATATAAACTTCGGACGGTCATAACTTTTGACTGGAATGTCCGATTGAGGCGTAGTTTGTGTCAAAACGCTCGAAATTGAGAGGAGAAGCCCTAGGCAAATTTTCGAAGGGGATTTGATCAAAAAAAAAATTTCAAAAAATGTTTCTAAGTGCCTCAAAATTATGATTTAATCTTCGAACATCTAAAAATTTTATTGTTTTCTGGATGT
Organism: Glycine tomentella; assembly: GCA_007407185.1. Taxonomy (NCBI): domain Eukaryota; kingdom Viridiplantae; phylum Streptophyta; class Magnoliopsida; order Fabales; family Fabaceae; genus Glycine; species Glycine tomentella. Next base: position 210,109 of record PYAF01003317.1, on the reverse strand, counting down.
TAGGTTCATAGGAAATTGTTAGTGTGTATGTTGGTTTAATGTGTAGTGTTTACAATTTAGGGTTTGGGTTAAAGATGTAGGATTTATGGATTTCGGTTTAGTTTTAGGGTTTAGCGTGTTAGTGTTTAGTTGTTAGGGCGTGCTGGTATATGGGTTAGGGTTTAGGGTGTGTGAATATACGGGTTAGGTTTTAGGGTGCATGGATATGTGGGTTAGGGTTTAGGGTGTGTGGATGTGTGGGTTAGGGTTTAGGGTGTTTGGATATATGTTGTGTTTAAACCAACGTACACTAAACCCATAAATCCACACACTCTAAACACTAAATCGTTAACCTAACCCCCCCAAACCTATCCACTAAAACTAAACAGAAATCCATAAACCCTAAATCTTTAATCCAAGCCCCCAAACCCTAAACACAACATAAACCCTAAAACTAAATCGAAATACATAAACCCTAAATCTTTACCCCAAGCCCTAAACCCTAAACACAACATAAACCCTAAAACTAAACCAGAATCCATAAACCCTAAATCTTTACCCCAAGCTCCAAGCCCTAAACCCTAGATACAACATAAAACCCTCAAACTAAACTGGAATCCATAAACTCTAAAGGAATGCAGCTACCTCACTGCAAACATTCAATTTTATATTTTATTTTATTCATTTTTTCTCTAATTATCTTTTTCTATTTCTATTTACTCTATTTTTGACTTCACGACCAAAGAGTGTTAATATATGTAACCAATAAGTCCAATATCCTTCCCCTCTTCCTCTGTTTTCTTCTCTTATCAATAATATCTATTGAAAAAAAATATTTATAATTATCTATTAAGAAAACGAAAACTTAGAGTTATTAACACATTTGCTATACAATAATGACGGAAAAAAATTAGATAATTATAAATAAGTTAGATTATGATTAAAAAAATAAGTGAGAAAAAAAATAAAAATAAAATATGATGGAAAAATTATGATTAAGTATATTTTTTTTAAGAAAAATTATTCTAAAAGACAATAAACTTAACTTATGGAGTTTTAACAATACAATCATTTTTATTGATTAAAATAGATGGAAAACAACAAAATTCATGTGAAATTCATTAAATAAAAAGTGAGGCTTATAAATTTTACAATTTACAATGGACTTTCCGTTAAATTATTTTGGAGACACAGCTCTTCATCTAGCAGTATACAGTGGCAGTCTTGAAATTGTGATAGAGTTGGTTAAGCGTATGAGGCCAGAAGACATGCTAATACCAAACTCAAGTGGAGACACAGCTCTTCATGTAGCAGTAAGCAAAGGCAGGATTAGAATTGTGGATGAGTTGGTTAACCGTATGAGGCCAGAAGACATACTAATACAAAACTCAAGTGGAGACACAGCTCTTCATCTAGCAGCAAGAGGAGGCAGTCTTGAAATTGTGAAAGAGTTGGTTAACCATATGAGGCCAGAAGACATGATAATACAAAACTCAAGTCGAGACACAGCTCTTCATCTAGCAGTAGAGAGATACATGATTGATATTGTTGAAGAGTTGGTTAAGCGTATGAGGCCAGAAGACATGCTAATACCAAACTCAAGTGGAGACACAGCTCTTCATGTAGCAGTAAGCAAAGGCAGGATTAGAATTGTGGATGAGTTGGTTAACCGTATGAGGCCAGAAGACATACTAATACAAAACTCAAGTGGAGACACAGCTCTTCATCTAGCAGCAAGAGGAGGCAGTCTTGAAATTGTGAAAGAGTTGGTTAACCATATGAGGCCAGAAGACATGATAATACAAAACTCAAGTCGAGACACAGCTCTTCATCTAGCAGTAGAGAGATACATGATTGATATTGTTGAAGAGTTGGTTAAGCGTATGAGGCCAGAAGACATGCTAATACAAAACTCATATGGAGACACAGCTCTTCATGTAGCAGTAAGCGAAGGCTACATGGCTGGAATTGTGAAAGAGTTGGTTAAGCGTATGAGGCCAGAAGACATGCTAAAACAAAACTCAAGTGGAAACACAGCTTTTCATGTAGCAATACGTCTAGACAGATTTGGTTGGAGTTTTACTTAATTTGTGCATATAACAGATATATAAAAGGAGATATATATGAACTAAGTACGTGGTTTTTCAATTTAGTTGGAGTCTGTCTTAATTTGTGCATATAACAGATTTGGCAACGCTATTATTTGAAAAACATCCAGCTACTCTGGCCATTGCAAGAAATGAAGAGAACCTTACAGCATTGCATATGCTGGCACGAAAGCCTCCAAAAATTTTAGGTAAGCTTTCACAAGTTGAAAATGGCTTTTTATTTTTGTGTGTGCTAAGCTAAAATATAGGTCTTATTTGACATCATTAATTTCCACTTTGATTCTTATTTATATATATATATATATATTTGTTTTATATAAAAAATTAAGAACTAATCCTTAAATATCTATATCCAGCGTAATAATGGTATTAGATGTTAGTTGAGTTATTCTAATAACACAAATTAATGTTTGGCAACACATGAGCCACAAGTGCAAAAATATCTTGCAATTTTTTTTAATGTACGGATTAAATATATAATTTTTTAAATAGAGATAAAAAATGGTGCTTCATATATATAACTATAAGAATAAAATTTAAATTTAAGTTTTGTTTGTTTCATGTTAAACATTGGTTGGACCAATGAACTATATATATACCTCTTACTAGACATGGAGGGCGAGAGATCAGAAGGTGGTCGGCTATTTAAAAAATTATGGACGAGATAACTAATCCTTCGCCAGTGCTGTTGGACCAATCAAATATATATCGAAATGATGAGGCTCTTCGTTGGATTCTCGACCAACCAAAATCTTAGGTCTTTTATTCTTTCAAATTGGACTCAAAATTGAGAATAAAATGGTATAGAAACAATGTTTATGCAAGAAACAAACTCGTAACTTGGAACCCTTGAGAAAAAATCAACACGTACACAAAAAATATCAAAAAGCTCAAAACTTTGTGAGACTAAAATCTGGATTTGTTCAATTGAATCCAATTTGGGTTTAAGCGAGACAATAATTATATCAAGCTTTGTGACTGTTTCATCTTCCGTGCCTTTTCTCCTGTTGAAATCTTGTGGCAGAACACCGCAAGAAAAACGGCGAAAGACCCTCTCGAGTTCTCTCTAGTTTACTCTGCACAACGGTCAGGCAACGACGCATCAACATCTCCACTATCATCGGTCTTCATGGCACAACTGTTGCCGCTTAGACGAAGAGAGGAAGAATGGGAAAGAAGAGAAGAAGAGAGAGGAAAGGGTAATACGGGAAAGAGGATTACAAAAAAAGGAAAAATAATAATAAAAGAAGAAAAATTTACAATCATTGATTTTTAAAGAAGGTAATCTGATGGTGATAAAATACTTTCTGACTGTAAGAGACCCATTACACTCTCCCATTATGGCTTCCGTCTTCCTAAATTTACTGAAATTGATTTCTGGTTGTTGTAGTGAGTTTAATAAAATTCATACATTTTTCGATAATAAAATGCATCTAGTGTTGCTTTGAATTCAATGGTTATTGGAGTAGTTGACTATAACTTAGTATAAATGCGTCAACGGAAGTTAGATAGATATAATATATAACCACCGCTATCATATCATTGTACAACGAAGACAGGTACTATTAAATTGAGAGTAATTACACGCTCCCATCCTAGCCTGCGTCTTCCTAAACTTTATAAAAATATGTTGGATAAATAATCAAAGAATTAAATGTGTCAACCAAAGTTAGATAAATATATAATAAATATACAACCATTGCTATCATATTGTACAACCCGCTACAAGAGAAATGACATATACCTATGGACAAAAATTGTCACTATAAGTAAAAAATCTGTAGGTAAATGTATAAAATACTTTGTCCTACGGACGTTTTTTCCGTCAACTTTGAGGGGGCGTATACCGACGGCTAATAGTCTGTCACTATAGGTTTTACCTACGGATTTTCCTTCACCTACAATTACATTTGATTGTCACTATATGAAATGCCTACAATTCACAATGTGCGTAGGTAAAATTCATTTACTTATACCTACAACCTCTAACTCTAGGTAAAAATATTAACTTATACCTACAACCTCCAACTGTAGGTAAAAGTCATTAGCTATGTAATATATTAAATAAATGTGCCTTGAATGAAAATAAAAAAAAAAATCAGAAGCAACAAAATTGTCTGTCTATACATGTGGGCTAATTTAGCATGTTCACAGTTCACTGGAATTATATTTCAGATACATACTTTCATCTATAAGACATGTTTCTACGTTTGGAATGTCAGTTTTTATGAGCATAATTAAGGTACCTTCCCTAGAGATGAGATCATCTCCAAGGGTCAAGTGAGTTCTGCAGAACTTGCATCTATAAGACATGTTTCTACGTTTGGAATTTCAGTTTTTATGAGCAGTAAAAAAACTAAATTGAAGTAGCTCACTGATTCTGAAGGATAGTCCTTTGGTGTGTAGCCAGCCCGGAAGTAAACAACTGAAAAAAATATAAATATTTTTTTCAAGATAAATTGAACTAAACACAAATAGATTTATTTTATTTATATAACATTTTTTTTACAACATTCATGTTTTCACTTTCCTTATCTTTCTTTGTTGCAAAAATATTTATATAAATAAATTCTATCAATCTGTCTATAAGAGTATTACTCTTATACTGTCAGTAATATATAATTGACAGCTCAACATAAGTCTGACATATTTTTATGAAGAACATGTGTCAGGTTGTCCAAGACTCCGAAGTACAAACAGTTTCCAACAACACAAATAGCATATGATAAAGCACAAAAAACAAAGGCAGACACAAGTTCATACTCAACGTCATAAAAAAAAAGAAAAGAAGAGAATGCCAAAAGAGCTTTAAGAGATATTGTTGATGTTGACTAGAAGCTGCTAACCTGAAGAGCTTGCTTGCCAGAGGTTTGAAATTGTGCCTATATCTGCCTAGCCACTGTAGCTTCAAGTTTTGAACTAACTGATTTTCCTAGTTGATTCAATGCCTTGTCTCCCACCCCCTTCTGCATAATTCATGACATAACCTCAGTCAAACATATTCAAGCAGAAATTGGCACTTTTGAGGAAAAAATTGAAGTAGCAACTCACCATATAGGAGGGAAGGGTGGAGGGTTGAATGATAGATGAACTATAATTGGTCCAGTTCAAAACAAGACGGTTTTTCTAGAATTTTTTTTTTCAAAAACAAAAGGCTACATATATATTCTTCCAACCTAAATCTCACATGACATCAAAGGTGAAGCTTACATTCAAAAAAAAGGTAGAAAAATAACATCATAACTCTAGTTCAATGTAGCAATAACAAGAAAAGCCTTTTCCAATGGGCTAAATGGATGAAACAAAGCCATTGTGGTCAATCCAAGAAAGAACCTTAAATCCAGTTGGAGAATTTTGCTTTTTTTAATTCATAAAGACCATGACCTAGTATGCCTAGGAAAAAAAACAAAAAAAAGGACCTCCAAAAATGAAAAGAGATGGGTAGGACATATTAAAAGAATTTCAATAAAGGAAGTAGCAAGGGTCCAAATTTAGCCCATTAGTTTATCAGAAATTTTAATTTTCTACTCTGAAATTTTCTATAAAGTTGCCACAAAATATAACAAGTTCTAGCATACTGAAAATTCCAAATGGTTAACTATACTTACCAGCATCACTAGCTATGCTACCTTTCGCTCTATAGTGCCGAGAATATTCCATCATGTTATCTGTAAAATATTCCATAGAAATTATATCCATTTTAGCATCTAAAATATCCAAGCTTACCTCTAAATAATATTATAATACATCTACAAAGTGAACACAACAGGCCGAAAGACCAAGCCCAAAGAAATATTGAATATGCATCAACATGTGAGACCTTAAAGTGAACACAACAAGCCTTGGCATGGATAATTTAGATTTCCATAAGTAATTTCAAATACAAAACAAGTTGACAATAACAGAGTTATGACTCCAAAAAAAAGTGAATCGATGTGATTATATCGCAACATTTAAGGTAACATACCTAATATGCAGAGTGCAAGACACTTGAGCAAGTAACAAAAATCTTTGTAGAAATTTAATATCAGGAGTAAACAATTGGATGACATTTGCAGTTTCCATGGACAGAGAAACATGAAGCTTAAGCTGGTTAAAAAGGAATAAGCGTACTTAATTATGATAAATTTACTCAGTTTTGATACAATTTTCATTAATGTAAGATATTATTAAGCGGAATAAGCGTTTGAAACTTTTCTTTTAGAATAATATGTCATTATTAAAGGGTGATTGCAATGTTGTTAAAATCGCGCGCCAGATCGTGGGATCGCACGATCCTGCGATTTTTCAGGCACCCAACGAGCCGGATCGTGAGTAGGATCGGAGAGCGGTAGGATCGGACTGGGATCGCGATTTAGATCGTGAAATCGTAGGATCGTCGATCCGATCCGATCCCACGTCGTGTTGGTTAAAAGCCCCTGTTCTAGGGTTCATTTGGAATCAAAACGCGAAGAGAGGGGAGAGATGCGAGGGCTACCTGCGAGACCGACGACTGGCGACCTGCGACCCGTGACGTGACCGACGACCGCCGATGGCCGACCTGCTCTGCGAAGTGACCGGCGACCAACCCCCACCCGCGCGCGACCAAGTAGCCTTCTTCTCCGTTCCTCTTCTCTTCTCCCTTCCGTTCTGGCCTTCTCCCTTTCTCTTCTCCATTTCCCTTTCCTTCCCATGAATCCCGTCGCCTCCCTTCCCTGTCTCTGCTTTCTGGTTTGCTCTCTGTTTTTTCGCTATTTTCCTTCCCGTCGTCCCTTTGGTAATTGTTGTTGCTTGACTTGAAGTGTTGAACCTGTTGGCATAGCTCATAAATGACAGAGGCATGTTTTATTTTTCAAGCCAGAGCCCAAAGCCTTAAGCCCTTGTTCTGTGAAATAGTTTTTGTAATTTATAATATAGGTGTAAAAGTTGAAAAAAAAATTGTCTCTCTTGATTGGAATTTTTGTCTTCTTAGTTTACAATTGTTTCACTTGTTTGTGTGATCATGTCATGGCTAAAACAATTGAGTTTGTGGAAAATACAGAGGAATGGCAAGTGGATCAGGTTCAGATAAAGATGTTGGAGGAGGGAGAGGAACATCTGCACCTCCACGTAAAATAGCCAAAAATGCGGCTGGAATGAGGACTGATGTGGCATGGAAACACTGTTTTTCTGTTGATGGGAATACAAGAAAAGTCAAATGTAAATACTGTGAGAAGGTGTTCACAGGAGGGGTTTACCGTTTCAAGCATCATTTAGCGGGAACGGCCAAAGATGTTGGAGCTTGTAGGGCTATTCCTGAAGATGTCCAGAAGGAAATGATGATTATTGTATCATCATTGCAAGAAAACCTCTTGAGATGTGGCCAAAAGTGAAGAATACAAGAAGATGATTGAGTCCGTTGCTCGACATGGTCCAGGGTTTAACCCACCATCCTACCATGAAATTAGGGTGAAATACTTGAAGCATCATGTTGACAAGACCAATCTATCTTTGGATGATCACAGAGCTTATTGGAAGAAGTCTGGATGCACAATAATGACAGATGGATGGACTGATAGGAGGAGGAGGACCATAGTAAACTTTGTAGTGAATAGTCCGCTTGGAACTGTTTTTCTGAAGTCAATTGATGCATCTAACATATGCAAGACAGCCGACAAAATTTTCAAGATGATGGATGATGTGGTTGAGGAGGTCGGGGAAGAAAATGTTGTCCATATTGTGACGGACAATGCTGCAAATTACAAGGCAGCTGGGGATATGTTGATGCAGAAAAGGAACAACTTGTACTGGACACCTTGTGCAGCTCACTGCATCGATTTGATGCTAGAGGATTTTGAGAAGAAAATATCTCTTCATAAAGACACAATTGCAAGTGCCAAAAGGATTACAACTTACATCTATAGTAGAACAAGTCTCATTGCTTTATTGCATACCTTTACTAAAGGGGGTGATTTAATTAGACCCGGCTTGACTCGTTTTGCTACTTCGTACTTGACTTTGGGATGCTTGAATGATAATAAAGGTGCATTAACTAGAATGTTCACATCTGAAGAATGGACTTCTAGTCAAGTAGCAAAGACTAAGGATGGTAAGCTTGTGGAAAATTTGATTATGGATAAGGAGTTTTGGAAGAATGTTCTTCATTGTATGAGGGGTGCTTTTCCCCTAATTAAAGTGCTGCGCTTGGTAGATTCAGATGAGAAGCCAGCCATGGGGTTTATTTATGAAGAGATGGATCGAGCTAAGGAGAAAATACAAAATGCCTTTAGAGGGGTTGAGAGCAGGTAATTATATATTCCACCATTAGTTTCATATTATATTCTATAAACTTCCTTTAGAAACTAATTCTTTTTTTTTTTTTCATTTATAGCTACATGCCTATATGGGAAATTATTGATCAAAGATGGGACAACCAATTACATAGGTCCTTGCATGCTGCAGGGTATTATTTGAATCCCATGCTGCATTATAGTCCTGGTTTTAAAGTTGATTGGGAAGTGAAGAAAGGATTCATTGATTGCATGGAAAGACTTGTGGGAGACATTGATGTAATAGGCAAAATTGATGACCAATTGGAAGATTTCAAGAAAAAAAGGGGGCTTTTTGGTCATGCAATAGCTCAACGTGCTCTTCAAACAAAAACCCCAGCAGATTGGTGGGATTCCTATGGAGATGGACATCCAGAATTGCAAAAGTTTGCAATTAGGGTTTTGAGTTTAACATGTAGTTCATCCGAATGCGAGCGCAACTGGAGTATGTTTGAAATGATAAGCATTTCAAATTTGTTAAACAAAAATATATTTATTTACTTTAATTAAGAACTTATAATATGATTGTTGACTTGTTTTATAATTATTTAGGTCCACACAAAAAAAAGGAACCGTTTAATGCAAAAGACCATGAATGATGTGGTATTTGTGAGGGCTAATTCAAGATTGAATAAAAAGAGAGAAGTTAGAAAGGAAAAGATCTACACCATAGAAGATATTTCTTCTGATGATGATTGGATTGTAGAGGGGAATCATGATGATGATGATGATGATTTGAATGCCATGGAAGAAGAAATTCTTCAAGTTGAAGACAATGCTGGAAATGGTGGTGCACATGTAGATCTAGATGATTTGGATGTTCCTCCTACTGATGAGGATGAAATGGTTGGTCATGGAATTGGAGATGGAGTGGGAGATGCAAATGTCATTGGCAATGTCATTAATGACAACGAAGATGATGATAATTGTGAAGAGGAGTTGAATGCTCTCCAAAATTACTAGACTTGGAACTTGAAACTTGAAAGTTGAAACAATTTAAAGTTGAAACAATTAATGTTATTAATTTAAATTTTATATGAATTAATGTTAATTAATGTTATGTTTAGGGTTGGGGTAAGTGAGGGACGAGAGGAGACTAAGGGGCACAGAGAGAGAATGAAAATTTTGACTAGTTTTTGTAGTAGTGACTAGTTTTTTATTTCTCTTTTACTTGATTAGATTTTATAATTTAAAACTCAATTAAATAATTTTCTAATTAAGAAATCACCAAAGTCACATGAAGGATATGAAAAATATTTTTATGTACACTGCTACACCAAATAAAATAAAAGTAGATACAAATCTTTGAATTTTACCTAAATTAAATAATGATAAATATAAATTTTTTTTATTTTTATCTATAATAATTTATGTCTGTAGGCATAAACCTCAATAAGCATAGGTATTTTTTTTTTAAGTTATTTTGAGTTTTACCTACACCAAATAAAAGTAGGTACAAACCTTTAAATTTTACCTACATCAAATAATTGTAGATATAAATATTTTTTGACTTTTACCTACAATAAAAACTTCCATAGTCATAGATAATTTTTTTTGTAGTGGTCATAGGTATATATTTTTTTAGAATTTTTCCTACACTAATTTTTGTTGGTAAAAGTTTTTTGGAATTCTACCTACCTAAAGTAGTTGTAGATAGAAGTCATTTTTAGTTTTAATGAATTTACCTACACCAAATAATAGTAGGTACAAGTTGCTAAGTTTTATCTACGTCAAACAATGATAGGTATAAGTATTTTTTGGTTTTTACCTACATTAATTTATGTCTGTAGGGAAAAGTCTCCGTAGGTATAAGTCATTTTTCTTGTAGTGGAAGAAAGATAATATTAAATTGAGAGTAAGTTAATTAACAGTGTCATGATAGCTGAGTCTCGCTAATCCACACAATTTAATGAATATAACTTTTTATAATGGATATATTTTTTTCTGTTAACAAATTTAATGAATATATTTATTTACTTTAAAAAAGAATTAATATTATAAATTTAGAAATAATTCAACTTAAAAAGCTTTTGAAAACTGTAGGGTTGAGGTGTTGAACAGATTGAACATTGCTGTAATCCACAAAATGTCACACATAGGAATAATTATTTTAAGTGTAAGTTGGAAAACTAATTAAGGGCTCTTGTTTTACCACCATATATAATATGTTCAAGCGTCGCAGGCTGGAAAGAAAGAAGCAACACTTATAGAACAGGGAATCTCAGAGAAGTCTCCAAATCACTTCATTTTCCCTAGAATTAAATCATGAACTCCAGTAGCGAAGTTTCAGATGACCACATAATTCAGATTAATCAAAGTCATGAGCAAACTCCAATTGCCACTTCAACAAACTCGCCGGCACCAAAACATGAAAGTAGAGGCGTGAATGAAATGACTCCAGAAGAGCTGAGTGTTAGGTACCAGAGTGCCGAAGTGATAACACACACAGCTAAAATAAGAGATGAGAAAAAGAGAAATGAACACACAAATTTAACGTGGAAAACCCTCAACAAATAAGGGAAAAACCATGGGGCAAGAACAGAAGAAATTTTACTAAGTGGAAAAAATTTCCACACCTCTCTCTAAATATAAGGAAAGCACAAATATACTACTCTCTCTTATACTAAGAAAAATACACTCAAGGAGAAACCTCACAAGAGAACTTATCACCCTTGTATTTATTCTCTCTTAAATTTTGGGATGGAAAATATGAAGGAAGGGGGTCTTTATTTATAACCCTCAACCTTCCTCCCTTGGCTTGTTCCCACCGATGTGGGACTTGCTGCTTCCAACAATCTCCCACTTGGAGATATGATTGAGAATCAATCAATCTCCACACAATTCTATCTTGCCATCTGCATGTTGTCTATGTCTCTGATAGCCCATACAAGGATCGACACCATATGAACTTGTCAGCGTTGATTGGTTTTGTCATAACATCTGCCAGGTTGTCTTTGGTGTGTATCTTTTGCATATCCACACTTCCTTCCTCTATTACTTCTCTGACAAAGTGATATTGAACCCCTATGTGCTTTGTCTTTGAATGAAAGGCTGGATTCCTTGCAATGTGCAAGGCACTCTGACTGTCACAATACACAACAATTTGTTGCTGCTTGTGCCCGAGTTCTTCCATTAACCTTTGAATCCAAATTGCCTCCTTGCAAGCCTGAGTAGCTGCCATGTATTCAGCTTCTGTAGTAGACAAAGCCACCACAGTCTGTAACTTTGATAACCAGCTTACTGCGCCTCCTGCAAGTGTAAACACATAGCCTGTAGTAGATTTTCTTTTATCAAGATCACCAGCAAAATCCGAATCAACGTATCCTCTGACAATAAACTCCGATCCTTCATAACATAATACAACATCTGAGGTTCCTTTGATGTATCTCAGGATCCTCTTAACAGTATTCCAATGCTCTCTTCCAGGATCTGCCATGAAACGACTGACCATACCAACTGTTTGTGCAATATCCGGTCTCGTACAAATCATTGCGTACATGAGGCTTCCCACCGCTGATGCATACGGTACTCGAGACATTTCCATCCTCTCCGCTTCACTGCTAGGACTCATACCTGAGGATAATTTATAACCGATAGGAAGTGGGGTAGAAATTGGCTTACAGTCTTGCATGTTGAAGCGCCGCAAGACCTTCATTAAATAACTCTTTTGAGAAAGCCAAACCTTCCTATCTTTTCTGTCTCGGTAAATTTGCATCCCTAAAATCTTGTTTGCGGGTCCCAAGTCCTTCACATCAAACTCCCTAGCCAACTGTGCCTTCAATTCTTGGATTTGATCTTTGTTGGGGCCTACCACCAACATGTCATCCACGTACAATAGTAAAATGATGTAATCATTATCACCAAACCTCTTGTAATACGTACAATGGTCTGAGCTGAGTCTATTGTATCCAAGGCTAACTATGAAGGAATCAAATCTCTTGTACCAACATCTTGGCGCCTGCTTTAGACCGTACAGAGATTTGGTCAACCTGCAAACCAAGTCTTCTTTTCCTTTTTCCTCAAAACCTTCTGGTTGAAGCATGTAGATCTCTTCTTCAAGTTCACCATGAAGAAAAGCAGTTTTTACATCCAGTTGTTCAAGATGTAAACTTAATGCAGCACACATAGCAAGAACTACTCTGATAGTGGTAAGTCTAACAACTGGAGAAAAAATCTCATTGAAATCAATCCCTTCCTTTTGAGCATATCCTTTAACCACCAGTCTTGCACGGTACTGCTCCACCTGATCGTTGCCATCTCGTTTGATTTTATATACCCATTTGTTACCAATGGCTTTTCGACCTTCTGGAAGAGCAACAAGTTCCCATGTCTCATTCCTGTGTAGAGCTTCCATTTCTTCCTGCATTGCTGCCATCCACAGAGAAGCATCTGGATTACTCACGACTTCATGAAATGTTGATGGTTCTCCTTCTTCTGTAAGAAGACAGTATGCATCATGGCTTGCCATAACATAGTCTGTGTGCCACGATGGTGCTCTTGACTGTCGCACTGATCGTTGAACTTCTGCATCATCGACCTCAGTTGGTTCTTGTTCCTCGTGCTCTGACTCAGCTTCAAAGGAATCATCTTCTCTGTTGTTTCCATCTATCTCAATAGTAGTAGCCTCTTTCGAAGTGCTGTCATCTTCTTGTTTCTTTTGCAGTTCATTTTCTGCAAACAATACATCTCTGATGACCACAACCTTGTGGGTAGTGGGATCCCACAGGCGATACCCCTTGACACCGCCAGCATATCCCAAGAATGTACATCTCCTAGATTTTGGATCCAGCTTGGTTCTTTCTTGGGAATTGAACATTACATACACAGGACATCCGAACACATGTAGAGAAGAATAATCAACTGACTTTCCTTTCCACATCTCCATTGGTGTCTTTAAACCAATCGCTGTTGATGGTGATCGGTTTATCACATAACAGGCGGTCTTGACTGCTTCTGCCCAGAAAGATTTGGCTAATCCTGCAGTTCTCAACATAGCTCTTGTTCTTTCCAACAGAGTCCTATTCATCCGTTCTGCTACACCATTTTGCTGAGGGGTATACGTATTTGTAAATTGTCTTTTAATACCCTCTTGCTTGCAAAATGAAAGAAATTCACCATCTACATATTCTCCTCCATTATCTGTCCTCAAACACTTGATCTTTCTCCCAGATTCAAGTTCGACTTCCGCTTTGAAGTCTTTGAAGGTTTGGAACACATCTGACTTCTTCTTGATTGGGTATACCCATAATCTCCTGGAGTAGTCATCAATGAATGATACAAAGTACTTTGCTCCTCCTAGGGATATTTCGGGTGACTCCCACACATTAGAATGAATCAAGTCTAAAATGTGTTTGCTCCTAGTGGTTGATGTAGCAAACTTTAATCTACTTTGCTTACTTATAACACAGTGCTCACAGAAAGGTAAGTTTACCATCTTGAGCCCCTGAAGAAGATTACGCTCTGCAAGAATCTTCAAGCCTCGTTCTAACATGTGGCCTAGTTTGAGATGCCACATTTTTGTTAATTCTTCTTGACTGGCTGAAGCGACAAATGCATCTGCTTCTTGCATCGTATATGCCATAAGCATGTAGAGGTTTGATGCTATCTTCTCTGCCTTCATCACCACTAGAGCACCTTTCACAACCTTCAAGATCCCTCCTTCAATAAGCGTCTTGCACCCAAGGTCATCTAATTGTCCAATTGACATTATGTTCTTCTTTAAGCCCTTCACATGTCGTACCCCTTGAATTGTGCGAACAGTACCATCATACATTTTTATCTTGACAGTACCAATTCCGGCAATCTCTAAGGCATGATCATTCCCCATGTACACAGATCCTTCAGAAACAGGCTTGTAAGTGCAAAACCAGTCTCGTCGGGGAGTCATGTGCCACGTTGCTCCTGAATCAACTATCCAAACATCAGTGAGCT
>PYAF01003317.1:173814-189497 GCA_007407185.1 Glycine tomentella | reverse complement strand
GGTCTGATGATTTAGAATTATTTAGTTCAACTTAAAGACATAGATAAACCCAAATAAGTTCTTTCACATGTATCTTATTTCTATTCTTATTGCAAAGAGAATTTTCTTACCCTTTTCAAGTAAGCAAAAAAAATTATAATTATAAGTTAACACTTCATTTTTTAGCTAGATAACTTTTTCTTTCTCATTTTATTTTTAACAATTGATTAATTTAAATATAAGCAAACCATGACAAATAGTTCCATATATATATATATATTATAGTTTTATTATTACAATTTATTTTTAAAAATTCAAATAAATAAATTATCTCAAAATCATTTTCCATATAATACATCTAATTACAAAACTAATATCATATAATCAATTATTAAAACAATATTTTTTCTTCAACTATTCTAAATACATTTTATGATAGATCCATCAACTCATTACTATAAGCCCTGTTTATGATCTAATCTAGTGGTTGATGATTAGTCTGACACATTTTTATTTTTTCTGGTGCTACTAATGTCTAATATACCTCTTTGTGACATTATCTATTTTATGTTGATGATTATTTGTAAAGAGCATGCATCTAATATATCTCTTTTTCACATCCATAATAACGTGTATGGTCACGAATCAGCAACGTGATTGTTACTTTTGCATTCGGATTGTTTGGTACGAAAGAAACAAATGCATGAAATGAGAAATACAGTTGATAAAAATGGAGAGAAGAAAAATATAATAAATAAAAATAGGTGAAAACTAAGTAAATTAAAAATAAAAATATTTAATTTAAGAGAAATAAAAATAGTATACATCCGATCTTTACGAATGAAACAAATAAAATTTAAAGAGAAATACAGTTGATAAAAATTGAGAAAAGAAAAATAGGTGAAAACTAAGTAAAAATATAAATTTTATATAAGAGAAATACAAATTAGAGAGGGGGAGAAGTTACAATTCATTTCTAGTCATCGTTAGTTTCATATATATCTTTTTAATTCTCTCTTCACCTATTTCTCTTTTATCAAATATACTCTATCATTTTTTATTCCATATCATCCTCATTTTCTAGTTTCTTCTATCTATATTTATATCTCTAGCCAAACATAGTGTACCAGCTTTCACAGTTTCACAACCAACTCATAATGGAGACATAATATGGTATTTCACACTTCACATCCAAACACGTGCTTAAATCATGGGCGAGTTGTGTCCACAAGTATCAAAAAACATCAAGGTTGAAGTTAATTAGTTGTCTCCCGCTTATTCTTCTGCAGTAATTCATTGAAACACTTGTCTCCCGTTTATTCCATAATAAATATACAACCACCACAATCATATCATTGTACAACAAAGAAAGATAATATTAAATTGAGATTAAGTTAATTAACAGTGTCATGATAACTGAGTCTCGCTAATCCACACAATTTAATGAATATAATTTTTTTTATAATGGATATATTTTTTCTGTTAACAAATTTAATGAATACTTATTTACTTTAAAAAAAATTAATATATATTATAAATTTAGAAATGTTTCAACTTAAAAAGATTTTGAAAACTGTAGGGCTGAGGTGTTGAACAGATTGAACATTGTTATAATCCACAAAATGTCATATAGGAATAATTATTTTAAGTGTAAGTTGGAAAACTAATTTAAGGGCTCTTGTTTTACCACCATATATAATATGTTAAGCTTCTCAGGCTGGAAAGAAAGAAGTAACACGGGGAATTTTAGAGAGGTATCTAAATCACTTCATTTTCCCTAGAATTAAATCATGAACTCCAATAGCGAAGTTTCAGATGACCACATAATTGAGATTCCACCAGATCATACTCCTAATCAAAGTCATGAGCAAACTCCAATTGCCACCTCAACAAACTCACCGTCACCAAAACATGGCAGTATAGGAGTGAATGAACTGACTCCAGAAGAGCTGAGTAAGTTATACTTTAAACTATTGCATGCACAACAAGGTGCATTTCAGAGATCATGTCTTAAGAGTTTGTTCATTTTACATTTTGAAAAAAAAAATGAATTCGAAACCGCTTGACTTTAAAAATAATATATTTATACTATTATTATACGAATGATTTTTCAACAATGGGTCTAGAAATTCTTTTTTATTCGAAAGATAAAAAAAAAAAGTAAAATCACTTTTAAAGTATGAGTATAAATATGTATAAGTCGCACGTTAAGATCTTAGCTTTTATTAACTGAAGAAAAGAAATAATGAATTACTTCTCTCAAAAACAATTTTACTTATCATCATAGAGTTAATTTTCAAACACAAATTGAAATTGAAATTTAAAACTTAATTAAAGGTGATTGATGATTGGATCCCTCCGATTACTACATAATCTCGAATTTCTCAGCTAGATTTCAATTTACAAATGATGAAATTAAGTTATAATTATTATATAAAGGACATGTTATAATGTGAAGTTTGAAAGGATTGCAGGTTCTTTAAAAGAAGATCTGGCAAAACATATATGGCGGAATAAATGGTCCGAATCAATATCGATTATAGATAAATGTCCTGATGTAGTACGCTTTCCGTTAAATGATAGTGGAGACACAGCTCTTCATCTAGCAGTAAAGAGAGACAGTCTTGAAATTGTGAATGAGTTGCTTAACCTTATGAGGCCAGAAGACATGCTAATAAAAAACTCAAGTGGAGACACAGCTCTTCATCTAGCACTAATAAGAAAGAGACGCAATCTAGGCAATCTTGGAATTGTGAAAGAGTTGGTTAAGCATATGAGGCCAGAAGACATGGGAATACAAAACTCAAGTGGAGACACAGCTCTTCATCTAGCAGTAAAGAGAGACAGTCTTGAAATTGTGAATGAATTGCTTAACCTTATGAGGCCAGAAGACATGCTAATAAAAAACTCAAGTGGAGACACAGCTCTTCATCTAGCACTAATAAGAAAGAGACGCATTCTAGGCAATCTTGGAATTGTGAAAAAGTTGGTTAAGCATATGAGGCCAGAAGACATGGGAATACAAAACTCAAGTGGAGACACAGCTCTTCATCTAGCAGCATATTGCGGCAGCCTTGGAATTGGGAATGAGTTGGTTAAGCGTATGAGGCCAGAAGACATGGGAATACAAAACTTAAGTGAAGACACAGCTCTTCATCTAGCAGTAAGCCAAGGCTACATGGCTGGAATTGGGAATAAGTACGTTGTTAACCGTATGATGACAACAATCATACTAAAACGAAAAAACTCAACAGCTGTGAAAAAGTTGTTTAAGCGTATGAGGCCAGAAGACATGGGAATACCAAACTCAAGAGGAGACACTGCTCTTCATCTAGCAGTAAAGAGAGGCAGTCTTGAAATTGTGAAAGAGTTGGTTCAACGTATGAGGCCAGAAGACATGCTAATACAAAACTCATTTGGAGACACAGCTCTTCATGTAGCAGTAAGCCAAAGCTGCAGGGATAAAATTGTGACAGAGTTGGTTAGCAGTATGAGGCCGCCAGAAGACATGCTAATACAAAACTCAAGTGGAGACACAGCTTTTCATCTAGCAATACGTCTAGACAGATTTGGTTGGATAATTTTTACTTAATTTGTGCATATAACAGATATATAAAAGGAGATATATATGAACTAAGTAAGTGGTTTTTCAATTTAGTTGGAGTCTTACTTAATTTGTGCATATAACAGATTTGGCAAAGCTATTATTTGAAAAACATCCAACTACTCTGGCCATTGCAAGAAATAAAGAGAACCTTACAGCGTTGCATATGCTGGCACGAAAGCCTCCAAATATTTTAGGTAAGCTTTCACAAGTTGAAAATGGCTTTTTATTTTTGTGTGTGCTAAGCTAAAATATAGGTCTTATTTGACATCATTAATTTCCACTTTGATTCTTATATATATATTCGTTTTATATAAAAAATTAAGAACTAATCCTTAAATATCTATATCCAGCGTAATAATGGTATTAGATGCTTGTTGAGTTATTCTAATAACACAAATTAAGGTTTGGCAACACATGTGCAAAAATATCTTACAATTTTTTTTAATGTACGGATTAAAATATATAATTTTTTAAATAGAGATAAAAAAATGGTGCTTCACATATATAAGAATAAATTTTAAATTTAAGTTTTGTTTGTTTCATTTCATGTTAAACATTGGTTGGACCAATCAACTATATATATACCTCTTACTAGACATGGAGGGCGAGAGATCAGAAGGTGGTCGGCTATTTGAAAAATTATGGAAGCAAGTTGAACATAAGCGGATGATAGACGAGATAACTTATCCTTCACCAGTGCTGTTTGATGCAATAAAATCAGGAAATGTTGAGGCTGTGCAGTGGATTATTCGACTTCAGCCTGAATTAGTGAGAATAAAGGACCCTAAAAATGGACGGAACCTACTGCACTGGGTTGTGCTATTTCAACAAAAAAGAATATTTAACAGGAGACCTCGGCCACAGTGCCACAATTTTTAAAAAAATTTACCGGAATGCCACGCCAGAGAAAGTATATACCAAAATGCCACGTGACGTAGTTCGCTTGTCAGTCCAACGAACTAGGTGATGGACATGTGGCAGGCATAGCGAAATTCGCTAGGGACCCCAGCGAATTAGGTGCCTACGTGGCAGACAGGACATAGTTCGCTAGGGGGCCCAGCGAACTAGGTGCACAGGTGGCACAGAGGTGGAAATTCGCTGGAGGGCCCAGCGAACTACGTGGCCACGTGGAAAAAAAACGAAAAACTTCGAACGACTATAACTTTTGATCGGAACGTCCGATGGAGGCGTACGATATGTCAAAATGCTCGAAATTCAGAGGAGAAGCCCTGGACAACTTCCAAAGGGGAGTTGGTCCGCCATTTTTTCCAAAAAATGCCTCTAAGTGCCTCAAAATCAAGATTTAAGATTACGACATGTCCTTCAAATGGTCTAACTTTTGATAGGAATGTCCGATGAAGGCGTACGATATGTCAAAATGCTTTAAATTTAGAGACGAACATTTTGACATATCGTACGCCTTCATCGGACATTCCTATCAAAAGTTAGACCATTTGAAGGACATGTCGTAATCTTAAATCTTGATTTTGAGGCACTTAGAGGCATTTTTTGGAAAAAATGGCGGACCAACTCCCCTTTGGAAGTTGCCCAGGGCTTCTCCTCTGAATTTCGAGTGTTTTGACATATCGTATGCCTCCATCGGACGTTCCGATCAAAAGTTATGGTCGTTCGAAGTTTTTCGTTTTTTTTTCCACGTGGCCACGTAGTTCGATGGGCCCTCCAGCGAATTTCCACCTCTGTGCCACCTGTGCACCTAGTTCGCTGGGCCCCCTAGCGAACTATGTCCTGTCTGCCACGTAGGCACCTAATTCGCTGGGGTCCCTAGCGAATTTCGCTATGCCTGCCACGTGTCCATCACCTAGTTCGCTGGACTGACAAGCGAACTACGTCACGTATCATTTTAGTATATAATTTCTCTGGCATGACATTCTGGTAAATATTTTAAAAAATTGTGACAGTACGGTCGAGGTCTCTATTTAACAGTATATTAGAGACATTAAAAGAGCATAAGTACGAGAAGTGGACAAGGCAGGTAACAACATTCTACACTTGGCTGCGCATCTTCCACCAGTTGACTTCGAAGAATTGTCCAGTTTAAGAGCAAGCATTCAAATGCAAAGAGAGTTCGAATGGTTCAAGGTAATTTGCTTACTTTTATTTATTCAACCATTCTTTATTCACTCGCATGGGATCCATCAGCAATATTTTTTTAAAAATTTAAAAATTCCACACATTTTAGGCTTTTGTTAACTAGACTGATTTTAAATCCTTAAAAGTAACAAGTTTTAATTAAAATTAGAAATCATTGTATGTAGTATTTGTTGATTATTGTAACAATTTTTTAAAATTTATTATCCATTGTCTTTAGCATGCATAATAGTTAAACAGGCAATATATAGATCGATAGAAATTTTAATTATAATTAAAACCTATAGAAGTGCATTTGTAACAACAAATATCACCCGCAAGATTTATTTTTAAAATATCTTAACCAAATTGTATTTCTTACAAATTTAATATGTAATAGTTATTAAAGCAAATTACAATAATTCATTGAGGTTTCGTGTAATTATATATAATTTTATTTTTTTATTTTCCTACACTAACTTCTTTTAAGTTTGAAAAATTACACTAACATCTCTTATATTCAAAATATTACATTAACATTCCCTCAAACCTTACTAAACCTCATAAAGTGTTGTTGTAATTTACTCTAGTTATATTAAGTGATAATTGAAAGATTAATTAAGTTATGCATTTGGATACCATCATTTACATATACTCTTGATTTGTAAATAGTTCGTGGAGAGGGAAGTTCCTGGTGAACTAAGAACAATGAGAAACACGGCGGGCAAGACACCAATTGATGTATTTTGTGATGAACACAAGAAGTTATCCGAAGAAATTAAGGATGCAGCCAAAGGAATAGCCGAATCTGGCATGCTTGTGTCAACACTTGTTGCTACGTAGCATTTGCGGCTGCTCTGACTGTTCCAGGTGATAAGACCAATGCCTGGTTTAATGTCTTCATATTGACAAATGCAGTCGCATTATTCACTTCTTCTGCCTCTTTACTCTCATTCTTGTCAAATTTCACTTCATCAAGATTCGCACAAAGCGAATTTGTGATATCACTACATCCCAGCTTGACTTTTGGGCGTTGGTTACTTATTATCTCCGTTGCTGCTATGGTTGTGGCCTTCACTGCAGCCTCCTTTTTGATATTTGATCACACTTCCAAGTGGGTTTCTTATGCAGTGGCTTCAATGGGGGTTTTCCCAATACTTCTGTTTCTTCTCTTTCAATTTAACTTTTTCGACGAACACCTGTGGTCCAGATATTATCGTTTGTCCAAACAGGACAAATTAACTTATTACAGAAGATTACAACAGGCAGTGGCAACAGTTGCAGACAGAGTTACAGGCTGAGTTAGAGACAGACTTATAGACTGTGTTACACTCAGAGTTAACAGACATCGTCATAACTTGAACGCAAAGAATTGTTAATTTTATATTGAACAATAAAGCTTGTGTTTAAATTTGAGATTATTCTACATTTTCTATCTCATGAAATATTACCTTTCTTATTGTTTCCGCCTTAATTTGAGACTATACTGTATAACCCAGGTCAAAGCTTTAACCCTTCCTTCCATGTGTTGGTGAAGGGAGCAAATCATAACACAGAAAAAGTTTTTTTTTTTTTTTTTAAATTACACATTCATCTTTCACTGAGACTTAATCTTTTATTCCATTTGAAAAGAATTACTATATACAACAAAATTAAATTGAAGAGAAATAAAAATAAAAAAATATTCTTGATTGAATGTGTTAGAAAATGAGAAATGAAATTATAATTAATGAGTCCTAATCGAATCATATTTCTCACTAAGAGACGTGAAACGGAGGGAGAAATGGTTAGCAGTGTTCTTTTACTTATGTCATCAAACAATTGTTTTATAACAAAATATTTTTATGTTGAGAAATAATGAAATAAAAAGTTCATGTTTTTCAAATTAAATTTGATTTTTTATTTGTATGAACATTTTTGCAACGATCATATTTTTGTTTTCTACTCTTTATTTATTCAAACAAATAAAAATTTACATTTTTTCCTTTTTATTTCTATTCATCTAAATAAGAGATCTTTTTATCTTAATTATTTTGTGTTTATTTCTAGAGAAGAACTGTGTATTTAGAGTGTAAAAAAATTTACACAATCATCAAATCATAACTCTTTATATATGATAAATTTGTTAATTTTTAAATAATAATTTATAATTAAATGATAGTTTATAAAATCCTAATTTTATCCTGTCGGTATATCAATATTAAACTTTTATTTCTATCCCTCTTATTTCTTTGCCATTTATCTGATTTCTCATCAAATTCAAGATAACAAAAAAGGTTCATTTAAGTGCAAATCATTTCGTGGGATCAATGAGTTTGCTCCACATGTGATACAATAACAGACTTACATGCACAACGCCACAATCAAAGCTAACAACCCAAAAAAAAATCAAAATCCCTAAGTTTAAGGATCTGAATGTAGTGCCTACCATAGGCAAGACCTATATGAGATTAAAATTTCTCAAATAACAATACGGTGGCTATTTCTAATTGGAACAATCTATATTTCCACTTTTATCCTTAAACAAAAGTTGTAAGGACTAAAGTTTTCAATGTCCTATCCCTTCCCTCCTAATCTTCCTAAACACTAAGGATTTGTCAAATACTACTAAAAATTCTACTCTAATTCTCAATTAGAACTTTCTAAACCAAAACAGGTTCATCTACATTTCTTCCATTTATGTTGGCTACTTGGCTAGTTGAATGGGATCAATGGTCATTTTATCCATTTGAGACAAGGACCATCCAGGGTATTCCTCATGCTTCTCTTTTGACACTGATTTTGCAGATGAACTAGTTGGGACAGAAGTTGGTGTGTCTAATGAATCCATATCCTCCTCATCTAGGTCCAAATTTAAGACAAAATTTAGAATGGACACTTCAGCCAGTTTGCTTACTGGAAAACTTTGCTTAACTACTTCAGGTTTCGGCATATTTTCCATGCTTTCATTGCTTTGAGTGTGGTTTTCATTCTGCTTCAATGCATAAGAATCATCTTCCCATTTGGCATGTGAACTCATCTCTTGATCTACAGTTCTAATTCCACGGCCCCTACCCCTACCTCTACCCCTACCCCTTCCTCTGCCACCGTTATGTCCAGGCTCTGGCTGTGCAAGTCATGGAAGAAAAAAAAAGTTCCAGAAGTCAGATGATATTTAATATTAAACAGCTGCATGCCAGGTTCTTTAGTGCCAATTCTATAGTTTTCAGCAAAAGTTTTCAGAAAAACAGACAGTTTTGGTCCTTTGTGTAGTAAGCTTTAAGGTGAAGTGGGGCCTAGCCTCACAGACTATTAGACATTTAGAACGTACTTGCATTCACAAGCCACTAGCGAGTTTCCCTATTGGCTGAAGTAATTTTTTTTGTATCCAGCAAAAGGTTCAGTGTCCATGGACAAGAGTATTAACCAGAGCAAAAACCTCCTCTTAGTGACAGCATGGTCATCACCAGTTGCAACAGAACAGCCTAAATCAGGAACGTTGCTGATAATCTCGTCAGAAAATCAAAGACATGCACACACTGTTTTCTGCAAAGGCAAGGATGCAAGTAACTCAGACATTTCAGAAACTGGAAAGTGAAGGTAAACACTAGAACAAAAAATAAGTTCCAAAAACAAGACCATCCCAACATTTTCTTCTGCAGATGTCATTTACATGTCTAATCATGTTTGTGCATGTGATAAACAGAAGGCACGAGAAGGAAATTGTTTGAGACTGTGCACATTATCATTAGAATGACAGTGTGTGCATGTCTAATCATTATAAGTACATATATAGTAATAACCGCCCTCCAAAAGAAAGAAACCTGCGGCCTTGTAACCAACCACCTTGAACAGACTTGACAGACAAAAATTTGAACCATGAAAATAATAGAAACTTCACTTACAAATGAAAAGCATTCGTAGTCTTTGCCCTCCTCCTCAAAGTTATCTCATATGTTCGATCACACTAATCTTGCAGAAATAACTCTAGTGCTTTAGCTGGAATACATAAACACAAATAATCATAAATCAGAGATAATTCCATAGAAACTCCCAAAAGCAGAATAAAAAAATAAAAAAAAATCATTTTTCAAGAGAAGAAGAAAACACCCTAGAATATGCATGAAAGAGAAAGACTGCTTACAAACTAGAAGAAGCACAGCCAATGCAATCTTCCCTACATCCTCGTCAGGTTGCATAATTTTCTTAATCCTGGCCTGCCAATAATCAATTCAATAAGATTACACAATCATTACTAAAATGTCTAAAACTAAAATTCAGGTTATGACACTTTATAAGTTTTTATTTTATTATTTATATGTTTATGAACCAAAAATCGTCTATCCCTATGCCTATCAAGTAACTTCCCCTGTATTTTATTCATTGGCAAAGAGGTTGAGTGAGGATCAATGAGGACGAAGTTAAAAAATAAGATGAGATGGAGCAATGAAAGAGAGTGGGATAAAAAGAGTGTATTTGAGGGTGTGATGACTCTATCAAACAAATTGTGTCATCTATGTTTCTACCATAAATTAGTTAAAGCTCGTGAGCAATGGAATGAACCTGTCGTGAAGTGCGATGCTGCCTGCCTGCCTTAAAAATCAATTGTGAGACTCTCTCTACGGATATGTTATTATAGTTCCAAGCAACAAAAATGAAATACATACTTCAACAAATAAAGTTCCCTCGCGAGGACTTGCCCAAGCAGTCAAGGACCTCTTTTTTCATTAATATCCACAGAGGAATTTATTCGAATAAAGTGATAAACACAGGAATGCATCATCCAATTTAATAAGACAGATCACTAATCATATGTTGTAGCTGTCAACAGAAATTCGGGTATAAAATTTCTATATGGTACAACCTTAAATCGCAAATAGTTTTATCCATATCCGTATTAAATGATGTAACACCCCGTGATACAATCCTAAAGTCAAGCCAAGACATGGGGGCACTTCCTTTGGCAATCAAGGGAGCAATGACAAGGGCTAGGTTACAAAGACTTCAAGATCAAATCAAAAATAGCCTTAGTCTTTTGAAGAATGATGAAGGAAGTTGTAAATTCATGAGTTTATCTGTAATAATCGATTACCAAAAGGATGTAATCGATTAAATGCCTTTGTATTAAAGTTAGAACTACAACTTTCTTCGTAATAATCGATTACACGTTTCGTGTAATCGATTACATAGGCCAATTTAGGTTTTTAGGTCTCTCTGGAAAAATCGATTACAACTCCTTGTAATCGATTATTTTCTTCAACGTAATCGATTACCAGGTGCTTGTAATCGATTACATTAAGCATCATTAGTTGGATTTTGGAATTGGCTTGAAGGTAATCGATTAATCCGTGTTGTAATCGATTACCTCGGAAAGCTAGAAAAGCTGGGTCTCTGGTTTAATCGATTAAATCGATTGGTAATCGATTAAAGTGTTCTTGCTTGGTTTCCAGATCAGCCAAGAACAAATTAATCGATTACACTGATGTGGTAATCGATTATTTTGTCCAATTTAATCGATTACATATCGATGTAATCGATTAAAACCGTTCCTGCAGCTTAAAGCGCCAATTTCGATTTTCAAACTTTTAGCAGCTTCCCTTGGAAGTCTCATTTAACTTTCATTTGCTAAGCATTTAGGGTAATTTCGATCTCATTAGTGGCTGTCTATATAAGCCAAAAACACAGAATGTAAGGGACTTTTGGCCATTTTATGAATTAACTCAGTTTTGAGTGGGAGAAGCTTTCTCTCTTGTTCTTACACAAGAACTCCTTGTTTCTTATCACTAGTTCCTGCTAGTGTGGCGATTCGTACAAGGCTTATTGGAATTCCATTCCATGGTGCCAATCTCATTCCATTTCTCAATCTCTTCCATCCAATTCGTTGCTTAAACACTAAAAATCTAAAGAGCTTCCAAAACAGAGCATGTTCTACTCTGTTTTAAGTTTCCTTTGAAGAATTCGATTTCCAGCGAGGTAGATCGGGACAATCGTTGATCTGAAGCATCTCTTTCGAATTCAGATCTACATCACGTGGTATCAAGAGCTTGCTCCTTGTGGAAATCAGTTTCAATTTCAGTTTTGGGTCTTCAAAGGTATAAAATTCTGCACTAAAGTCTAAAACGAAAATCCTTAATTCTTCTTTGTTTCTTGATCTTTTCGTGTGATTCTTGTTGCTATAGTCTTGTTTAGTGTTGTATTACAATAACCCTAGGCTTTCTTTAAGTTTCCTTTTGAATTCTGGTTCTTCATTTTGTCATTTTCTTCTTGTTTCTTCATAGTGTCTCTAATTCTTAGCTTTGATTCTTGTCAATTGATATTCAATTGTTGTTGTGGTGTGTTGAAATACTGGAAATTTTTTTTTCTATTTCGTGTTGTTTTGAAAGAAAGTGTAAAAAAAAAAAAACACAAAATCAAAAACAGAACAAAGAAATTTGCATCAAGGTAGAAAAAGCAAGAAAGCAAAAGAAAAAAGGCAAAAAGCTGCAAAAGAAAAACAAAGCAGTAATCAAAACAAAACATGTTACAAGATTTACATCCATTGGTATGATTCTTTGAACAACAAAACAAGGGAAAAGTCAATGATTTTCAGTAAGCATGAACTTTGTTTCAACAATTGCATTTCATTGAATATCAATTGAGTTGACAAAGCTTGTGTAATCTGAAGTTTCCTTAAGTTGTCTCATTAATTCCTTTGAGTAGTCCTTTCTAAATTGTGCTTTGTTGCTTGTCATTTTAAATTCCTTAAGTTTTGTCTTAGAAGTTTTCTATTCTTTGGACTCTTAAGCCTTGTCTAGAATCGTTTCCTATTTCACTCTAGTAAGAGAGCTTGATTTGATTATAAGTTTTTGTTTAAGAACTATAGAGGGGAACTAGAGTGGGAAGAGGCAAGAGAGATCATTATAGAAAAAGCCTTTCAAGTGTGTAAACACGAGAGTGAGTGTAAACACTTGAGGAGTGGTGAGGAAATTTCTTACTTGCGTTTTTACTAACCATTTCTTGTGCAGTATGACTTCTAGTAGAGAGGGAGATTTGTCACCTAGGACTTCTAGGATGATAGACCTTTTAACTAAGAAGATGGATGAAAAATTTGAGGAGTTTAAAAAAGAGAATAGTGTTGAGGGAGGTGTAAGAAATAATAGAAGGACAAGTGAATATGCTTCCTCTCATGGAAGAAACTATTATGATGAGTGGAGTGAGGGGGAGGAAAGGAGAGAACATAATAGAAGAGAAAATAGAAGATACAATGTTGGGAGAGAAGATAGGAGAAGAGAGAGAGATGAGAGGAATGGAGGTTTAGGGGGAGTTAAGATAAAAATTCCAAAATTTCTAGGGAATAATGATCCGGAAGAATATTTTGAATGGGAGATGAAAGTGGATCAAATTTTCTCATGCCAACACTTTGATGAAGACAAAAAGATTACTTTGGCAACTATAGAATTTGGTGGCTATGCTTTAACTTGGTGGAATCAAATGCTAAGAGAAATTGAGAGAGGAAGGAAACCTAGAGTTAATTCTTGGGATGATTTAAAAGCATGTTTGAGGGGTAGATTTGTTCCTTCTTATTATGCAAGGGAAGTACACAATAAGCTTCAAAGACATTTCCAAGGTTACAAAAGTGTTGATGATTATCACAAGGAAATGGAGTTGATGATCATTAGAGCTGAAATTGTGGAGAGCCAAGAAGCAACAATGGCTAGATTTATTCATGGCTTAAATAGAGAGATTCAAGATGTGTTAGAGTTACAATCCTATGACACACTTGATGAGCTAGTCCACAAAGCTCAAAGAGTGGAGCAACAAGTTAGGAGAAGAAAAGCTTCCTTTTCTAGGAATAATGGGGCTGCACCTTCTAGTTGGAAGGATAAGCCTAAAAAGGAAGTTAATCATGTGAAAAATAAAGAGGAAAAGGTAGAGACCTCAAAGAAAAAAATGATAGAACCTACATATAGAGGATCAAGCAATATAAAATGTTTTAAGTGCCTTGGTAAGGGACACATTGCTTCCCAATGTCCCAACAAGAGGACTATGATTTTGCTTAAGGATGGAGGTATAAGGAGTGAGTCTTCAACAAGTGACTCAAGTAGTTCTTCAAGTGAAGAAGAAAACGAACTCACACTAGTGGAGGCCGAAGAGGGTGATTTATTGATGGTAAGGAGAATGTTGAGCAATTTTTGCCTAGAAAAAGAGGAAACTCAAAGAGAAAACATTTTTCACACAAGGTGCTTGGTGAATGATAAGGTTTGTTCACTTATTATTGATGGTGGGAGTTGCACTAATGTGGCTAGCACAAGACTTGTGGACAAATTGCAATTGCCAACCACAAAGCATCCAAAGCCATACAAACTTCAATGGCTTAGTGAAGGTGGAGAGGTAATGGTAAATTCTCAAGTACTTATTCCTTTTTCTATCAATGCTTATAATGATAATGTTCTTTGTGATATTGTACCTATGGAGGCTGGCCATATTCTTCTTGGTAGGCCATGGCAATATGATAGGAAGGTGATACACAAAGGCATGGAAAACACTTTTGAGTTTGAACACCTAGGCAAGAAAATTATTTTGAGACCATTAACTCCTAGGCAAGTGTGTGAGGACCAAATAAAGATGAAAGAAAAGAGAATTGAGGAGTTAAAAAAAAATACTGCACATAAAAAAGGTAAAAAAAGTGAGCTACAAAAGAGAAAAGCTAGTGAGAAAAAAGGAAAAGACAAAGAAAATGATAGTAAAAATATTCATGAGATTAAAGAGAGTTTCTTCTTGAGTGAAAAGCAAGTTAAAAGAGTGTTGATGGCACAAAAACCACTTTATTATATGATTCCTAACTCTCTTTATTTACATGTTGAAGTTGAAAGTGAAAAATTGCCCAAAGCTATGCAAGTCCTTTTGGAGTCATATCAAGATGTTTTTCCAAAAGAGGTTCCTAATGGCTTGCCTCCCTTGAGAGGCATAGAGCATCAAATTGACTTGATTCCGGGTTGTTCTCTTCCAAATAGGCCGGCTTATAAGACTTCACCAATGGAGGCAAAGGAGATACAAACTCAAGTGGAGAAACTACTTGAAAAAGGGTGGATCCGTGAAAGCATGAGTCCTTGTGCCATGCCTATTATCCTTGTGCCTAAGAAGGAGGGAACTTGGAGAATGTGCACGGATTGTAGGGCAATCAACAACATCACCATAAGGTATAGACATCCTATTCCTAGACTCAATGATCTTTTAGATGAATTGCATGGTGCTACTATTTTCTCTAAAATTGATCTTAAGAGTGGTTATCATCAAATAAGGATGAGGGAAGGTGATGAGTGGAAAACGGCTTTTAAAACTAAATTTGGACTCTATGAATGGTTAGTTATGCCTTTTGGTTTGACTAATGCACCTAGTACATTTATGAGACTTATGAACCATGTTCTTAGACATTTTATAGGCAAGTTTGTGGTAGTCTACTTTGATGACATACTTGTTTATAGTTCAAATTTTAATGAACATTTGATGCATGTGAGGAATGTCTTGGAGGTGCTAAGGAAGCAAACCTTGTATGGAGCAATTGATAAATGTTCTTTTTGCACTTCACAAGTTGTGTTTCTAGGTTTTGTGGTAGGTGCTAAAGGAGTTCAAGTGGATCAAGAAAAGGTAAAAGCTATCATGGAGTGGCCAACTCCAAAGAATATAAAAGATGTGAGAAGTTTCCATGGTTTAGCTAGTTTCTATAGGAGATTTGTGAAAGATTTTAGTACTATTGCTTCTCCTTTAAATGATTTGATGAAAAAGACCATGAACTTTTCTTGGGAGCAAGAGCATGAGATTGCTTTCCAAACTTTGAAAGATAAGTTGTCAAATGCACCTATTCTTGCATTGCCTAATTTTAATGCTTCTTTTGAATTAGAATGTGATGCATCTAATGTAGGTATTGGGGGGGTTTTAATTCAAGATCAACATCCCATTGCTTATTTTAGTGAAAAATTAAAGGGTGCATGTTTGAACTATTCCACTTATGATAAAGAATTGTATGCACTTGTGAGAGTTTTACAAACTT
>PYAF01003317.1:140906-155313 GCA_007407185.1 Glycine tomentella | reverse complement strand
AGTATCATGCAAGGCTTATTTCATTTATTGATTCCCACTTTTCTTATCCACATGCGTTTAATATTATTATGCCAATACGCAAGTCAAAACTCTTATCTTACCATTTCGTTATGATTTACTTCGGTTTTCCTTTTTACTTTATAATTTAAATTGAGATTTATAAAACATCCCCTAAAGCTTAGAAAAAGATCCACCTGCTGATCCTAAATTGGTAGGAATATGAATAAATCTTAGGTGGAAATAGCAAACCAATAGATACAGGTTAGCTTTTCTAAGATTTGAAGGTGAACTAGGTCACTACTAACACCTTAATCATTTTAGAGAAGAAATACTGGAAACAAGACTGAAAAGACTTAGGAAAATATCTAGATGATGCTCAGAACCCAAAGTTTTTAAGCTATGAGTTAATGTTCAGTTAATTTTGAGCACAAGAGCAGAGGATTCCACTTATATGCAATTCTGTACCTGATGTAATCGATTACATTTGCTCCAACTGGAAGTGTAATCGATTATTTTAGCACTGGATCTCGAAAAATAGCTTGTGTAATCGATTAAAACTAGGCGAAATCGATTACAATACATTTTCCAGGCAAAATAATCGATTATTTTGGGTCTGTAATCGATTAAATGCAATTGCTGTCTGTTTTTCTATCTGTCTGTCTGTTTTAATCAATTATTTCGTTGCTGTAATCGATTATCTGTCTGTTGTAATCGATTACGACGTTGCTGTAATCGATTACACAGTGCAGAAAACTCTGTTTTAATCGATTACGCTTCGTTTTAATCGATTATTTTCATTAAAAATGGTCATGTAGCTTACTTAAGCTCGATTTAATCGATTAAACCGATACCGTAATCGATTATATTGTTCATATTTCATTTTTCCAGAAAAATAATCAATTATTTTAAGGGTGTAATTGATTAAAACGACAGAGAGCTTGTTTTCTGCAACTAATTGGCTTTAAATCTTAGTTTCCAGCTACATGTCTTGGATTCTAAATGTTTAAATGCATAAAACTCGACCCTATGAATGGTGTGTTTAAGGATTCAGAATTTAAACAACAAAGTGAAACTTTTTAGCCATGAATGCAGTTTCATAAAAGAGCTCGAATCAACAGAGATTACATGACTTAAATTCCTTAAGATCCTTTAATAAACAGAACAAGGATAAAGAAAGAGACTTACTTATGTGTTTACCGCGTTTCTATAAACAAATCCAAGAAAATAAGTGCAGAACTTGAGAATTAAGCTTGCTAAACTCAAACAGCTTTCTTAGTAGGGAGGAGAACTTCTCTTGTGATATTTGGGTGGAAAGATGCACGACAGAGTAAGTAGGAAGTGAAACTAATGGTTTATTACATTCAGCTGATGATGTTAGGTGAACATCATGGTGGAAAATGAATGCATCCAGCTGTTGGCAGAAATAAAATGAGAAATAGTCAACTTTGGACAGCTATGGTGGCTTTTGACAAAATGTGCAGTCCAACAAAATGGCTAGCAGTTTTTCTTGACAAAATCTCGTCCATAATGATGCAGATTGGGGTTGGTGGGATGCTTTTGACTGGTAAAATAGATGAGGGCTTGAAAATGGTGCTTCAAAAATGTCAAATAAAGTTGTCCACCCATGTGCTGCAGTCCAATTTTTCTAATTCAAGAACAGAGGGGTCTGAACGTGGAATCAAGGCTGTTTTCAATGTTTTTAATAGCCTAAAGAGTTTATAACTGAACATAAAATGGAGCTGAACAAGCTACAAAGTGACTCCATGCATTTAGCATCATTATGAACCACTAAGCCAACCTCTTGGGTGCAAAATTTCTATAGACCATAATAATATAGCTGATTAATTATGGCTGATCTAAATGTAGGAAAATAAATTGTTACTTATTCAGATTTTAATTTTATTCCATTACATTTCAAATTACTGGACCTTACTAATATTCAAATATGATTATCACAAGCTTATGTTGTGAGTTTGGAACAATTATTCTAATGAGTCCTTGTAACTTTAATCTTGCATTACTTACACTTTAAGACAAACATTATCCCTCAATTTACCTAAGCCATAGATCTGAATTCACTAATCTTAAATCATCACCTCTTATAATTTATGTCATTTCCACTTATATCTTTTTCCATTAAGAGTTTTACTTGACTTGCTTGGCATAATAAAATTTCTTTACTCTTAACATAATCTTTTCCTTATACATTAATGCTAAAACTCAACACTTGATTGTGAGGGTTGTTATATTCACCCCACCTTTTAAAAATTTTGTCCTCAAAATTTAGACATACCTGATATCAAAATCGGGATACCGCCGAAGGATATCATCCTCCCGCTCCCACGTGGCATCATCAGGTGTTAAACCTTCCCATTGGATTTTAACCATTGAGATCACACGACTTCTTAACTTCTTCTCGTCTCTAGCCAGAACCTTAGAAGGTCCTACAACAAACTTGAGATCCTTCTTGACCTCAATCTCATCGGGCTGAATTATGTGTGAGCTATCTGCAATATATCTCCTAAGCTGGCTCACGTGGAATACATCGTGAATCTTCGCCAAGTTAGGAGGTAAAGCTAACTTGTAGGCCACTGGTCCAACTCTCCTCATAATCTGATACGGACCGATGAATCGGGGACTCAGTTTTTGCACCCTAAAGCACGACCCACACCGGTAGTAGGTGATAATCTGATAAACACGTGATCACCTTCCAAGAATTCCACAGGTCTATGCTTCCCATCATAGTAACTTTTTTGACGACTCTGAGCTTTCTTTAATCGATCTCTAATCATAACAATCTGTTTGGTGGTCTCCTCCACCAAATCAGGTCCATAGAGCTGTCTCTCTCCAATCTCCGTCCAACAGGTAGGTGTTCTACACCTACGGCCATATAATGCCTCATACGGAGCCATGCCTAAGCTAGCTTGATAACTGTTATTATAGGAGAACTCAACCAATGGCAGGTACTTATCCCATGCATTTCCCTGCTCTAAAACACATGCTCTCAACATATCTTCTAGCTTTTGAATGGTTCTCTCTGTCTGACCATCCGTCTGCGGGTGATAGGCAGTACTCAACCTTAACTGAGTACCAAAAGCCTCATGCAAAGCTTCCCAAAATCTGGATGTGAACTTTGGATCCCGATCACTAATGATACTGTCTGGGACTCCGTGCAGCTTTACAATTTCTTTAACATACAAACGGGCTAGCTGCTCAGTGGTGAACGTTGTTTTAACTGGGAGAAAATGAGCGGACTTAGTTAATCTATCCACAATGACCCATATAGAGTCATATCCGCCCTGAGTTCTCGGCAAGGCTACTACAAAATCCATGGATATGATACTCCATTTCCACTTCGGTATCTCAATTGGCTGTAATAAACCCGAAGGTTTCTGATGCTCTATTTTCACTTTCTAACAGATCAGACATTTATTCACATACTTAGCTACATCTCTTTTCATTCCAGGCCACCAAAAATTTTGCTTTAAGTCTCGGTACATCTTAGTGGCTCCTGGGTGAATAGTATACTTGCCCATGTGAGCCTCAGACAACACTGCCTCAACCATATCACCCTTGGGTACAATCAGCCTATTCTTATAGAATTTAACTCCTGACTTATCAGTGGATATAAAATCTTGTTCCTTCATTTGTTGTATTTCTTGGCCATTTATTTGGGCTTCTTTGATCCTTTCCACCAGTGAATTTATCACCTCAACTGTGACCGTCACGTATAGTTCCTCATTTGGAATCACAGAGATATTTAAATCTCGAAATTTCTCAATTAATTCATATTCTAAGATCATCAAACTGGCAACACTGATAGTCTTTCTACTCAATGCATCGGCTACTACATTGGCTTTCCCTGGGTGGTACTGTAGATCGAAGTCGTAATCTTTCAAGAACTCCATCCATCTTCTTTGCCTCATATTTAACTCCTTTTGATCAAAGAGGTACTTTAAACTCTTATGATCACTATACACTGTGAAATTGGCCCCATATAAATAGTGACGCCATATCTTTAAAGCAAACACTACTGCTGCCAATTCCAGATCATGGGTAGGGTAGTTTTCCTCATGTGGCTTCAATTGTCTGGAAGCATAAGCTACCGGCTTCTTTTCTTGCATCAGCACACACCCTAAGCCAAATTTTGAAGCATCACAATAAATCTCAAATTTTCCTTCTGGGTCAGGAAGGATTAACACGGGTGCAGTAGTTAACATTCGTTTCAACTCTTGAAAACTCGCTTCACACTCCGAAGTCCACACAAATGGTGTACCCTTACGAGTCAATCTTGTCAATGGCAACACCCTCTTAGAGAATCCTTCAATGAAACGCTAGTAATAACCAGCCAATCCCAAGAAACTTCTAATTTCCGTGACATTCTTTGGTCTTTCCCATTCTGTGACTGCTTCTATTTTACTCGGATCCACACTTACTCCACGAGAGGAGATAACATGACCTAAGAACTGAACCTCAGATAACCAGAATTCACACTTAGAAGGCTTAGCATACAGTTTGTATTCTCTCAACGTCTGTAACACTGTCCTCAAATGCTTCGTATGCTCTTCCTGATTCTTGGAGTAGACCAAGATGTCATCAATGAATACTACTACAAATTGATCCAAGTAGGGTTTGAAGATCCGATTCATATAACTCATGAATACAGCTGGGGCATTGGTAAGTCCAAATGGAATCACTAAATACTCATAGTGTCCATACCGCGATCTAAAAGCTGTTTTCGGGATATCTTCGGATTTTATACGGATTTGATGGTATCCGGAACGAAGATCAATCTTTGAAAACACTGAGGCACCCTTAAGTTGGTCTAGCAAGTCATCAATGCAGGGTAAAGGATACTTATTTTTCACTGTTACCTTATTCAACTGTCGGTAATCAGTGCATAATCTGCTAGTTCCATCCTTCTTCTTGACAAAAAGAACCGGTGCTCCCCAAGGAGACACACTCGGTCGGATAAAGTTCTTTTGTAACAACTCTTCTATCTGTTTCTTCAGTTCGACCAGTTCTACCGGTGACATTCGATACGGGGCTAATGAAATTGGTCCAACACCCGGTAACAGATCAATGGTGTACTCAATCTCTCTTTCTGGTGGAAATTGTGAAATCTCCTCAGGAAATACATCTTCAAACTCGCACACCACCGAAATATTAGCACTGGGCTCCTTTGATGCTCCTATCAACGCATCCAATATCAAATACCCTTTTCCTACTTCTTTCAAAACCTTTTTCATTTTTGCCAAGGACAAACACGGATTTTCATCTTTCTCCTTATGCTCAAGAAAATATATTCTTCGGCTACAACAATCGATCATAACTCCATTCTTGACTAACCAATCCATGCCAAGAATAATCTGCAAACTCATGCCTTCGAGTATTACCAGATCGATCTCATACTCCTTGCCTTCATAAATGAACTTTACTTCTTTACAAAAAGATTCAGTCGAGACTTTGACTCCTGTGGCAGTCTTCACTACCATAGGAGGACTGAATTTGTTTATGGTCAAATTTAGACCAACAGCAACAAAACTCGATATAAAGGAGTGGGTAGCTCCTGAGTCAAACAATGCATCTATATCATGGCCTTTAATATAAATGGTACCTTTTACAAGATTGGGAGACCTTTTCGCCTCTTTCTGTGTGACTGCATAAACTCGTGCATTAGTCTGAACAGGATATTGCTCGGTGGGTGTAGTAGTGGAAACCATTGGTGTAGCAACATCATAAGTAGGAACGGCTTGAAGTGGAACAGCAGGAATCGGTGCTGCCTGTAACATTGCTGCTTGCCCCACTTTCTGCGGACATTGACGCGCATAATGGCCTGATTGTCCACAAGTATAGCACACGTTTTGTCTCGCTCTACAGATACCAAAGTGTGTCTTCCCACACTTAGCACAAGAAGGAACCTTGTCTTTGCCTGCCATTACATTACCATTTCTGATGTTCCCTTTATTACTCCCTTTGAATTGGTTACCATTCCTTTTTGCTTGGAGCATCTTGCCCTTATCACGCCACTGCAATGTCTTGCCACTAGCATTTTTATTCCCCATATCTCTTCCTCTGGATTTGTAATGCTCTTGGATATTCAGACACTGCCTGACCAGTTCAGCAAAGTCCTTTGTATTCTGTCCGGCCAGTCTATCAGCATAAAAATCATTCAGCAAAGTCCTTCTTTTACTTGTGTTTAAATTTTAAAAAATCAAATTATTTTTTATAACAAAGCATTTTTATGTCGAGAAAAAATAATGAAATAAAAAGTTCAGGTTTTTCAAATTAAATTTGATTTTTAATTTGTATGAACATTTTTGCAATGACCATATTTTTGTTTTCTACTCTCTTATTTATTCAAACAAATAAAAATTCATATTTTTTTCTTTTTATTTCTATTCATCTAAATAATACATCCTTTTCATCTTATTTTGTATTTATTTCTAGATAAGTGTTATGTATTGAGAATTTAAAAAGATTTACATAGTCATTCAATTACAACTATCGTGTATATATAATAAATTTATTAATTTTAAAATGATAATTTATGATTGGATGATAATTTGTAAAATCCAAAAATTATTTTATATTGTTAGTATTAATAGATATATTTCTATCTCTCTTATTTCTTTTCCATTTATCTGATTTCTCATCAAATTCAAGATAACAAAGAAGGTTCAAGTGCAAATCATGTCGTCGGATCAATGGGTTTGCTCCGCATATTTGCTCTCAAATTGTACTCGAGAGGAAACGTCATGTGATACAATAACATACTTGCATACACAACGCCACAATCAAAGCTAACAACCCAAACAAAATCAAAATCCGTAAGTTTAAGGATCTGAATGTAGTGCCTACCATAGGCAAGACCTATATGAGATTAAAATTTATCAAATAACAATACTGTGGCTATTTCTAATTGGAACAATCTATATCTCCACTTTTATCCTAAAACAAAGGTTGTAAGGACTTAAGTTTTCAATGTCCTATCCCTCCTAATCTTCCTAACCACTAAGGATTTGTCTAAATACTACTAAAAATTCTACTCTAATTCTCAATTAGAACTTTCTAAACCAAAACAGGTTCATCTACATTTCTTCATCATAATCCTCTTCATCTTCATCAATCCTTCCAGTTAATTAGCTAGTTGCATGGGATCAATGTTCATTTATTTCATATCAGACAATGACCATTCAGGGTATTCCTCATGCTTCTCTTCTGACATTGATACCCGCTTCCTCTGCCACTGCAATGCCAGACTCTGTGCAAATCATGAAGAAGAAAAAATTCATTATTCAGATAATATTTAACATCAAGCTGCTGCGAGGTTCTTTAGAATGTTGCATCTCTCAACTAGAATTTCCACATTATGTGTTAGTTCTGATTCTATAGTGAATAGTGATATGTGCCTAGCACATGATGTTTTCAAGCTCAAATAGGTCATTAAATGCATAGAAATTCATGATAAAAGCTTCCAATTGGTGTGAAGGTGACAAAACTTACCTCAATGATATATTTTGGTCAAATTGAAGTGATTAGCAGGTAATTTGAGTAAAAAGAGATGCAGAGAAGAACACAAGAAGTTGTGGCGCGATCCGCTCCACATACCGCGCTACCAGCGCCAGCTGGAAACCATGGCGCCATCAGCGTGAAGACCCGCGCTATCCGCGCGGGTACTGCTCTAGAAACGGCATCTCCTCGGGTTTTTGGCGCGACTCGCTCCAAGTGCAGCGCGAGCAGCGCTAGAAGATAAGTAGTTGAAGAATGCAGTTGGCACTATCAGCGCCGCTTTCCGCGCAGTCAGCGCCAGAGCTAAAATGTTGGCGCGACCAGCGCCACAGGTCGCGCGATCCGCGCTAGGACTCGATTCTGTAGATTTAAAAAGCTCTCAAGGGCTAAACTTGGGATTTCACTTCCCCAAATATAAATAGCCAAGCCCACTTCTAGTTTAGGGATTTTTTTTGGAATGAAAATCACAAAAGGAAGATAAAAGAGAGCTTGGGAGCTGAGTTTTAGGGCTTGGGTGTGAGTGAAAGTGGGCTCTCCCTCTTCTTCTCCTCTCCTTGCTTGTATATTTGCAGAGCATGGTTCTTTTTGTTGTGCCAAGGCCAACCATGAATGGGTTTGGCTAGTTTTAATTTGTTGTTAGGACCAAGCACTTGATTTAAATTCCATTGGGATGTATTGAATGCTATTATTCATTTATCAAAAATTATTTTACTGCACTTGCTTGAATATCTTCATCTCGTCTTTAGACCTGATCAATCTAGATGAGAGCTTAGAGTTAGGGTTCACAATAGGAATATTGAGACTTTGGTCTTGGAACTAGGTGTAGTAACTTGCTTTACATCACCTAGGAATAGGGATGCATGCTTGTAGCTTAGTTTATTAATGTGTTTACTTAATGCTTAACTCTCAGAAAATCACTAAGGAATTAGGGTTTGATTGTGGGTTAAAGAACTATGTTAATGAGGAATTGGTACTTAGTTGATATATGAAGAACACATTAGTTGAATAACTTAGATATTTGAGTGTAGTAAACAATATCATTTCATTGGAAGGAGCATCGAGTGTGGCTTGCCCTAGCTACATTCCCTACATATCATTATAATCTATTACTTGTTGATATTAGTTAATGTTCATAGTTAGCTTTTAATTTAATTCGTACATACACAACAACAATTTTTAAAAATCTTTTGTTCTCCAACCTATCGATACAATTTATGATTTAATTGATCAAACAATCCTCGTGGGACGATATCTTTACATATCACTTTATTACTTGAGCGACTGGTGCACTTGCCGAGTACGCAACAAATAGTTTGCTTAATTACAACAACAATTTTCACCAAAAGTTTTAAGAAAACCAGATAGTTTTGGTTCTTTGTATAGTAAGGTTTACAGAGTATTAAATGTACTTGTATTTGCAAGTCAGTGAAGCAACTTGTGAAATTCCTGAATGACTGAAGTAAATTCTTTTGTAACCAGCAAAAGGTTCACAGTCTGCACTGACAAGAGATAATTACTCAGCAGAAGGTTTAGTCACAAAAGAAAAATTTTAGCCAACTCAGTCTGAATTGATATATTACCTTGTTATTTCTCTTGGGCTGCTCATGGCTGTCATTATCATCTTCTTTCCTAATATAAAATAAATAAACAAAATTCACCGCACAAAAAACATGTTCCTAGTAACATGAGTATTAATCAGAGCACAAACCTCTTAGTGACAGTATGATCATCACCAGTTACAACAGAACCACCTAAATCAGAAACCCTTATGACAATATCTTTTAGAAAATCAAAGACATTAAAAGTCTGCACTCATTGTTTTCTGCAAAAGGCAAGGATGCAAGTAACTCAGACATTTTAGAAACTAGAAAGTGAAGGTAAACACTAGAACAAACAACACATGTTCCAAAACCAAGACCATCTCAACATTTAATTTTCTTCCGCAGATGTCATTTACATGTCTAATTAATCATGTTTGTGCATGTGAAAAATAGAAGGCAAAAGAGGGAAATTTAATGAGACTGAGCACATTATCATTAGAATTGCAGATCCAATCGTTCTAGGCTGATACCAAAATGGTGCAAATTTTGTCCTCGGAATCTGCTTCACAAAATGGCTTATAAGGATATTCAGCGACTGTTTTTTATGACCATTAGCAGCAACGTACATGTTTGGTAAGGGTAAAATCAAACATCCTTTTTTTTATCTAATTGAACTCGTAAGTGGTTTTTCAATTTAGTTAGAGTTTTACCTAGCCTTGTAGATATGCAATCCACCATCGCTATTTAATTTGTGCATGTAACAGATGTAGCAATGAAATTATTTGAAAAATATCCAACTGATTTGGCCATTGCAAGAGATGAAGAGGCAAAAAGAGAAGGTCACAGCATTGCATATGCTGGCGCGAAAGCCTTCAGAAATTCTAAGTAAGCTTTCATGATCGGTTGCGAATGGTGTTTTATTTATTTATTTAATTATGTGTGTGTGTCAAAAAAATGATGTTCCATATAAGCCCAAACTTTAATTTAACTTGTTTCTTTATGCTCATGTTATACATTTGTTGGACCAATAAACTAAATATCGAAATGATGAGGCTCTTAGTTGGATTCTTGACGATAATAGTGAACTAGTGACCATGATAAGGGACCCCAAAAATGGACGGAACCTACTGCCCTTGGCTGCCCTATATCGAAAAATGAGCATTTTTTTTAGTATACTTAAAACGATAGAACATATAGTAGGAGCAGTGGACAATGAAGGTAACAACGTTCTACACTTAGCTGCTTGTCTGCCACTTGAATTCAAAGCATTGTCCAGTTTTAGAGCAACCATTCAAATGCAAAGAGAGCTTGCATGTTTCTAGCTAGGTCAAGTCCTTTTCTTTTTAATCTCATAACTTAAAAAAAATTAACTTGTAATAGTTATTAAGTGGTAATTAAAAGATTAATCAAGTTATGCATTGACATTAATTGATCCCAACCAATGAGCGTATTGACAAATGCAGTCGCATTATTGACTACTTCTGCGTCTATACTCTCATTCTTGTCAAATTTCACTTCATCAAGATTTGCAGAAAGCGAGTTTAGTCCAGCCTGTGTTACTTTTTATCTCCGTTGCTGATATTTGATCACACTTCCAAGTGGATTTTTTATGCAGTGGCTTCAATGGAGGTTTATCCAATACTTCTGTTTCTTCTCTTTCCATTTAACTTAAAACAAGGGTTATAAGGAGAGTATTCAATGCCCTACCCCTCCTAATCTTCCTAAACTACTATGGAGTAAGTATCTATCTACTGCTCCTATAAAATCTACTCTAATTCCACATAAGAACATTCTAATGACGGGCCTGTATGAGAAGTAATGAATAAACCAACACAGGTTCATCTACATTTCTTCATCATAATCCTCTTCATTTATGTTGGCTAGTTGAATGGGATCAATGGTCATTTTTTCCATTTCAGACAAGGAACATCCAGGGTATTCCTCAGGCTTCTCTTCTCACACTGATTTTGCAGATGAACTAGTTGGGACAGAAGTTGGTGTGTCTAATGAATCCATATCCTCGTCTGGGTCCAAATTTAAGTCAAAATTTCGAATGGACACTTCAGCCGGTTTGCTTACTGGAAAACTCTGCTTAACTTCTTCAGGTTCCGGCACATTTTGTTAGAAATCAAACTCAATTTGCATCTCTAAATTAATCCACAATCTACAAGGATATGGAAGCTTGAAGAAATTTCTAGAAGCTTATAGAAGCATGAAGAAACTTCTAGAAATATATGGAAGCTTGTAGAAGCTTATGGAAGACTGTAGAATCTTGTGGAAGCTTCTGGAAACATAAGGAAGATTGAAGAAACCTATAGAAGAGTCTAGAGACATAGTGAATCAAAGAGTAATGAAGAAGATAGGAGAAGAATCTAGAAACCTCACAAAGCAAGTATAAATAGGGGTAGAGGCTCTTGGCTAGATGTAAGTGTCTTTGTTGAAAGCAAGTGTGTAGATGTGAATGTGGGTGTGGAAGAAGCAAATAAGTGTAGAGTGAAAGTGAGTTTGAGAAAATAAGTAGTAAAAGTGAGTGAGTGAAACTCAAAGTAGTCCTTGTAAAGTTCAAGTGTGTGAAAATATTTGTAACTTGAGTTTCTCTAAATAAAAGTGTATACTTTCATTTTCAACAAGTGGTACCAGAGCTGGTTGTCCAGGACTAAGTAATTTGCAAGGAGGCTAGTGATCAAGGATCACCATAAGGAAATTCTGCATTGCACAATCTGGGATTGTGTAGCTATTTGATCTGGGATCAGTCTTGCTTGGTAGAGTGCGAGGCATCACCAAGTCACAATGGCAGATATTTCCAACTCAGCCAGCGGGATTGAGAAACTCAACAACAACAACTATAACAATTGGAGCATCCGCGTGAAGTTCTACCTGCAGGGTCAGGATCTATGGGACGTAGTAAATGGAGACACGACCACAGCACCCACAGAGGCGAATGAATTGAGAAAGTGGAAGTTGAAAGTTGGAAAAGCTATGTATGTTCTCGCAGTAACAGTTGAAGATGAGCTATTGCAACATATCAAAAGTGCAGAGACTCCGAAGCAAGCATGGGACACATTGTCGGCATTGTTTGCACGCAAAAATGATGCAAA
Organism: Glycine tomentella; assembly: GCA_007407185.1. NCBI lineage: Eukaryota > Viridiplantae > Streptophyta > Magnoliopsida > Fabales > Fabaceae > Glycine > Glycine tomentella. Next base: position 143,162 of record PYAF01003317.1, on the reverse strand, counting down.
GCTCCAACGCTTGGAGAATGAGCTTCTATCAACATCTCAACAGGATAAAACAGTAAGTCAGTATTTCTCCAAAATTAAATCTATTTGTGAAGAAATTTCAACGTTAGATCCTCAAAATGCAATATCAGAAACACGCATGAGGAGAATAATTATTCATGGGTTAAGGCCGGAATATAATGGAATTATTATGGCAACCCGTGGATGGGCCAAAGAGCCAACTCTTACAGAGTTGGAAAACTTACTAGCCAATCAGAAAGAGTTAGACAAACAAATGTCTAATGCCTCCATAAATGAAGATGAGAAGGCCCTATTTAGCAAGAGGAAAGAATTCAAAACAGATGTTACCCGACCAAAACCAAGATTGGATTACAAAAATCAAGAGGGAAGAGATAAACAAAGGCAAGATAGAAGAAGCTCACAGCACGGGGGAGTTCGACAAAGACGAGATGTCGGACAAAAGAAAGATTATCGTCGAAATAATCTGTGTTACAACTGCGGCAAAAAAGGACACTTTGCGCGAGACTGTTGGTTCAAGAAAGAAGAAAGTAATATTGTAACCTCCGCCCAAAATGAAAACAACAATGAAGAAGAATGGGATTTCCAAGCATCAATTGCAGTAGAAGAATCCATGGAGCTCGCTGCTTCTTGTGTTGTAGAACCAGAGGAGGAGATTGCACTTGCCATGGTAAGTGATAAATTAATTAATTATAATGATGATTGGATTGTGGACTCTGGGTGCTCCAATCATATGACTGGAGATGTGACTAAGTTACAAGATGTGACTGAGTATAAAAAAGGGCGAGTAGTTGTTACAGCAAATAATGCAAAATTACCCATCACTCACGTGGGAAAGGCAACAATAGTGCCTCGATTTGGTTGCAGGAAAACACCATTAGAAAATGTGTTCCATGTGCCAGGGATGAAGAAAAATTTACTCTCAGTCTCAAGCTCACAGCTTCGGGGAATTATGTGGTGTTCGGACCAGATAGTGTAAAGGTGTACAAAAATCTGAAGCATATAGGCACACCACTCATGGAAGGAAGGCGCTTGGAGTCTGTCTATGTGATGTCCGCCCAAACGACATACGTGGACAAGACTAGGAAGAACAAAACAACTGACCTTTGGCATGCACGACTCGGACATGTGAGTTATCATAAACTTAAGGTGATGATGAAGAAGGCGATGTTGAAAGGTCTTCCATCATTAGAAGTCCAGGAAAGTACGGTGTGTGCTGGATGCCAGTATGGAAAAACACATCAACTACCATACGAGGAGGCACATTATAGAGCTAAGGAGCTGCTTGACCTGGTCCACTCAGACGTATTTGGGCTCATAAAGCAACCATCCATAAGTGGCTTCAAGTACATGATTACCTTCATTGATGATTTTTCAAGATACGTGTGGCTGGACTTTATGAAGGAAAAATCAGAAACTTTTTCCAAGTTTAAGAATTTCAAAGAGAGGGTAGAAAAGGAAATAGGACGGAATATAAGTTGTTTTCGTACGGATAATGGGGGAGAATACACATCAAAAGAATTCACGGAGTATTTATGAAATAGTAAGATACGAAGACAATTCTCTTGTCCGAATACACCTCAACAAAATGGAGTTGCGGAAAGGAAGAACCGTCATTTGGCAGAGATATGTAGAAGCATGTTACATGCCAAGAACGTGCCACCTCGATTTTGGGCTGAGTGTATGAAGACAGCAACACATATTATTAATAGACTACCCCAAGCAAGGCTTGAGTTCATTTCACCTCATGAGAAGTTGTGGAATGTGAAGCCTACGGTGAGTCATTTTCGAGTTTCCGGTTGTGTCTGCTACGTTTTTGTGCCTGATCATGCTAGAACAAAGTTCGATAAAAAGGCAATACGATGCATATTCGTCGGCTATGACAACAAAAGAAAGGGATGGAAGTGTTGTGATCCCTCAACAGGAAGGTGCTACACATCAAGGAATGTAGTGTTCGATGAAATGTCATCTTGGTGGCCAACAAAGGAGGTGGTGTTACCGAATACTAATGAAGTTGAAGAAAAATTGCAGCAAGATGGAGTTGAATCCCAAGAAGTACACAAAGAAGATCAATTTGTGTCTGCAGAAAAAGCAAAGAGCCCATGGCAAACTGGAGCGCTACAACAAGGTTTTGAAGAAGAAAGACCAAGCCAAGTCGAAGAATCTGAAGAAATGGGAGATTCTTATCCAGCACTAAGAAGGTCTTCAAGACAAAGGAGGTCAAATCCTAAGTATGCTAAT
>PYAF01003317.1:96313-106356 GCA_007407185.1 Glycine tomentella | reverse complement strand
CAGCTGGAAATAACTATCCGAGAAGATTCCAAGGAGGTGGTTTGGACTACAAGTCCAACAATTACTTGCAGCCCCCTCCTATTCCGAATAAAGAACCATCCGAGCTAGAGAAAGCTGTGATACAACTCACTAAGACAACCACTGAATTCATAGCTGAGACAAGAGCTCACCGGACCAATCAAGATGCCTCAATCAGAAACTTGGAAAACCAAATTGGCCAATTAGCGAAACAAATGGCTGAACGACCACCAGGCCAATTTCCAAGTGATACGGTTGTGAACCCGAGAGAACATGCCAAAGCAATCACAACCAGAAGCGGCAAGGTATTGGTGACTCCAGAGAAGCCGGAATCAAATGTTTCGGAGGTAGAGAAAAATACTGCAACAGCTGAGAAAGGAAAAGAGAAAGTTGCAGAAAAATTGGAAGAAAGAGATCCTATGCAACCACCGAAGAAGTGGGATTTTTCACGCTTTGAAAAACCCCCATATCCTATCTTAACCAAGCAACAAGAACAGAAGCGTCAATTTCTGAAGTTTTTAGACATGTTCAAGAAGTTGCACATCAACATCCCGTTCGCAGAAGCATTAGCTAACATGCCTAACTATGCGAAATTCATGAAGGAACTCCTCTCCAACAAAAAGAAGCTTAAGGAGTGTGAAACAATCGCACTCACTGAGGAGTGCAGTGCAATAATTCAGAGAAAACTTCCTCCCAAATTAAGAGATCCAGGGAGTTTTAATATTCCTGTTGCTATTGGTAATATTAATGTAGGAAGAGCTTTATGTGACTTAGGGGCTAGTATAAATTTAATGCCACTGTCTATGTGTAAGTCCCTAGGAATAACTGAATTAAAACCAACTAGAGTGTCTCTACAATTAGCGGATAGATCCCTGAGGACACCCTCTGGGGTGATAGAAGATGTTCTAGTTAAAGTAGATAAATTTATCTTTCCTGCAGATTTTATTGTACTTGACATGGAAGGGGAGAGCGAAATTCCCTTGCTTTTGGGAAGATCATTCCTAGCTACGGCTAGAGCCTTGATAGATGTTGAGCAAGGCAAATTGGAACTGAGATTAGACAATGAATCTGTGGTTTTTAGTGTGTTTGATGCAATGAAACACCCTAATGATGAGCATGATTGTTTTCGTATAGATGTCTTGGATGATGCTATTTGTGCAGGTTTTAAATCCAGAGTTGCAGCAATTCATGAGGAAGATATCTCACAATATGCAACCAGCACAACACCTACCAATCATGCAGAAAAATCACAAGCATTCAAAAACACACAGATGCAGGATTTGGAGTCTACCACTGCAGAAAATTATGCAGAAATTTCTGCAGCAGGAAAAGAAATTGAACCAGCACATGCATTGGAAGAAAAAGCTGCAGAACTTAATCCTGGAAGTGCAGAAACGACGCCAGCAGAGCAGAAAATTGAAGAGCTGAAGATTAAAGAGGATGACATCCTAACCGGAGCACCCAAGGTTGAACTCAAGGAACTACCAGAACATCTGAAGTACGTCTTCCTTGGAGAGCATGAAACTTATCCGGTAATCATCAATAGAGGACTAGATTGGCATGAGGAAGTCAAATTGATTAAAGTGCTGAAGGAACACAAGTCCGCTATCGGCTGGTCTATTTCAGACCTCAAAGGTATAAATCCCTCCTTTTGCACTCATAAGATTTTAATGGATACTGATGTGAAACCAGTAAGACAACCTCAGAGAAGACTAAATCCGGTTATGAAAGAAGTGGTAAGAAAAGAGGTTGTTAAGCTTTTGGATGCAGACATGATTTATCCAATCTCAGACACACCATGGGTAAGTCCAGTTCAAGTTGTCCCCAAGAAAGGTGGGATGACAGTAATTCAAAATGAAAAGAATGAATTAATTCCTTCAAGAACAATCACTGGCTGGAGGATGTGTGTCGATTACCGAAGGCTTAATGACGCAACTCGTAAAGACCATTTTCCACTTCCCTTCATGGATCAAATGTTGGAGCGCTTAGCCGGTCATGATTACTACTGTTTCCTAGATGGCTATTCTGGATATAATCAAATTCCAGTAGCTCCGGAGGATCAAGAGAAGACAGCCTTTACATGTCCATTCGGAGTCTTCGCTTATAGAAGGATGCCATTCGGGTTGTGTAATGCACCCGCCACGTTCCAAAGGTGCATGCTTTCTATTTTTTCAGACATGGTTGAAAGAGGTCTAGAGGTATTTATGGATGACTTTTCTGTTTTTGGACCTTGCTTTGATACATGTCTAACTAATTTAGCTAAAGTACTAAAGAGATGCCAAGAAACTAACTTAGTTTTAAACTGGGAAAAATGCCATTTTATGGTTAGAGAAGGTATAGTTCTTGGTCATAAAATATCTGAAATGGGATTAGAGGTGGATAGAGCTAAACTATTACTCATTGAGAAACTACCTCCTCCTATTAATGTTAACGGTGTTCGTAGCTTTCTTGGTCATGCAGGTTTTTACCGGCGGTTTATCAAAGATTTCTCCAAGATTGCAAAACCACTAAGTAAACTGTTGGAAAAAGATGCGGAATTTGTATTTGATAATTCATGTCTTGATGCATTCAATGATTTAAAAAAGAAACTAACTACTGCACCTGTGATAACAGCCCCAGATTGGGAATTGCCTTTTGAATTAATGTGTGATGCTAGCGATTATGCAGTAGGTGCAGTCCTAGGACAAAGAAAAGAGAAGAAGTTGCATGTGATTTATTATGCTAGTAAAGTTCTTAACGAAGCACAAATCAATTATGCAACTACTGAAAAAGAAATGTTAGCTGTAGTATATGCTTTAGATAAGTTTAGGTCTTATTTAGTAGGATCTAAAGTAATCATTTATACTGACCATGCAGCCCTGAAATTCTTACTGCATAAACAAGATGCAAAACCGCGGTTATTGCGATGGATGTTACTTTTGCAGGAATTTGACTTAGAGATTCGAGATAAAGCGGGAGTGGAAAACAAGGTTGCAGATCACTTATCCCGCATTCAAAATGACAAGCTGCAAGATGGACCAGAGCTGGACATAAATGAAACTTTTCCGGATGAACACATATTCGCTGTTGAAACCACTCCATGGTTTGCTGAAATGGCGAACTATAAGGCTGCCAAAATCATTCCTGAAAAATTCACTTGGCAGCAAAGGAAGAAATTTCTGATTGATTCTAATAGATATCATTGGGACAATCCTTATTTATACTTTAATTGTGCTGACAATATTATCCGTAGGTGTGTACCTGAAAGTGAAGTGCCAGACATCCTTTGGCACTGCCATTCATCAAACTACGGAGGACATTTTGGTGTAAACCGCACAGCACAAAAGATCCTACAATGTGGCTATTATTGGCCAACCATATTTAAGGATGCAAAGGATTTCGTGCAACAATGTGACAATTGCCAAAGAACTGGAAACATTTCAAGAAGAGATGAAATGCCCTTGAACAACATTCAAGAAGTAGAATTATTCGATGTATGGGGCATAGACTTCATGGGACCATTCCCTAAATCATTTGGCAATCAATACATCCTAGTAGCTGTAGACTATGTCTCTAAATGGGTTGAAGCTACTGCATTGACAACCAATGATGCTAAGGTAGTGATTAATTTTCTGAGGAAATACATTTTCACAAGATTTGGGGTACCAAGAGCTATAATAAGCGACGGAGGCACACATTTCTGTAACAAGCACCTTGAGAGCTTGTTAGCCAAGTATGGAGTAAAGCACAAGGTAGCCACACCATACCATCCTCAAACCAGTGGCCAAGTTGAAATATCCAACCGTGAGCTGAAGCGAATTCTGGAGAAAACAGTTGGAGCATCAAGAAAAGATTGGTCCAAGAAATTGGATGATGCCTTGTGGGCGTATAGAACTGCATTCAAAACTCCAATTGGTATGTCTCCGTTTCAATTGCTTTATGGTAAGTCTTGTCACCTCCCTATAGAACTTGAACACAAAGCTTTGTGGGCAACAAAATTCTTGAACTTTGAACTAACCAAATCTAATGAAAAGAGATTGTTACAGCTAAATGAGTTAGATGAGTTCAGGTTAAAGGCGTATGAGAATGCCCGCATCTACAAGGAGAAGACTAAAAAGTGGCATGACAATCACATCAGGCACAAAGATTTCATTCCAGGCCAACAAGTACTGTTATACAACTCCCGGCTGAAGCTTTTTCCGGGTAAACTAAAATCACGATGGTCTGGACCCTTTCTGGTAAGAGAAGTCTTTCCCTATGGTACCGTAGCTATTTCAACTCTAAATGGTGAGAAAGCTTTTAAAGTTAATGGGTATAGACTGAAACATTATTTTGGAGGTGAAGTGGATAGAAATTCAAGCTCTATACCACTTCAAGCTAACATTGAATGAATTGACGCAAAAGTCTAGCTTAAGGACTTTAAACAAGCATTGAAATTGTACATAAGATAAGCTGTTAATTTTACATTTCAATTCATGCAATTTAAATTCATGCCTCAGATTTTACCTTAATTCATTTCAAATTAGTCTAAATAAAGTAGTAATATTTAGTTAAGTTCCTCAAATCAGAGTAGTCTTAGTCATTAGGTGAGAAACTTGGAAAGAGCAGAAAGGAAACCAAGAACTCAGGAAAATTAAGGTCACGCGACTCGCGTGACCATCCACGTGAGTCGCGCTATTAATTCTGTCCATTCACGCGACTCACATGACATTCAAGTGGGTTGCGCCAGATGTCAGTGCCAAAATGGCTAATGTCACGCGACATACGTGATAGATGACGCGACTCGCGTCATAGTTAGAATTTCAACAGGCTATCAGGTCATCCCACGCGAGTCGCATGGAAAACAACGTGCCCAGCGTGAAATCACAGAACTAAAATAGCCTATTCCACGCGGATCACGTGAAACATCACGCGACACACGTGAACCCTACTGGAGTCCCACGCGATATACGTGATAAGCCGCGCGAGTCGCGTGAAGTCGCGAAAACAGTTTTTAAAATAGAACCCCAAATCGCGCCTCTTCATAACTCTGACCCAAAACTTCCTCCAACCCTCTCGCCCTCAACTCCGTAACTCCCTCAAGCCTTATTAACCCCCATTAACTTCCTGCATTCAAACTCCTCTATAAATACTATACATTGGTCTCCCTCTGTGCAATTCTACGCTTTAAAAATCTTTGCATTCCCATTCACAAGCACCATGGCAAAGGATAAGGTAAGTACCAACTTCTGAACACTCTAGGATAGCCACCGATTTTTTTTATACATCATCATATGCTTCTACTCATTCTTCTTGTCTGTGGTCTGAAAAAGCTTTGAAAATTTTTGGGTTTAGCCATTTATCCAATGCACCAACCACTTGTATCCATTTTGATGCACACCATGTGTTCGAGAAAAAGGCTGAATGAATTTTAAACACATTTACACTAGAATTTAATTGGTATAGTCTTGAATGTTGATGAATGCATCAAGTAGATCTTCATTGTTTGATCACACACTTGAACCACATAGAATTAGATATGGGTGCTTACATGGTTCAAATTGGAATGGAACGAGAATGCTATATATGTATATACATAACTCACAATAATCCCAGAACTTGTTAATGGCCACATTAGTGCATAACATAGAGTCTAGAATTCATATGGCTACATTAGTGACGGGAGGTCCATAATGCTTAATATTGTTTACACATTTGATGAGAGTCTCCCTGACAATATGCAGAATGAGAAATCCCTGCTTTGTATCTTACATTATATTAAATAAAATTCATCTTAAACCATGGCAAGGATCTAATCTGGGAATGGGAGAGCATAGGACCAAACAATAATGAAAGACACCTAGAAATCCCACTAGTACGTTTGTTAAACACTCGATCTAGCACTCTCATATATGCATATGTATGTAACCTTGCGTGGTGTCTTGATCTAAATAGCGCCGTTTGTACTTATGATGATCTGAAATGTGCTTTTATAGTAGAATTATGACATGCTATGTAATAATCATACTAAATATAAATAAATAAAACTACCAAGGTATTAAATCTGGGAATTGTGGGGCAAGGGTCTAGATTCAAAATAACCATTGTTGTCATAAGTCTCATTATCCCTTTTATCTAAACCTGTTGATGTAATTATCAAGTACAGGATTTAATTAGTTGATGCTAAATGAATATCTTGATTACATTAGGCATAGTAAAGCTTAAGGTGGGTGAGGTAATACCAAAAATTTATTTAACCAAGAATGCTAAAAAGTGGAACTAGTACAGGGAAGTGATCACATAGCTACAAATTTGTATACATGCCATATACTAAATCTGGGAATCCCAGTCATGGACATAATGAATTCCACTGAACTAAACTGAAATTTGATAAGGCACTGGTGAATTATTGAATCTTGCTATAATTGATAAATGTTTATTCTGCATGCTCACTACAGATTTGGAATAAAACTTGATTTGCTTTGATTTTATCAACAAACCAAATCTGGGAATCCTAAGAGTGATTGCTTTAGTGTTATGAATTACCTGTTCTTTTATACAATTGCCATTCACTGATAAACATTGTTGAAAATCTTCTGATTTGCAGGGTAAACAGGTTGAGCAACCAAGGCCATCCAAAGGCAAGAAGAAAAGTACGGGGGAAGGCAGTAGTAAAAAGAGGGCTAGAGCAGCTGAATTTGATGAGCTCCGATTCCGCACCGCAGAGTGCCAAGCCAAATTTGATTCTTGGTATTTACCCAAGAATATCATCAGGGAGCGGAAGATTATATGGGAGGAGTTCCCGGAGGACCATCCCATCAGGCAGGTCATCGTCAGACGCCGGTGGCAGAGACTTGTATCATTTCCGGAGCCCAGCAGTAGCTCTCCTTGAGGATCAGGAGACTGTCTACCGCACCAGAGTCTCTTGGGTGAGGGGAGTCCAGGTCCCCTTCGGCGAGAAGACCATAGAGGCACTCTTCGACACAGATTACGATCCGTACGCCTCCTGCGACTTCATCAGATTGTTCTGGCACATGCAGCCAGATAAGGTGACCAAGATGTATAATGATGATGTTCCAGATCTAGCCACCACCATCCGCAGAGCCATCACCTGTTTATATTCAGCTTGGCAGACAAAGCCTGGCATGGATTACATACCGGACAAGCTGAAGAAGTCCGAGTTGGTTGGTGATGCAGCCTTTTGGCACATGTTCGTGAACCACACGGTCATGCCTTCTAGGAATTTGACCGATGTGAATGTGGAGCGTGCCATTCTCTTGTATATTCTCCGAGGTGCAGGTAACCTCATGATTTCTTCTGTTTTATCTGACCGGATCCTCCAGATGATACTGGATGTAGGTACACGGTCCTGGCTCGGTCATTCTTCCCTTGTTCTACTTCTATGCCGGCACGCTGGAGTCTATATTGATGCGGAGGAGGACATGGATGTTCCCATAGCGCCACTGATGAAGATGAAGACTTATACCACTGCTGTGAGCGCTGCTTCAAATGAGCAGGTGGTTAGAGCTTCGAAGCTCACACCTGAGGCCATAGCCGCCGCCTCTCCTCGCGACTTTCCTGCCGACGACCCCCAGCCTGACCTCCAGGACCAGCCAGTCCCTACACCACCAGCTTCTCCCACTCCACAGACATCCGTACCCAGTTCTCCACCACACACTTCTATGCCTCCGCCAGCTGTACCCACACGCATCCCATTGTACGAGGACTCCCAGAGCTTCATCGATTTTCAGCAGTATGTCAGGACGCAGCTTCAGTACCAGAGTGACAGCTCGCCCTGCAGACGAGGATGTGGGGAGCTGTTTGCCAGCACTTGGGTATCGACCCATCAGAGTATCAGACTCCAGTTTCTACACATCCACCACAGCCTTCACCGACCATTCCTGCAGCCACTGATCCTCTAGACTTAGCCTCGGATGCAGATACCGCAGTGACACAGCCGTTACATGCCGAGCACACAGATACAGCTGCAGAGGATCGAGACCACACTGATTGAGCAGGACTTTTACTTGATTTTATTTAGTTGTTTTTCAGACTTATGTTTTCGCGTTATTTTCTTTGATTCTGCATTTTACATACATTGTCTGCACATTTACATTCCATTTACATTCGCACACTTTGATTTTACTGCATGATAGATATATATATATAGTACAGTTTAGCCTTATCATTTTTCTTATCTAACTTTTTGACGATCAAAAACTGAATGCGATTTTACGAATAATGCTTAAATTTTTTCCAAAGTGCTATGACCAAGTTTGTGGTTGCTGGGGACAGCAACATATAAATCTGGGAATGGTTACGCATTATTTCGCAAATCACAATCAAGGATCAAAAAGAAGTCTAACAGAATTTTTGAAAAATTTTCATATAATCAGATTTTTTTTCAAATAAGTAAAAATAAGCAGCACACAAAGCTTTTTCAGATTAAGAAATGAATGAACTCATTAAATAGACGGATTTCTCTGAAATAAGTAGATGAAATAAGAGACATGGACTGCATGATGCATGAGTAGAATTTGATTGATTGTATTTGAAACTCATGTTGAATGTTGAAATGATGCCAGATGTGCCATCGATTGAGAACAACTTGAGTCACAGCACTTGTAAGGAATTGAGCCAAATGTCGGTAAATTTTCTTCTGAGAGACTCCATGCTTTATAGTATTCTAGAACTTGATTTGTTTCTCTAAGTGCAGGTGTGACTTGAAATGATTAAGGCATGATTTATTCTGAAAACCAGGGCCAAAATAACCAACCTGAAAAATAATTTTCCTTTGAACCTGAAATTTGGGCCTGAAACCTTCATTTCAACAACCAAAAATTTAAGCCATGACCAAATTATCTCTAACCTTTTTGAGGCTTAAGAAGGTGAACTAAGTCCATGTCAGAAAAGTGTTATTGAGTAAGCAATGGAAAAGAAAGAGAAGAGAAATCAAATGAATGAAAAGAAAAAGTTAAAATTATCAGTAGAAAAATTCAAAAAGCTGCAAGAATATGTATATTCTGATTACAAAAATATTGGATAAGAAAAATGTGAAAAAGTAAAAAGAAAGTAGTAGTATGTTATTTTGAATAAAAGTACCAGTTTGGAAGAAAGAAAGAAAAGAATATGGAAGACTACAAAAAGCTTGGACTTAGGGAACTAGATTAAGCCTCTGATTGAGCCACTTTTTCAAAATTTATTCCCACCTCTAGCCAGGCCACATTACAAGCTTTAAAAGACCTTCTGATCAAGTCATGATTGCATATATTGAGAATATTTTCAAGCCTATGGTAATACTTAAATCATGTTGAGTAAGAGGGCAATTATAACCTGAAACACTTGAGTGAATGAGTGAATATATACACATCTGTGAGGTAGACTCAAGTAGTTTCTTGAATTGATAGCAATGAAAGCATCATGAAAGATTGAACTGAGTAAATTATACATTCATGATGATTTTATGATTGAGAATTGTAGTTTTTGTTGATTATTGATTCATGCTTATGTCTTAGAACTCTTTCTATTGCTGAGGACAGCAAGTTTCAAATCTGGGAATTGTTTGATGTGTTGCAAACACATCCTAAATATAGCATTGGTTTGTGTCATATTTTAGAGTAAATAGTTAGAAAATAGCATAGTAATTAGTATATTTAGTATATTATGTTAAATAAAGCATTTTTAATACCAATCAAGTGTTTACAGGCCAAAACAGGGGAGATTAAGAGCAATTAAAGGAGAAAACACGAACTGCTTCATCACGCGCGTCGCGCCAAACTCACGCGACACACTTGGAGAGCCAGAATGAATCACGCGACCCGCGCCATGAGTCACGTGAGTCGCGTGACAACTTGAAGAATTAGCCATGTCAACTCTGGCCTATCACGCGACCTACTTGGAATCTCACGCGACTCGCGTGAGTACTTGAAGAAATAAGTCATTCAGATCTGGAAAGCCACGCGAGCCACTTCATACCTCACGCATCTCGCGCTATTTAACTCTGCCATGTCACGCGACTCGCGTGGTGTCGCGCGCGAGTCGCGTGACACTGATTTCTTGCCTAAATT
>PYAF01003317.1:25958-49137 GCA_007407185.1 Glycine tomentella | reverse complement strand
TAAGAGTTTGTTTATTTTTTACCATTTGAAAAAATTGAATTTGAAACCCCTGACGTTAAGAAAAATATATTTATACTATTATTATACGAATGATATTTCAACAATGGGTTTAGAAAATTATTATTTTTTATTCGAAGGATAAAAAAAAGTAGAATCACTTTTAAAGTGAGGATAAATAAGTCGCATGTTAACATCAATTAGCTTTTGTCAACTGAAGAAAAGAAAAAATAAATGACTTCTCTCAAAAACACTTTTACTTATCATCATAGAATTAATTTTCAAACACAAATTGAAATTCAATGTTCAAACTTAATTAAAGGTGATTGATGATTGGATCCCTTCGACTACGTAATCTAGAATTTCTCAGGTAGATTTCAATTTACAACTGATGAAATTATTAGGAATTCAAAATTTGAGACGAGTTTCCAAGAGAATTTTTACAGATTAAGGGTAAACGGGAAATTAAAAGGGTCTTCTTTGCAACTAAATACTAAAAGTACGTTATGATTATTATATAATTAAAGGACATGTTATAATGTGAAGTTTGAAAGTATTGCAGGTTCTTTAATAGAAGATCTGACGAGACATATGTGGGGGGATGAGTGGCTCGAATCAAAATCGATTATTGATAAATGTCCTGATATGGTACGCTTTCCGTTAAATTATTTTGGAGACACAGCTCTTCATGTAGCATGTAACGGCAGCAGGCTTGAAATTGTGAAAGAGTTGGTTAAGCGTATGAGGCAAGAAGACATGCTAATACAAAACTCAAGTGGAGACACAGCTCTTCATCTAGCAGTAAAGACAGGCATTCTTGAAATTGTGAATGAGTTGGTTAAGCGTATGAGGCCAGAAGACATGCTAATACCAAACTCAAGTGGAGACACAGCTCTTCATCTAGCAGCAAGGGAAGGCAGTCTCGAAATTGTGAAAGAGTTGGTTAACCGTATGAGGCCAGAAGACATGCTAATACCAAACTCAAGTGGAGACATAGCTCTTCATCTAGCATTAAAGAGAGGCATTCTTGAAATTGTGAAAGTGTTGGCTAAGCGTATGAGGTCAGAAGACATTGATTTCCTGCTTGAGATAGTGAATGATTTGAAGGATATTGAACGACTGTTTATGATGACCATTAGGATCGACATGTTTGGTAAGTGTAAAACTAATTAAACAACCTTATTTATCCTTTTTGTAATCTAGTTCTCTTTTTTACATATTATGAAGTTTTACAAACTGAATCGAACCCATTGAATCAGTTGAAAATAATTAATTATGACTATTAAGTTTCTGAAAGACTGTGATATCATCCTTTAAAACCAAACAGCTCCTAGCTAAATTCTCATTGATTTCATGTATATAAAAGGAGATATATATGAACTCGTACGTGGTTTTTCAATTTAGTTGTAGTTAATTTTATTTACCTTGCCTTGTACTATTTAATTTGTGCGTATAACAGATTGGGCATGGCAATTATTTGCAACCTATCCAACTGCTTTGGCCATTGCAAGAAATGAAGAGGACGTTACAGCAGTGAAGATGCTGGGGGAAAAGCCTAGAGGAGTGTCAGGTAACCTTTCACAAGTTGAAAAATGGCTTTTTATTTTTTGTGTGTTCTAAGCTAAAATTTAGATCTTATTTGACATCATTTCCATTTTGATTTTGATTTTAGAAAGTTATATATATTTTTGTTTTATATAAAAAATTAAGAATTAGTCCTTAATTATCTATATCCAGTCTAATAATGGTATTTGATGTTTGTTGAGTTATTCTAATAACACAAAATAATGTTTGCCAAGGAATCAGACGTTTGTGATCGGCTATATACACAAGTATTGACTGAAGTTGAAGCATTGGAACAGAAACGTGAAGAAGCAATAAAATCAGGAGATATTTGGGCTGTGGGGAGGCTTATTGGCGAATATCCTAGATTAGTGCCTTATAGGGACCGCAGAAATGGATGGAACCTACTGCACTTGGTTGTGCTATTTCGACAAAAAGAAATATTTAATATTATACCACTGGAATCAAGAGAGCTTCTAGGACGAGCAGTGGACTATGGAGGTAACAACATTCTACACTTGGTTGCGCGTCTTCCACAAGGTGAATTCGAAGAATGGACCAGTTTAAGAGCAAGCATTCAAATGCAAAGAGAGCTCGCATGGTTCAAGGTCAATTAATTTGCTTAGTTTTTTTTATTCACTAGCATGGGATCGATCAGTTCTAGCTATCTTATTTTAAAAATTTAAAATTCCACTAATTTTTGGCTTATGTTAACTAGACTGATTTTAAATCTTTAAAAGTAACAAGTTTTAATTAAAAATAGAAATCATTGTTGATTATTGTTGATATTGTAACAATTTTTTTTGAAATTTGAAAAATTACACTAACATCTTTTATACGTTTAAAAATATTACACTAACATCCCCTTATAACTTACTCTAATATCTCAAAAAATACTTGTGTGATTACTCTAAATCTGAGGAGGTGTGGTTGGAATTTGCTCTAGTTATTAAGTGATAATTGAAGGATTAATTAAGTTATGCATTTGGATACCATCATTTACATATACTCTTGATTTGTAAATAGTTCGTGGAGAGGGAAGTTCCTCGTGACCTTGGAGAAATGAGAAACAACGCGGACATGAGACCAATTGATGTATTTTATAAGGAACACAAGAAGTTATCTGAAGAAATTAAGCAAACTACCAAAGGAATATCCGAATCTGGCATGCTTGTGTCAACATTTGTTGCTACCGTAGCATTTGCAGCTGCTCTGACTGTTCCAGGTGATAAGACAAATGCGTGGTTTCCTGTCTTCATATTGACAAATGCAGTCGCATTATTCACTTCTTTTGCGTCTATACTCTCATTCTTGTCAAATTTCACTTCATCAAGATTAGCAGAAAGCGAACTTGTGCTATCACTACATCCCAGCTTGTTATTTGGGCGTGGGTTAATATTGATCGCCGTTACTGCTTTGGTTCTGGCTTTCACTGCAGCCTCCTTTTTGATATTTGGTCACACTTCCAAATGGGTTTCTTATGCAGTGGCTTCAATGGGGGTTTACCCAATACTTCTGTTTCTTCTCTTTCAATTTAGCTTTTTCGAGAAACACTTGTGGTCTAGATTTTATAGTTTCCACAAACTGGACTAACTTATTACAGAATTGCTGACATTGGCATAACTTTAAACACTGTATTATTGTTTGTTGTTTAAATTGGAGATTATTCTACATTTTCTATGTCATGAAATATTACCTTTCTTATTGTTCCCGCCTTAATTTGAGATTATACTGCATAACCCACCTCAAAGTTTTTCCCCTTCCTTCCATGCGGTTGGTGAAGGGAACAAATCATAACACAGAAAAAGCTTTTTTTTATTTATTACACAATCATCTTTCACTGAGACTTAATCTTACTCGATCTGACAAGAATTACTATATACAACAAAATTATAATAAATATAAAATTAAAATGAAGAGAAATAAAGTAATAAAAAATATTCTTGATTGAATGTGTTAGAAAATGAGAAATGAAATTATAATTAATTCGTCCTAATCAAACCATATTTCTCACCAAGTGACGTGAAATGGAGGGAGAAATGGCTAGCAGTGTTCTTTTACTTATGTTAAAATTTTAAAAAATCAAATTATTATTTTATAACAAAACATATATTTTGATGTTGAGAAATAATTAAATAAAAAGTTCAGGTTTTTCATATTAAATTTGATTTTTTATTTGATGAACATTTTTGCAATGACCATATTTTGGTTTTCTACTCTCTTATTTATTCAAACTAATTAAAATTTACATTTTTTTTCCTTTTTATTTCTATTCGTCTAAATAATACATCCTTTTCATATTTTTCTTGGCGTTCAGTTCAGTAGAAGCCTAAGGATTTTCCTATTAACTGTAGCACTAATCCAACTTTGAGCAATGGAATGAACCTGTCGTGAAGTGTCATGCTGCCTTAAAAATCAATTGTGAGACTCTCTCTACGGATATGTTATTATAGTTCCAAGCAAACAAAAATGTAATACATACTAAAAACTTAAGTGATTAAAAAATAAACAAAAATTCAAAAACTAAAAAGATAAATTTAATAATAGTTTATCTTTTTATTTTTTAACGATGACAACATGCAAATTTATTGAATATCAATAGAAAGTACATTTACATTAATTAACATCAAAGAAATTGTGTCATCTATATTTCTACGGTTCTACTATATTTCCATCACGTTTAGTTCTATGGAAATTAAATTGAAAGCTTTACTCTGAACTGTAATGTTTTCTAACACTAATCCTAATGTGGGCAATGTGGACTTCACGTAAAGTGACTTAAAGATCAACTGAGTCACTTTCTACCAGCATATTGTTGTAGTTTGTTGAGAATTACGTGTAGTGTACTAGTTGTACAATTGATAAAATAAGGAGAAATTATTGTATCAATAAAAAATTTGGTTTATCAAAATACATCAATCAAATTATCGATTATTCTGTTGATTTAAGAGATAAACAATTAGGAATTTTTGGACTTTTTATTATATTTAATTGAAAGAAACAAGAGCACAATTGAATAATGTACTAGAAAAATCAATTAATAAAAATGGTTAGGTGTTGAAATTCCCTTGATTCCACCCTAAGATAATCTCTTGGTCGTCTTAATTATGTGATTCAAAGTAGAGCTGTGATTCCGTTACGAAAGAATGCTTCAGGTAATATAAATATTTTTGACGGAATTTTTCCAATGAAAAATAATCTGTCGGAAATTACTTTCCGTCGAAAAAATCTATCAAAAATGCGTCGGAAATAGGTTTTTTTTTTTGTAGTGTGGCTGCCAGTCATAAAAACTTGTGTGAGATTGACGGGCTCTGAAGCTTTTAGGCTTAGCCAGATTCTGAGCAGGTAACATGATACTGAGGCAATAGTGTTATTTTCTGGAGGTTGCCACATCTTATGGCCCTTGTGATTGTACACTGCAATTCCTTTGCTTGTCAGCTTCGCTATGGAACCTGCAGGTTCTGCTTACCATATTGGCAATTCAAACAGCAAGCACGTGCAAATTGCCCAGAAGGTGAAGTCCATGGAGTGAGTATAGACGAATAATTCACACGTCTTTATTCAAGTAATTGAGAACTTCATGAAACATTTTAACTAAGGTAAATAATTTAAATAAATAAATAAATAAATTTAAAGATATTGGACACATTTTAAATAAATTAAAGTGATTTTTCAGACTTCCTGCAACATACCAAGTGAGGTCGGATAAGAAAGTGATTAACTTATTTCTATTGGCTACTTAGAGAAAATGATAAAATGAAGTTAACTTTAATTTTGTGTTAAAAATATCAATTTTGGTTAAGTGTGGAAAATCAAACCATAGCTGCAACACCATAGATAGAAAGAGGTGATAATTAACTAGGCCCTTTCAACTCCATGTACAGCTTAACAAACAATACTATTAATAGCCATTACTAAATGAATCAAATAATACAATGAAAACTAATATGAATAAAGGAATAATAATAATAATAATAATAATAAATAAATAAATAAATAAATAAACAAGGATTCTCAATTTCACACAAGTTTGAAAATGTTTGATACTCATACTACAATTATTCTCGAATAACAAGTCCTGGTCCTGCATATAATGCCTTTGTTTTCTCGAATAATAACTTGTTGCAGGCTAGTCCTGGAAGAATGCCAACATTCTCACCAATATCATTGGCAACACCAAGGGTAATCTGACTCTGGTTGAAACCCAAAACGGATTTCAAGGAATATGTTTCTACCACTTGACTTTTGGTATGAATGCAAGTCGCGTATTAAGTCTATGAAATTTTAACGAATTTTTCAGAAGTTTCGTAAGCTGATTATATAATTTTAAACTTTTAAGGCTAAATTGAAAGGTGCAAACAATAACGATAGCCAAGTAAGTCCAGTATACCCAAGTAAAGTTTGGAAAGCTGAGCCAATAACTATAGCCCCCTGGAGCTCCCTCATTAAATACTTGACTTTCTTCAATTTAACTTATAAAAAAAAAATATTATCAGCTGTCTTTGTTCCAAATTTTCAATCACAACACAACACGAAAAACAACAACTAAGCCACACGAAAACAACACATATGAGTGCCTCCCATGGCAGCAACAATCACAAGCGGAATCAGAACCAACGAACCTAATATGAAAAAATAGTGCTGAATTCCGTACACGCCAATAGGAACTACACAATCAAGTAACACACGTGAAAATTGAAATCATATTTTCAATTCCAACCATAATTGAATCAAATCAATGGTCCATTCAATTATTCAGAATCGAAACTCCAAAAATTCAATACCTAAACCACGTGAATCTTTGAGTTCATACTTCATATGCGAGTGCCGTGACATAAACTTTCTCGTGCCTCGCTGTCCTCCGCGGTGGCGGCTCCGCCGCCGGCGCCTGTCCGTTGGTGACTGAGAATAAGTGATGCGTAGTGGTGCCGGAGCATAACTTAATGGTTGCAGATCTGGCACGTGGAGTTGCAGCAATGAAAAAGGGTTTTGAGTATAGTTTTTAAGTCTTTGTTTGGGAATTAAGATGGGAAGAAAAGAAAAGAGATTTAAGGGAAAGGGAAGGGAAGGAAAGGAAAGAAAACGAAGGAAGTTTTGTTTTTCTTGTTTATGAATTAAAAATATATTAAGAGAGAGAAATAGAGAGTTAATAATAAATTTTTATAATTTTTTTCTTATTTAAAAAACTAATACATTCTATATTTTACACTGATTATGGTAGGATAGTAATTTTATTAACACTGACTTGTATAAGATAATAATTTTAGTTATTTTTTCTTCTAAAATTCCCCAAATAGGGGACAACAATTTTAAGGTTTTGGAGGATTTTAGAGAAATTTTGAAAATTCTCAAATTTTTTCCTTCAAAAATTAAAACTCCCAAGTCCCAAACAAGGATATATCTTTACCTAAACCTTTCTCTTTCCTCCCTTCCCTACAAAATCTCTCTTCCAAACAAAGCACAAAGGAATTTATTAGTTGATATATATTGTTTTTTACAAGACATTTTAACAAATTTTTATTTTTTTACCAATTTATTTGACTTTTTAATAAATAATTTTTAGGTAACTTCTTGTTAAACTGTCATTTAAAGTAATTTTTAGCTTTTAATTTCTAATTTTTATATTTTTTCACTTTCTATCATTAATACAATTATTTAAATTTTTCTATTATTTTTTGAAATAAATTATGATGTTAATTTTTTTTTCTAATCTTTTTATCTTTTTGAAATAAATTTTCTATAAATACTATTTTATATAACTATAATTCATACTAAATAAATATTTTTAAATGTATAAAATATATTTTAAATTTATAGTAAATTTAATTATAAAGGTTTTACCTACGCCGCCAAATAGTTGTAGGTAAAAATCTTTATGAATTTTAGTTATATCGTGTAGTTGTAGGTATAAATTGTTTAAAATTTTACTTAAACTAAATGTTTGTAGGTAGAAACCTTTAAGAATTTTACCTACATCGAACAATTATAGGTACAAAATTTTTGAAGTTTTACCTATACTAAGTATTTGTAAGTAGAAGTATTTTTTAATTTTATGTATTTATTATATTAATACAAGATTTTACTTACTCTAAATATTATAGGTAAAAGTATTTTTTTACTTTACTTATTATAAAATATATCTGTAGGCAAAAGTATTTATAAATATAATTTTTTTGACTTTTACCTATGTTTGTAGGCAAAAGTCTTAAGCATATATCATTTTTTCTTATAGTAAACCCATTTTTGCTAATGATAAACTTTAATCTCCTTATGTCAGCAAATTAAAGAAAGGCATGGAAAATTTACACAAGTGCATATAATTTACTTTTATACTTGGGCTTTGAGCTTTGGGCTCTGAATCAAACTTAACTGTTTTGGTACTCTGAACCAAAAATAGAGAGATTGCTCCTGTGAACCAAACTAAACCAAAATTAGTTTAAAAGAATTAGTTTCAAATTTTTCTAAGCTAAAAAAGAGTTTGTGAATAGAAAGAAACTAAAACATAGTCTATTGACCAATTGCAAATCCATCTAGTAGCCAACTGATCAGACATTCAGACATGTTAGTTGACCAGTTCAGTAGTTGATTCGTCCAATTTGAAGATGGTTTTTTCTAATACTGGTTGCAACCTTGTGTACGAATATCTTCCTCAAGCAAACACAATACCTTAAATTTGATCTCTCTTGTTTTGTTTTATCCTATCATTTAGTTAGTTTGCATTTATTTTTCTCTATATTGCTACTCATGTTCTACTGTAACATTCGTAATCTATACGGAGAAAATGAAAGAACAAATAGGCACATACAATTAAAAAACACAGTTACACAGGTAATTAGATCTTGGATAGTAATATGACATTCAGAAGTTTGATTTGAACCGACCCTAATTAATCTAGATAGTATTAATTTTAAAACTCATGACGTTTTCATCTTATAATTTGTATCTTTTACTAATTAATGGATTATAATTTAATTAACAATAATATGTTTTGTAATAATTATGGTAATTTTTTTATTATCATGGTTTTGTTAAATTGTCATAAATATTTGTTATAATGATAATAAAAATAAATAAATGTTATCTTAAAAAGTTATAATATTATAAAAAAGTGTAAAATTACTACGGTGCGAGTCATGAACCATTTAACTAGTTTTAGATAAAATTAAGATTAACTCATCTCATTATGTTTATACATAATTTTAAAGCCAAAATCCAAAGACACTATAATTAATCCATATTATCTTTTTCGTAAAATACACATACAGCATGTCAAAGTCTTTATCTTTCCATGTGATTTATAATTTAGGATTTAGGGTTCTTATTATCCTTGATTTAAATCATAAATCCTTAACCTTATATATATATATATATATATATATATATCTTGTATTTGGATAATTTAGCATGAAATATGGTGTCAAATGTCAAACAACTAATTAATTCAAAGCAAGATTTGAAATATTTTGGGTAAAATATATGTTTAGACTATATACTTTCGTTGAATATTATTTTTAGTTTTAAATCTTTCATAATGTACAATTTAATCCATATTTATTCTGACAATGACTAGCGTGGGAGAGTGTAATAGGTTTTCCACAATGATAAAGTGATTTTCTACCATTAGATTTATAAAATTTAATCCCATGGATGAATTTTTTCTTTATTGTTTTTCCTTTTCTTCTTGACTTTTTCGACTTATCTATCTGGATATTATTCATCACTATTGATATTTAAGTAAAATAATCTGATAGTCATAAAATACTTTCTTACAATGAGAGACTGTTTATAAAATTTATAAAATATATTAGGATAAATAATTATTTTTTTCTTAAACATGCAAAATGATAATAAATTTATTTTTAAAAAAAAATGAAAATTTCAATTTCAATTCCAAAAAGTGAAAAAAAGGACAATAACTTTTTCCTTTTCTTCATAAAATTTATAAAATATATTAGGATAAATAATTATTTTTGTTCCTAAACATGTAAAATGATAATAAATTTATTTTTAAAAAAATGAAAATTTAAATTTAAATTCGAAAAAGTGAAAAAAAGGACGATAACTTTTAAATATATTGAATCAAAATGTTGGTAACTGTTACCTTTTATCTATTAATAAAAGAATATATGTGACATAAAAAAATAAAAAATATTATAAAAATAATTACCAACATTACTATTAAATATATTGAATCAAAATGTTAATAACTATTTTCCTTTTAGTCTTGCTTTGAATTCAAATGGTTGTTGGAGTGGGTTTAATAAAATTCATACATTTTCCGATAATAAAAAGCATCTAGTCTAGTTTTGAATTCAATGGTTGTTGGAGTAATTGATTATAACTAGTATAAAAAGACCAGAGTTAGGATATAATCATATAATTAAATGCGTCAACGGAAGTTGGATAAATATATAACCACCGCCATGGCAGAAAGTTTTCGTCAACAATATATTTTTTTCTGTTAACAAATTTAATGAATATACTTATTCACTTTGAAAACTCATGGGTTGAAATGTTTGAACAGATTGAATTAACATTGCTGTAATCCACAAAATGTCATATTGGGAATAATTATTTTAAGTGTAAGTTGGAAAACTAATTAAGGACTCTTGTTTTACCACCAAATTATATTTAATGTTTTTCTATTAGACTCAATCTTTAATGTTTCTTGAATTAATTATCTTTAAAATAGAAATACCCCTCATTAAAAAGAAAAAGATATTATATTGATGAACCATTAGAAGAAAGATAAGTGTTAATAAATTAATTAATTGAATCTTATATAGGAATGGAAGGATTAATTTATACTTATTAAGAAAATCAATTAATTTAGTTATTAATATAAAATTTGTCTATAGTTATAATACTTTTCAAATTTATCCTTAGATTAATTTATTGAAACCTACTCATCTTATCCAATCTATATAGGAGAGAGAGAGAAAAACAATTCAAAGTACTTTAATTAAAAAATAAAAATGAAGTGCAGCCTGCAGCAAGAGCTTCCATGGAGTGCAGCAAGAGCTTCATGGGAAAGATGAAGACTCTTTGGTAAATGACAGTAAAAAAAAAAAGAAAAATGTAAAATAAAATAAAAATCCAACAATCCAACGGTCATGATTGTCTTTCGCATTTTACGCAGGGATTTTGCTTTCGTACCCTAGCCACCGTAGTTAAAGAAGGCAAAGGAAAGTAATAGGACAGTTAGGATTGTTTCTATCTAGACTTATATATATATATATATATATATATATATATATATATATATATATATATATATACTTTTATTATTTTTTGTAGTTTGCAAAATTTCAGTGAGTTGGATCTCACTCAAGTTTATCAAATTAGCTTATATAGAGAATTTTTACATATTGTTTATCAATAAGCTAATTTTATTGCCAATGATATTTAAACTCAAATCTTTGTAGTTTGTAGCACATGAATTCCAATTTTACAAAGATTAAACTGTTTGTTTTGAAATTAGAATTTATTTTGCTACTTCAACTCCATCATAATTTTTTCAATTAAAATTGATTATACTAAAATAACTAAACATGCAAAATCTACTATCTATTATATCTACTATACTATACTGCCTTCCTTTTTATTTATAAAACTTAATTGTCTAATTCATCAAAATTAAAAAATAATTAATTAAGTTGATAGTAATAAATTTGTTCTAAAATAATATGTTTTCAAAAATATTATTTTCATTAATGTTTCTGTCTCTTCTAAATATATATGTTACTATAATTTCTCTCTTATTTAATTAGGGATATTTTTATAGTCTAAAAATAATTTATGCATGAGATAATATGGATTATAATTTAATTAACACTAATATGTTTTTGTAATAATTATGGTAATTTTTTTATTATCATGGTTTTCTTAAATTGTCATAAATATTAATTATAATGATAATAATAAAATAATAAATATTATCTTAAAAATTATAAATTGTAAAATTACTAAAGTGTAAGTCGTGAGCCATTTAACAAATTTTAGATAAAACTCATCTCATTATGTTCATTCATAATTTTAAAACCAAAATCCGATCCAGACACTATAATTATTCCATATTATCTTTTCCGTAAACTACATTACACATCCTCCATGTCAAAGTCTTTTTCTTTCCACATGGTTTATAATATAGGATTTTGGGTTCTTATTATCAGTGATTTAAATCCTAAATCTTAAATCCTATATATTTAGTTACATCTTGCATGTGAGATGTTAGACAATTCTTAGTAGACCTTATAATATCAAGTAAAATTGAATATTTCTTAAAATCTTTTTTATTTTTTTCTTTAGTGATAAATCTCATTTTGAAATATTAGGGAAAGAGAGAAAAAAATTATTTTTTTTGAATATTGTGTAGATTTTAAACATTCTTTTACAAAAATTCATTATTCATATTAAATATTTGTTCATCTCCTTTATTGGAAAATTTAGTGAAGATCAGGTCTTGAACTCAATATTATTGCTCATTTTTAGTGGTAGATCCCAAATTGGAATCTTAGATCACTTTTTGAATAACTCCATAGTATCACGTAGATCTCATTTTGAGATCTTAGAGGAGAGAGAAAAAAATTATTCTTTTATAATGCTGTGTATATCTTTAAAGTTATTCTCTATGAATTTATTTTTTGTGTTGAAGATATATTCACCTTATTTATTAAAAAATTTAGTAACAATCAAATCTTAAATTCAAGATCTAACACTAAAAATATTTAGATATTATATCATTGTGTATTCCTAAACTTTATAAAAATGTGTTGGACAAATAATGATATAATCAAATGCGTCAACGGAAATATATAATAAAAATATAACCACCACTAGCATTGTATAAGGAAGAAAGATAATATTAATTAAATTAAAAGTAATTAACAGTGTCATGATAGCGAATCTCGCTAATGCGCACAATTTAATGATTTTTTTTTCTGTTAACAAATTTAATAAATATATTTATTCACTTTAAAAAAATTAATATTATAAAATTAGAAATCATTCAACTTAAAAAGCTTTTGAAAACTTTAGGGTTGAGGTGTTGAACAGATTGAACATTGCTGTAATCCACAAAATGTCATATTTGGAATAATTATTTTAAGTGCAAGTTGGAAAACTAATTAAGGGCTATTGTTTTACCACCATATATAATATGTTCAAGCTTCGCAGAACAGGGAATTTCATAGAGATATCCAATTCACTTCAGTTTCCATAGAATTAAATCATGAACTCCAATATCGAAGTTTCAGATGACCACATAATTCAGTTTATACCAACCCCAGAACATACTCCTATTAAATATCATCAATCCGTTACCTTTTGTATGTTATCATTAATAAATAAAAAACATACATAAAAAAATATCATAACTACAATTACCAACATAACAATCAAAATGTGGGTAACTATCTTTTAGTCTTGCTTGGAATTCAATGGTTGTTGGAGTGAGTTTAATAAATTTATACATATTCCGATAATAAAATGCATCTAGTCTTAGCTTTGAGTTCAATGGTTGTTGGAAATTGATTATAACTAGTATAAAAAGACCAGAGTTAGGATATAATCATATAATTAAATGCGTCAACGGAAGTTGGATAAATATATAACCACCGCCATGGCAGAAAGTTTTCGTCAACAATATATTTTTTTCTGTTAACAAATTTAATGAATATACTTATTCACTTTAAAAATGAATTAATATTATATAAATTTATAAATCATTCAACTTAAAAAGCTTTTGAAAACTGTGGGGTTGAAATGTTGAACAGATTCAATTAACATTGCTGTAATCCACAAAATGTCATATTGAAAATAGTTATTTTAAGTGCAAGTTGGAAAAATAATTAATTAAGGGCTCTTGTTTTACCACCATATATAATATGTTAAGCTTCGCAGGCTGGAAAGAAAGAAGCAACACAGGGAATTTTAGAGAGGTATCCAAATCACTTCATTTTCCCTAGAATTAAATCATGAACTCCAATACCGAAGTTTCAGATGACCACATAATTCAGATTCCACCAGATCATACTCCTAATCAAAGTCATGAGCAAACTCCAATTGCCACTTCAACAAACTCACCGACACCAAAACATGAAAGTAGAGGAGTGAATCACATGACTCCAGAAGAGCTGAGTAAGTTATACTTTAAACTATTGCATTCACAAGAGGGTGCATTTCAGAGATCATGTCTTAAGAGTTTGTTTATTTTACATTCAACAATGGGTTTAGAAAAATATTCTTTTATTCGAAAGATTAAAAAAAAAGTAGAATCACCTTTAAAGTGAGTGTAAATAAGTAAGGATGACAAAACTCACCTAAAAACAGGTCAGACTGGTCCAATCCACCTAAAAATGAGTCGGGTTAACCCAACTTACTAAAAAAGTGGATTGGGCTGAACTGACCTACTTTTGCAAAATGAACTGAAAATATTAGTTCATCCCATTTTTAAGTGGGTAAGGGGCCAGCGGGCTAGTCCACTTAAAAAATAAAAAAGTATTTTTTTTTAAAAAAAGGCCAACAATATCAACATCACATTTAACCCAAGTTAATTGGGGTCGGTAGTAGATGAATCTAATAATAAAAAAAAGACAGAAAGAGGGGAAGAAAAAAGAGAAAATAAGACAAAAGAGAGAAAAAATGGTGAGAGAAAGAAGAGAAAAGAAGGGGAAAAGAACTAAAATAAAGAAATATTTAAAACATAGAACTACTAATGGATTTAACCATCCACCAAGCTTATAGTTTTTCTCCACTCCGTCCTAAGACATACCGTCCGCCAATCTATATCCTACTCCATTAGGTCTTGTTTAACTACCTTTTTTCAAGTAAGTTTCGGTCGACCTCTACCTCACTTTGTGTCAAGTTCTTGGTAACAAACTATTGTTCTTACGGGAGCATCCAATGATTGTCTCATAATATGTCCAAACCACCTCAATCTATGTTTTCTCATCTTTTCTAATGTAATAATTTATACTAAAAATTAATAATGTACTAACTTAATCCTATAACAATGATTTTTAATATAAAATACATGCCTAACAGAAGCAAAAATAAGCAGAGAATACATGTCTAACAATGGTTTTCAATTAGTTCCTAAGTCTTAGCAAATTCTAAGAAATTTGCTTCACAACGATGCAAACAATCAAAGCATATTTGTACATTTAGTATAGCTCATTATTAGATTCTAAATGAAAATGTATTAGGGTTAAATATTCAAAATCACTCACTTCTTCTTAGTCACTCTCCCTGTAAGCCACTCATTTAATTACCTATTAAATATTTTTTTATTTTTATTATTAGTGGACTGGCCCGACCCAGTCCACATTTGACCCATATTTTTGTGGGCTGGGTTAGTCCAACCCGTTTATTGGATGTGGACTCAAAATATCAGTCCGACCTACATTTTTTCGTGGGCCAATGGGTCACCCAGTTGGATCAGACTATTTTGTCATCCCTATAAATAAGTCACATGTTAAGATCTATTAGCTTTTGTCAAACTGAAGCAAAGAAAAAATAAATTTCTCAAAAACAATTTTACTTATCATCATAGAATTAATTTGCAAACAAAAATTCAAATTTAATTTTCAAACTTAATTAAATGTGATTGATGATTGGATCCCATCGACTACATGATCTCGAATTTCTCAACTAGATTTCAATTTACAAATGATGAAATTATTAGGAATTCAAAATTTGAGACAAGTTTCCAAGAGAATTTTTACATATTTAGGGCAAACGAGCTAAATAGTAAAAGTTACGATTATTATATAAAATACATGTTATAATGTGAAGTTTGAAAGGATTGTAGGTTCTTTAAAATCGATTATTGATAAATCTCCTGATATGGTATGCATTCCGTTAGATCATGTAAGAGACACAACTCTTCATCAAGCAGTAATAAATCCAGGCAACCTTGATATTGTGAAAGAGTTGGTTAAGCGTATGAGGCCAGAAGACATGCTAATACAAAACTCATATGGAAATACAGCTCTTCATCTAGCAGTAAGCGAAGGCATGGGTGAAATTGTGAAAGAGTTGGTTAAGCGTATGAGGCCAGAAGACATGCTAATACAAAACTCATATGGAAATACAACTCTTCATCTAGCAGTAAGCGAAGGCAGGGGTGAAATTGTGAAAGAGTTGCTTAAGCGTATGAGGCCAGAAGACATGCTAATACGAAACTCATATGGAAGTACAGCTCTTCATCTAGCAGTAATAAATCAAGGCAACCTTGATATTGTGAAAGAGTTGGTTAAGCGTATGAGGCCAAAAGACATGCTAATACAAGACTCAAGAAGGAGAGACACAGCTCTTCATCTAGCAGTAAAGATAGACAGTCTTGAAATTGTGAATGAGTTGGTTAAGCGTATGAGGCCAGAAGACATGCTAATACAAAACTCATATGGAAATACAGCTCTTCATCTAGCAGTAAGCGAAGGCATGGGTGAAATTGTGAAAGAGTTGGTTAAGCGTATGAGGCCAGAAGACATGCTAATACAAAACTCATATGGAAATACAGCTCTTCATCTAGCAGTATACACGCACAGCAGCCTTGATATTGTGAAAGAGTTGGTTAAGCGTATGAGGCCAGAAGACATGCTAATACAAAACTCAAGTGGAGACACAGCTCTTCATCTAGCATTACGTTACATCAGCCTTGAAGTTGTGAAAGAGTTGGTTAAGCGTATGAGGCCAGAAGACATGCTAATACAAAACTCATATGGAAATACAACTCTTCATCTAGCAGTAAGGGAAGGCATGGGTGAAATTGTGAAAGAGTTGGTTAAGCGTATGAGGCCAGAAGACATGCTAATACCAAACTCATATGGAAGTACAGCTCTTCATCTAGCAGTAATAAATCAAGGCAACCTTGATATTGTGAATGAGTTGGTTAAGCCTATGAGGCCAGAAGACATGCTAATACAAAACTCAAGTGGAGACACAGCTCTTCATCTAGCAGTAAGCGAAGGCAGGGGTGAAATTGTGAAAGAGTTGGTTAAGCGTATGAGGCCAGAAGACATGCTAATACAAAACTCATATGGAAATACAACTCTTCATCTAGCAGTAAGCGAAGGCAGGGGTGAAATTGTGAAAGAGTTGCTTAAGCGTATGAGGCCAGAAGACATGCTAATACGAAACTCATATGGAAGTACAGCTCTTGATCTAGCAATAATAGTGCACGGCAGCCTTGATATTGTGAATGAGTTAGTTGCGCATATGAGGCCAGAAGACATGCTAATACCAAACTCATATGGAAACACAGCTCTTCATCAAGCAGTAATATATCAAAGCAGCCTTGATATTGTGAATGAGTTGGTTACGTGTATGAGGCCAGAAGTCATGCTAAGAGCAAACTCAATTGGAGAAACAGCTCTTCATCTAGCAGTAACAAGTAAAGGCAGCCTTGATATTGTGAATGAATTGATTAAGCATATGAGGTCAGAAGACATGCTAATACGAAACTCAATTGGAGACACAGCTCTTCATGTAGCAATAAAAAGTAAAGGCAGCCTTGATATTGTGAAAGAGTTGGTTATGCTTATGAGGCCAGAAGACATGCTAATACAAAACTCATATGGAGATACAGCTCTTGATCTAGCAATAATAACACACAGCAGCCTTGATATTGTGAATGAGTTGGTTCAGTATATGAGGCCAGACCACATGCTAATACCAAACTCAGATGGAAAC
Source organism: Glycine tomentella (assembly GCA_007407185.1). Taxonomy (NCBI): domain Eukaryota; kingdom Viridiplantae; phylum Streptophyta; class Magnoliopsida; order Fabales; family Fabaceae; genus Glycine; species Glycine tomentella. The sequence continues at coordinate 31,884 of PYAF01003317.1, read as the reverse complement.
ACAGTTCTTCATCTAGCAGTAATGTATCAAGGCAGCCTTGATATTGTGAATGCGTTGGTTAAGCATATGAGGCCAGAAGACATGCCAACACGAAACTCAATTGGAGAAACAGCTCTTCATCTAGCAGTAACAAGTGAAGGCAGCCTTGATATTGTGAATGAATTGATTAAGCATATGAGGCCAGAAGACGTGACAATACCAAACTCATATGGAAATACAGCTCTTCATATAGCAATAATAAATCAAGGCAGCCTTGAAATTGTGAAAGAGTTGGTTAAGAATATGAGGCCAGAAGACATGCTAATACCAAACTCAGATGGGATGCTTCCAGTTCACTTGGCTGCTTCATATGGTCGTCCAAAAGAAATGGTGTACATTTTGTCCTCTAAAGTGCTTGACAAAATGGATTTCAAGGATATTGAACGACTGTTTATGATGACCATTAAGATCGACATGTTTGGTAAGTGAAAAACTAATTAAACAACCTTATTTCTCCTTTTTGTAATCTAGTTCTCTTTTACATATTATGATGTTTTACAAACTGAATCGAACCCATTGAACCGATCAGATACCATAAGCTATATATATATATATATATATATATATATATATATATATATATAATGTTTACAATTCCAACGTCATTCGATACAATTGACCATAATTCAATAACAGATTTAATGAGAATCAGTTGAAATAATTAATTATGACTATTAGGTTTCTGAAAGACTGTGATATCATCCTTTAAAACCAAACAGGTCCAAGCTAAATTCTCATTGATTTCATATATATATATAAGGAAATATATATGAACTCGTACGTGGCTTTTCAATTTAGTTGGAATTTTTATTTACCTTGCCTTGTACTATTTAATTTGTGCATATAACAGATACGGCATGGCGATTATTTGAAAAACATCCAATTGCTCTGGCCATTGCAAGAAATGAAGAGGACGTTACAGCAGTGAAGATGCTGGAGGAAAAGCCTAGCGGAATGTCAGGTAACCTTTCAGTAGTTGAAAATGGCTTTTTATTTTTTTTGTGATCTAACTAAAATTTAGATCTTATTTGACATCATTTCCATTTTGATTTTGATTTTAGAAAGTTATATATATTTTTGTTCTATATAAAAAATTAAGAATTAGTCCTTAATTATCTATATCGAGTTTAATAATGGTATTTGATGTTTGTTGAGTTGTTCGAATAACACAAATTAATGCTTGCCAATGAATCAGACCGTCCGCTATATAAAAAAGTATTGACTGAAGTTGAAACATTGGAACACAATCGTGAATATGCAATAAAATTAGGAGATGTTGAGACTGTGAAGATGCTTCTTGACAATAATCTTAGACTAGTGCCTTATAGAGACCGCAGAAATGGATGGAACCTACTGCACTTGGTTGTGCTATTTCGACAAAAAGAAATATTTAATATTATACCACGGGAATTAACAGAGCTTCTAGGACAAGCAGTGGACTATGGAGGTAACAACATTCTACACTTGGCTGCGCGTCTTCCACAAGGTGAATTCGAAGAATTGTCAAGTTCAAGAGCAAGCATTCAAATGCAAAGAGATATCGCATGGTTCAAGGTCAATTTGCTTAGTTTTTCTTATTCAGCCATTCTTTATTCATTCGCTGATTCGCATGGGATCGATCAGTTCTAGCAATCTTATTTTAAAAATTTAAAATTCCACTAATTTTAGGATTTTGTTAACTAGACTGATTTTAAATCTTTAAAAGTAACAAGTTTTAATTAAAAATAGAAATCATTAATTGTATGTAGTATTTGTTGATATTGTAACAATTTTTTTTGAAAAATTACACTAACATTCTTTATATGTATGAAATCATTACAATAACATCCCCTCAAACCTTACTCTAATACCTCAGGAAATTTTGTGTAATTACACTAGATCTTGGGAGGTGTTGCTGTAATTTGCTCTAGTTATTAAGTGATAGTTGAAAGATTAATTAAGTTATGAATTTGGATACCATCATTTACATATTCTCTTGATTTGTATATAGTTCGTGAAGTCGAATGTTCCTGGTGAACTAAAACTAATGAGAAACAAAGCGGGCATGAGACCAATTGATATATTTTCTGAAGAACACAAGAAGTTATCCGAAGAAATTAAGGATGCAGCCAAAGGAATGGCCGAATCTGGCATGCTTGCGTCAACACTTGTTGCTACCGTAGCATTTGCGGCTGCTCTGACTGTTCCAGGTGATAAGACCAATGCGTGGTTTCCTGTCTTCATATTGACAAATGCAGTCGCATTATTCACTTCTTCTGCCTCTTTACTCTCATTCTTGTCAAATTTCACTTCATCAAGATTCGCACGAAGCCAATTTGTGAAATCACTACATCCCAGCTTGACTATTGGGCGTTGGTTGCTTATTATCTCCGTTGCTGCTATGGTTGTGGCTTTCACTGCAGCCTCCTTTTTGATATTTAATCACACTTCCAAGTGGGTTTCTTATGCAGTGGCTTCAATGGGGCTGTTCCCAATACTTTTGTTTCTTCTCTTTCAGTTTAGCTTTCTCGACGAACTCTGGTGGTCTAGATGTTATCGTTTTGAAAAACTGGACTAACTTATTACAGAGTTACAGACATTGGCATAACTTCAAGACACTGTATTATTATTTGTTTGTGGAACAATGAAGCTTGTGTTTAACTTCAAGACACTGTATTATTATTTGTTTGTGGAACAATGAAGCTTGTGTTTAAATTTGAGATTATTCTATATTTTCTATCTCATGAAATATTACCTTTCTTATTGTTCCCGCTTTAATTTGAGACTATACTACACAACGCACATCAAAGCTTTTCTCCTTCCTTCTATGTGGTTGGTGAAGGGATCAAATCTTAACACAGAAAAAGCTTTTTTTATTACACATTTATCTTTCACTGAGGCTTAATCCTACTCCAATTGAAAACAATTACTATATACAAGAAATTTATAAATAAATATAAAATTAAAATGAAGAGAAATAAAGAGATAAAAAAAATATTCTTGATTGAATGTGTTAGAAAATGAGAAATGAAATTATGAGTCCTAACCAAACCATAATTCTCACTAAGAGACGTGAAATGGAGGGAGAAATGATTAGCAGTGTTCTTTTTATTTAAAAAATCAAATAATTATTTTATAATAAAATATTTTTATGTTGAGAAATAATGAAATAAAAAGTTCAGTTTTTTCGAATTAAATTTTATTTTTTATTTGTATGAACATTTTTGCAATGAAGATATTTTTGTTTTATACTCTCTTATTTTATTCAAACAAATAAAAATTTACATTTTTTTTCTTGTTATTTCTATTCATCTAAATAATACATTATTTTCATCTTATTTTGTGTATATTTCTTGAGCAAAGTTGTGTATTGAGAGTGTAAAATATTTACACCGTCATTCAATCACAATTCGTGTAAAATAAATTTGTTGATTTTTAAAATTATAATTAATGATTAAATGATAATTTATAAAATCCTAAAATTGTTTTATATTATTAGTGCATATAAATTAAATTTTTAATTCTATCCCTCTTATTTTCATCTTATTAGTGCAAATCATGTTGTCGGATCAGTAGGTTTGATCCTCAGATTTGCTCTCAAATTGTACTAGAGAGAGGACACGTTATGTGATACAATAACAGACTTACATACACAACACAATGCCACAACCAAAGCTAAAACAAAATTAAAATCCCAGTATGTTTGGATGGAGTATTTTAAAATTTCAGAAAATTTAAAATTCAGGAAAATTAAAATGCATCAATTAAAATTCTTTTATTTTTAAAATTTTGTGTTTGAATAAAGAAATTAAATTTCTTTATTTTTAAAATTTTGAACCTCATTTACGGAAAAACACGTAAGTTGGATGGTGTCGTGAGAGTAGCGGAGGTCAGAGTAAGTTGATGATTGAGACGGAGCAAAAAGTTATGCATTTAGAGCTTCTAAAAAAGAAGAGAATTTCAATTTCTCACCTTTTAGAGAGAAATTCAAATTTCACATTTTTAGTTGTTTAAAATTCTCTTTTAAAATTCCAAAAATTTAAATTTCTCATATGAAAATATCCAAACAGTAAATTTTAAATTCAAGAATTTTAAATCCCTTGATAAATTACTTTCCCCAATTAAAATTCTCCATCCAAACACACTCTAATTTTAAGGATCTGAATGTAGTGCCTACTATAACCTATATTAAAATTTCTCAAATAACAATACCGTGGCTATTTCTAATTGGAACAATCAATATCTCCACTTTATCCTAAAACAAAGTTTGTAAGGACTAAAGTTTTCAATGTCCTGTCCCTCCTAAACGACTACGGATTTGTCTAATACTACTACTCTAATTCTCAATTAGAACTTTATAAACCAAAACAGGGTCATCTACATTTCTTATCATAATCCTCTTCAGTCTTCATCTTCATCAATCCTTCCATTTAAGTTAATTAGCTAGTTGAATGGGATCAATCTTCATTTTTTCCATATCAGACAAGGACCATTCAGGGTATTCCTCATGCTTCTCTTCTGACATTGATACCCCCTTCCGCTGCCACAGCAACGTTCAGGCTCTGTGTAAATCATGAAAAAAAAAACATTTCATTATTCAGATAATATTTAACATCAAGCTGCTGCGAGGTTCTTTAGAATGTTGCATCTCTCAGCTAGAATTTCCACATTATGTGCTAGTGCTGATTCTATAGTGCATAGTTTGCTCAATTACAACCACAGTTTTTACCAAAATTTTTAAGAAAATCAGATAGTTTTGGTTCTTTGTATAATAAGGTTTACAGACTCTTAATTGTACTTGAATTTGAAGGATTCCATAAAATATGAGAAAACATATTGGACCTAGTACATATGAATGTTGTAAGATCATTCTTGCTTTGTCTTTGGTAAGTCCTCTCTTAGCCTCCTCAATAAACTAAGAATGATAAATGTTATTCCGGTAGATGCTGACAACTCATATTTTTCTAGAGCAAACATGATTATTATATAGGAGATTAAGAAATTTAAACCTAAGTTTCTTGAACCCTTACTATACATTTAAGCCTAATAACTTTTGTATAAAGAACATTCCCAACTGTATTCGCAAGTCAGTGAAGCAACTTGTGAATTTCCCTAATGACTAAAGTAAATTCTTTTGTAACCAGCAAAAGATTCACAGTCTGCATAGACAAGAGAATTACTCAGCAGAAGGTTTAATCACACAAGAAAAATTTAAGCTAACTACTGAGAAGTAATTGATATATTACTGTTATGACATGTTGGATCGGATAAAGCAAAATATGAGATTGAGAGAAAATAAAATGGGAGTAAAATGGAACACAGACAAGACACAGGAATTTAACGTGGTTCGGCAATATGCCTACGTCCACGGGCGAAGACAGATCAAGAGTTTCACTAAAATGAAGAAGAGTACAAAAGAGGAAAAATAACACTCAAAACCCAAATCCCAAATACACCCAATAATCCTCACAGGAATATCACACAAAATTGGGTACAAAAGAAAAATATAGAAATGGGTATTTTTCCTCACTTGGTGTTTACTCTCACACACACCTATTTTTCTTCTAATCGGTTTATACTCCGATTGCTCTGGATGCTAAAACCGAATGCCAGGCGCTTCCTTTTATAGAGAGAAAATTCGGTGGGGAGTAGTTGTTTGTTGCATTAAAAAAAATAAAAGCTTCAACTTTTGAATTTTCAAAGTGTTGCTTGATGTGTTGCAAACACATCTTGTTTTTAGTCTAGTTTTAGGTTAGAATTTGATTAAATACTTAGGTAAATAGCTTAGAATTAGTTGAGTTTAGTATTTTATTGTTTAAATCTAATTTCAATACCAATTATGCATTTTCAGGACAAAAGAGGAGAATAAAGGCCAAAGAAAGAAGAAAACAAATTCTGGAGTATCACG
>PYAF01003317.1:5339-19301 GCA_007407185.1 Glycine tomentella | reverse complement strand
TTCGAGCTCTATCACAGATGGGTCACTATTCCTTAACTGTCAACTTCACAAATCAATTGGTAAAACTTAACTTTCTTACCTCAAGACAGTCGTGGAAAACTAGAGAATCACTTCTCCGAGCTTCAACGTCCGTGAATCACTTCCTTTTCCTTCAAAATCCAAGATTTTATGAAAATCACTGTAGCATAGTAGGAGGAACTGTGAAAAATAAGGAACACTTACAAATAACCAAGAGGGGGGGTGAATTGGTTTATCTTGGAGAATTAAAACTTTCTTTGTTCAAAAACAGTTTTACAAAATCAGAGTGATAAATATGCCTTTCAAAAATGAATGCCTTTTAAACAATTATGATCCAAGTATGAATATGCTAATTGGTTCAGTTCAGAGTTCAAGCACAATTAAAATGACTGCAGAATATAAATCAACACAAAGGATTTATACTGGTTCACCTCAAAACCTATGAGGCTACGTCCAGTTTTCTACCCAAAACCCTGAGTAGAATTCCACTATTGTAAATGTTTTCTTACAAGCTTACAAAACTTCTCTTCTTCAAACCTAGAAGAAGTTCAGCAATCTAATACACCTATTAGACCCTTAGAAGCTACCCAAACTGAGAACACCTTCTCAGCTTGTCCTTACACACTCCTCTTTCTCAGACCCAGAGAAAGTTCAGAGATCCTTAGAAGCCCTACCCGCTTCTCTTTCTCAATCCCAGAGAAAGTTCAGAGATCCTTAGGAGAAACCCAGCCTGAGCCACCACTCAGCTGTACTTCAACACTCCTCTTCCTCAAACCTAGAAGAAGTTCAGAGATCCTTAGAAGCACCCCTGCTTCTCTTTCTCAATCCCAGAGAAAGTTCAGAGATCCTTAGGAGCAACCCAGCCTAAGCAAACCACTTGGCTGTACTTTTGGAGAAAACCTATCTCCGCTTGTAAGACAAACCAAATACAACAGAATCAACCAATTACAAAGTGTGTCTGCAGAAATTACAACACCCACAAAGAGTTTAGGAAAGAATTCACCTGATGATCCAAGATTGATATGAAAATGAATGAACAAACCAGGTTGAATGCAAACCAATTTGATGCAGAATGAGCTTTCCAAAACTTGTGAGTGAAAGAGCTTGCTTCACTTGACAATTTAATGAATCATAAATCAAATGATGGAAGCAAAGCTATATGAACTCTGAAAACTGATAAGAATAGGCTTAGAATGTACAAAACGTTTATGTGTGTTCGTGCTTAGCATTCTAGGCAAAATGAGTTCATATTTATAGGCTTAAAACTGAGTTACTGTGCTTCAACGGCTAATGTAATCGATTAAAACAAGAAGTAATCGATTAATTTGACCGTTTATGAACGTTGGAGCACTTGTAACAGCTGGTGTAATCGATTATTCCGTTCATGTAATCGATTATTTTGAGCAAAGTAATCGATTACATAACCTTTTAATCGATTAAGGCAGAGAGACCATATTTTCTGAAAATGTCATGTAATCGATTACAGCCTACATGTAATCGATTAAATCAGTGAAAATGCATTTTTACAAGAAAACTTGTAATCGATTAAAGCCATGAATAATCGATTAAGCCAGAGACCCTGATTTTTGAAAATGCACTATGTAATCGATTACCATATGATGTAATCGATTAAACCAGAGCTTTTGAAAATTCTGAAAACATTTTAAGCCTTGTGTAATCGATTATTCCGAGGGTGTAATCGATTACAGTGTTCATATTTTGTTTTCCAGAAAGCTTAAGAACACTTTAATCGATTACATACCAAGGGTAATCGATTATTTCATTTAGAAAACTTGTTTTCTCAAAATCTTGGCTTTTCTAAGGTTCCAAATGAAAAAGCTTTGATCAATGGTTGATGCAATGCATAAGCAAAGTGATTTTTGATGCTAAATGAATGCAATCAATGCTTGGATCACCATGATGCACTTCATTCCTTTACATTTAATCACAAAGGTCTTCAAGGCTTGATTCATGTTGAATGATTCATCTTGAATGCATGTTGAAAGCCAAAACCTTGATCTTGTATCACTTGATTCATCTAGCTCCCCCTCAATCTAACAGGAACCACAGTCTGTGCAAAATTTTCCGCAGCTTCCGCATATTTATAGACTGCTACAGTAACTGCTACAGTAACAGTAACCCGGTCCGTGAAGCTACAGTACGCTACAGTAACCCGATCCGTGAAGCTACAGTACGCTACAGTACCCCGATCCGTGAAGCTACAGTACGCTACAGTATCCGGTCCGTGAAGCTACAGTTCGCTACAGTACCCGATTCGTGAAGCTACAATGCTCTACAGTACCCGGTCCGTGAAGCTACAGTACCCGATCCGTGAAGCTACAGTTACAGTAATTACTAATTGCACCCCGCAATTACTAACTTCACCTGCTACAGTAACTGCTACAGTAACAGTAATTACTAATTACACCCCGCAATTACTAACTTCACCTGCTACAGTACTGCTACGGTAACAGTAATTACTAATTGCACCCCGCAATTACTAACTTCACTCATGCCTCTCAACAAATACCAAACCGTCCTTTCGTAAATCCATTTATTTTACACAAATATCACCGAAAATATCTTACTTAAAATTTTGTGATATTACATTCACCATTTGTCACATTCATGCATCACATAAGTCATTGCATATACATTCATATTCATAAAGCATGTTGCTTGTGCCAGCAATTACATACATTTTGTCGTCATCATTTGCATGCCATGTTCACCCATGCATGATTCAAACATATATTTGTTCGTGTCTTGCATTCTCTTTTGTGTTGCCAAAAGTCGCAATGAAGCACGAAAGCTTACACCGTATTCTTGGTTACGTGTGTTGAGTACCATGGTCATGTTCATAAACAACCCATGTCGGAGTTATACACTTTTTTTTCTTGAAAGTGATTGAAGACCACATGAGCATGGTACCCAATGCGTTTGACAAAAAGAAGTTGTGGTCTTTTGAGCGTCTTGCACTGATCTCATAAATGCATCTGTCATGCATAACATAAGTACGTCATGCTCATTCATCATATCTTCTTTATGATAGGTTGTTGAAGTATTGACGATCAACACTTCCATTCCTGGAACATGGGGTCGAATCAAGCGCAATCTTTTAAGAGAAAGTTTTATCAAGTCAAGGTAAAATGCCTGGAAGTAGCCAACATGCGAAAACTGGGGCAGTGGATGGATCATGTTTTCATAACCTTTTTGACTACTGCCAACACATGACTAAGCTGATGAATTAAATAATTGAGAACCGTTGATGTGTCCGTGTTTTATTTCCAATTTTACTTTGACTCTGATAAGATGTAATGAACAATCTTGTTTTCATGAAAATAGAGTTTATTTGACCCTATGTCCTATTGAGCGTTCTGTGTAAAATTCGCGATACTTCAGCAAGTTATCATTTGCATGCATCCATGTTTATTTGTTTTTCCGCATTGTTATGCGTCGCTCATTACATTCTTTCATTGAAATCAGAAAAAAAAAGAAAGCAATCATTGTGCTAGGAAAGAAAGATTGTGTTTTACGACACCCACACCAGACGCGTGCCAAGACTAAGATAATGAGTGACATAGAACAAGTTCAAGAGCAAATGAAGGCTGATATGGAAGCCATGAAAGAGCAAATGACAGCAATGATGGAAGCGATGATGAGCATGAGGGAAATGATGGAGGTCAATGCTGCCACCACTATTGCTACTAGCACCGCTACTGAAAGGGAGCCAATTCATGCACCCAATTCTAATCAAGAGAGTAGTCCAGTCTTGGGTCTAGTACTTCAAGGAGGTGAGGCAACAACAAATGTATATGGTCCTCATTATGTCCCAGTGCAAAGCAAGACTCCTTTTCCACCATACGGTTTGCCTCCCGATTATACACCACATTTTGCTGCATACGCTCCTGGTGAGAATATTTGTAATTCTGCACCTGTAGTCATTGAGAACAAACAACTCCAGCCTAATCATACTCATGCCCATGTGCCTCCAGTCATGAATGAAACGCATGTGGCTTCCCAAGACCACACTTTGCTCAATTTAGGGGTTTATCCAAGATATACTACTGAAGGGCAAACATTTTCTGGTGTCCCTGTGCTAAATGCTCAGGGAGCTCCTCAACATCAACCATCATCACAACCCTTACATTTTGTGATGGAAGAAGGGCCTTCTGCTGTAGCCAAGAAGGAAAGATTTGATTACATAGAGCAGAGGTTGAGGGCCATTGAGGGAGAAGAAAATTATGGCTTTGTTGAAATGTCAGAATTGTGCTTAGTACCTGATGTGGTCATTCCTCCGAAGTTCAAGTTGCCAGATTTTGATAAATACAAAGGGACTACTTGTCCAAAGAATCACCTAAAGATGTACTGTAGGAAGATGGGGGCATATGCGAAGGACGAAAAGTTGCTGATGCATTTCTTTCAAGAAAGCTTGACTGGGGCAGTTGTTATTTGGTATGCTAACCTGGAACCCTCTCGGGTCCGCTCCTGGAAGGATATAATGGACGCCTTCGTTAAGCAGTATCAGTACAATTCATACATGGCTCCAGATAGAATGCAACTACAAAACATGTGCAAGAGAGATAATGAATCATTCAAAGCATACGCTCAAAGGTGGAGCCTCCCATGGCGGAGAGAGAGATGATAACCGTGATAATGGACACGTTGCCAGTGTTCTATTATGAGAAAATGGTAGGATACATGCCTTCAAGTTTTGCAGATCTAGTGTTTGCTGTAACATCCCGGGCGCTGACGAGGGCGGGGAGTGATCGCCGGTGCAGTGAGGCACGGACAAGGAGCGGCTCCTGGCAGGCTTCCAGCGGGAGGGGTACATGAATGAATCGAATACACACCCGAACGAGAGGGATCCAGAGGCTGTGCAGGTATAGGAATGTACAGTTGAGGATAACTTAAAGGATTTAATAGGTACTACCTATACCAACAAGGTGCATCTACTTTTCGGTAGCCCATAACTTAAGAACTCCATAGTTAAGCGTGCTTGACTTGGAGAAATCTTTGGATGGGTGACCTCCTGGGAAGTTTCTCAGGAAGTGTGTGAGTGAGGACAAAACACACTGAAAAGTCTTGTGTTGGTATGTAAGGACAGTCGTTGATCCTGCAAGTGGCCGGGCGTTACATTTGCCGGTGAAAGAATTGAAGTAGGTTGGAGGAAAGGAAAATTTAATCATGTTGCTTTTGTGAATCCTAGTAATAGGGGACACGAGATGAGTGATGAGAGGAATTATGAGGAAGAAACTCATGTTGTAACTGTTGTTCCCACATGGCCAAACTTTTCACAAGCCCTTTATAGTCCCATGTACCAATACCCTCCCCAACAATATCACTATTCAGCCAATGTCAGCCCTACTCACTATCCACCACCCTATCAACCAAGAACACCCAATCAACCTCAAAGGCCACCCCTAAACCGACCACAAAATCCACCTGTTACATTACCAACCAAAGAAGAAATTTCCCAGAAAGGAAGCCAGTACAATTTACTCCAATCCCGATGTCATATGCTGACTTGCTTCCACATCTGCTCAACAATGCAATGGTTGCAATAAACACAGCAAAAATTCCTCAACCTCCATCCCCTCGAGGCTACAACCCAAATGTGGCATGTGCTTATCATGGTGGAGTCCCGGGGCATTCCACTGAGCATTGTATGTCTCTGAAGCATAAGGTGCAAAGTTTGATTGATGCAGGTTGGCTGAAATTTCAGGAAGACAATCACAACGTTCAAGCTAGCCCACTCGCAAATCATGGGATTGCTATAGAGGATCAAAAGACATAGAAATTGAGGAGAAAGGAAGGGCCTTTTGTGGTGAAGATTTTCTCAGCTGGAGCACTGATGTTGATAAACTTGGATGGTGAAGAGTTGTCTTTGCTTATGCATTCTGATGTAATCAAGCGATATGATCTGTGATGCTTGGGGCAGTTTGAATTTGTTCTTTTGGACATTTCCACTGACTCATTAGGATTTTCATCTTTATGCTATTATTGTAAATGACAATTACAATGTTAATAGTATGGATGAATTTGATGCCATCATCTCTCATTTTCCTCACAATTATATCTTTGCATTTATTCATCTTTCACGGGAATATGAGTATATGCTGCTAGTTATTTGCTCATGTGACCTGTGCTCCAAAGTCGACCTCCAAGTCTACCCGATCAGAAATTTGCGCGTTCCACACGTTTGGTGGGGGTGCCGTAAGCAATGAGTAAAATTGAATAAACCTTGATTGACTGTGTTTCAAATCAAATAATAGATGCAGACATGCATGCGACCTCATCTTGTCTTTCTTAAAAGTTTTGTGAATAGTGAGAGTCATTTGACTTAATCTATTAATTGAAAAATCTTTAAAATGTTTCTCACCCTTTGAAAATTCTCTTTCGAGAACCTGCACAACTTCTTTCATTTCTTCTTTTCATCCATTTCTTCCTTTCTATTCATTTCTTCTTGCAACAAAGGCATGACAGACGACAACAGCAAATACCTCCAAACCCTACACGGGGGCAATGACAGATACCCCGCACAGGCACAAGCAAACCTGGGGAAGATAAAAAGTTCTCACCTGGTAGGTTGAAAACCCGAAAGGGCAGCCCAGGCAAAAGTTAGGGTATGTATAAGAAAAAAAAATCAATGAAAAACAATCACAAGCGTTTGTTTACCAAAGGTTGTATCCCAAAATCCAAACTGTAAAAGTCTTTAGTCAAGATTTGAAATGACATATGGCCATGTTTCTTCATCCCAAACACTAATTTATCCTTTGCTACCCACTTCGAGCCAAAAGTATAATTGTTTAAAAAAAAGAGAGAAACCCTAGAGTATGAACCACTGCCAAATTGGCAGAAAGAGCAATGCAAGCAACATATGCTTGAGGTTTACTAAACTCAAGGTTGGGCGCCAAATGATGTTAAAAAAAAAAAAGTTAATCCACCAAAGGCGAGCAAAGCAAAAAGAGACAAAAGTCCCCCAAATTTCACAAGGCACAAAAATGTAATGATTATCAATGCATAAGACAAATGGAGCAAAGCCCAGCCCAAAAAGCTTAAATGAATCAAAGCGCTCAAGGTTTTTACTCTATGTAACCCTTAAACACTCTTTGAGCCTCTGTGACCTTTCTTTCATAACTCTCTTAACCCCTAGCCACGTTACAAGCCCAATAAAGCCCATGTGAATCAAAGAAAGACTAATTCCGCTTTTTAGTTTGGATGCTGGAATAGAACATGCACATGCTGGTGATTATTGAAAAAAAAGGAAAAGAAAAAGAAAATAGAAAAAAAAATCTAAGGTTCGCACTTGAACATTTGAGAAGAAAGCTCAGCCAACAAGGAGCTTGTGGAAGATGCCCAAAGGCAATTGGGTTTCATTCAGCGTCAGTCGCTCACATAGAGCTCTTATGGTTCCTTTTGAATCATAGGGTAGCCTTTGTTGCATAAATCATCCCGGGATCAGCCCATATCATCAAGCTTCAATGGGATCGATGAACTCATGGCATCCCTCTATGATCTTAAATCAAAAAAGTTTCACTTGGTCATATACCAAAGTGTAAATATCCATTGCCATCCTTCAATGGTTCATGCGGTCAATCCTAAAGCTTGATATTTTCTTATTGTGCAGAGTAATCAAAGTTAAAGAAAAGGGAGCAGACTCTGGAATCGTTATTTCAGTTGATTGATTAAATGTCAAATGGCTCCACTGCTATCTTTCAAAATTGCCAAGCAATTGGACCAAATAAAAATACACTCTAAGGGATTCTCCGAAGAGATCAACAAGAGTCAAGATGAGTTTGCATGAATCATCACATCTTTCAGAAGGAAACAGTCAATCTTTTTTTTAAAAAAGAAAAAAAGAAAGAAAAAAAAAGAAGAAGGAAAAAACAAAGTATAACAAAAGAGAAAGAATGCTATGAGCAATGCACATTTAAATCTCATCTCACCCCAGAATGTTGAAGTTTGACATGTCTCATTTTCATGACTCACAAACAGTCACATTACATTTCTGGGTACACAACCCGCATTCACTACATTTATGTGCAAAATTCTCATGTTTCTTTTCATTCATCATAAGGCATTCAAAATCAGGCTTCATGCCAAACTTTAAGATCCAATTTGGAATAAATGACCCTTTCAGAGAGTCAACCTCTCACGGGTTTGAGCCTCTAGGTACCACTATCTATTGGCTTTTTACATTTCATAGGACTCAATGTCCTCAGTCATTTACATTTCATAGGACTCAATGTCCTCAGTCATTTATATTTCATGGGACTCAACGTCCTCAGTCATTTACATTTTCATAGGACTCAATGTCCTCAGTCATTTACATTTTCATAGGACTCAATGTCCTCAATCATTTACATTTTCATAGGACTCAATGTCCTCAGTCTTTTTCCATTTCAAAGGACTCAATGTCCTCAGTCATTTACATTTCATGGGACTCAACGTCCCCAGTCATTTACATTTTCATAGGACTCAATGTCCTCAGTCATTTACATTTTCATAGGACTCAATGTCCTCAGTGTGGAAAATAAGGAACACTTACAGATAACCAAGAGGGGGGGTGAATTGGTTTATCTCGGAAAATTAAAAATTTTCTTTGTACAAAAAACAGAGTTTTAAAATCAGAGTAATAACTTTGCCTTTCAAAAATGAATGTCTTTTAAACAATAACAATCCAAGGATGATTATGCTAATAGGTTCAGTTCAGAGTTCAAGCACAATTAAAATGTCTGCAGAATATAAATCGACACAGAAGATTTATACTGGTTCGCCTCAAAACCTATGAGGCTACGTCCAGTTTTCTACTCAAACCCAGAGTAGAATTCCACTATTGTAAATGTTTTCTTACAAGCTTTTACAAAACTTCTCTTCTTCAAACCTAGAAGAAGTTCAGCAATCTAATACACCTATTAGACCCTTAGAAGCTACCCCAAACTGAGAACCCCTTCTCAGCTTGTACTTATAAACTCCTCTTTCTCAGACCCAGAGAAAGTTCAGAGATCCTTAGAAGCCTTACCCGCTTCTCTTCCTCAAACCCAGAAGAAGTTCAGAGATCCTTAGGAGAAACCCAGCCTGAGCACACCACTCAGCTGTACTTACAACACTCCTCTTCCTCAAACCTAGAAGAAGTTCAGAGATCCAAAACACCTTTCAGATCCTTAGGAGCAACCCAGCTTAAGCAAACCACTTAGCTGTACTTTGGATAAAACCTATCTCCGCTTGTAAGATAAACTAAATACAACAGAATCAACAAATACAAGATGTCTGCAGAAATTACAACACCCACAGAGAGTTTAGGAAAGAATTCACCTGATGATCCAAGATTGATATGAATATGAATGTAAACTCAGGTTGAATGCAAACCAATTTGATGCAGAAAAGCTTTCCAAAACTTTGTGAGTGAAAGAGCTTGCTTCACTTGACAATTTAATGATTCATAAATCAAATGATGGAAGCAAAACTGAATGAACTCTGAAAACTGACTAGAATGCACTTAGAATGTGTAAAATGTTTGTGTACGTACGTGCTTGCAATTCTAGGCAAAATGAGTTCGTATTTATAGGCATAAAACTGAGTTACTGTGCTTCAACGGCTAGTGTAATCGATTAAATACAAATATAATCGATTAAATGGATCGTTAATGAACGTTGGAGCACTTGTAACGTCTCTTGTAATCGATTAATCCGTCCATGTAATCGATTAATTCGAGCAATGTAATCGATTACATAACTGTGTAATCGATTAAAGCAGAGAGACCATGTTTTCTGATAAAAGCTTGTAATCGATTACAGCCTATACGTAATCGATTAAAATAGTGAAAACACCATTTTTCCAAAACCTTTGTAATCGATTATGAAACCTTGTAATCGATTAAAGCAGAGAGTTGGATTTTTCAGAAATTGGTTTTAAACTTCATTTAATCGATTACCAACTCTATGTAATCGATTAAAACAGAGAGTTGCACTTTTCTAAAATTGATAAAAGCCTTATGTAATCGATTAATTCGATGTTGTAATCTTTAGCAACCAATCTAGCTTTGTTTCTTACTATGATTCCACTTTCATCCAGTTTGTTTCTAAAAACCCATTTTGTGCCAATAGGCTTAACAGATGGTGGTTTAGGTACAAGTTCCCAAACCTCATTTCTTTTAAACTGATTTAATTCTTCATGCATGGCATGCAACCAATGTTCGGATCACCATGATGCACTTCATTCCTTTACATTTAATCACAAAGGTCTTCAAGGCTTTGAGTCATGTTGAATGGTCCATCTTGAATGCATGTTGAAAGCCAAAACCTTGATCTTGCATCACTTGATTCATCAAGCTCCCCCTCAATCCAACAATCTTCCCCTTTTTGGCTTTAAACATGCCAAATTTCTTGATTGAAAATTGTTGGGACTTTGTGATTGAATGAGAAGCTTTTTGGGCATTGTTGCATTATACTTTGAAACCTGAAAATTTTAAACAATCCTTCCAAGAACAAGTGTCAAACATATCTGTTCAATATTAATTACTTGTTCATGAATTACATTGCTTCTCCCCCTGTTTTTAACAATTTCTCCCCTTAAGTAGATTTCAGATTTTCAATTTTCATTAAATTCTCCCCCTAATTTGGCATATTAAAGACAAAAATGCATAATAGGCACAGCGGATAAGGAAGCAATCATATTATTCATTAGATTAAGCAAGGAGGGAAATACAAATCATAAAATATAGAAACTGAAAAACAGAAAATAACAACTAAGAGAAAGCATTAAACTAAGCATCCGGGGATCCTTTACTAAGTCCAATATGGGCAATATTATCCTCAATATAATCTAGCCTATCTCTAATGGTTCTAAATGAATCTTGGACTTCAGTTTGAAACGCAATTTGCTGTGCTACCAAGTCATGTTGTTGTTGCATCATGTCATGTTGTTGTTTTAACATGTCATCCATCTTAGATAGCATCAAATCTTCAAACTGAGAGTGTAGAGGAGGCTCAGGTGCAGGCGCTTCTTCTTGAGGGTTATGAGGCTCTAGTTCTTCTTGAGGTTGTGGAGGTGGTTGTTGTCCCATCATCCAACCATCATCGGTCTTATGAAGACCAAGCTTGGTTAGATGCTTCCCTTTGATGAGGCTAGTAGATTCAGTGGTGTTGTCTACTACCTCATTAGAGACATCCACTTTGAAATGATCGATGAAGCGTGAGACAAGAACTGGATAGGGAAAGGGATGGTTCACTAGACGTTTAGCCTTTACCATTACTTCAAGGAAGATCATTACCCAATTCATTTGGATGGTGTTCATGAGACCATACATGAGTTGTAGGTCTTCGTCGGTGCATTGGGCATGGTTAGAAGCTCGGGGTGTGAGGATGTAGGTGATGAAATAGTGAAGAAGACGGGTTTCCGGAGACATTGGGCCAGTGCTAAGTCTGTTCCTAACTGGTTGATCGGGATCAATCAAGCAGCTTCGGTATGTGCCCATCTTAGTGTAGCCTTCGGGGTCTTCCAAGAATTCCCTTGCTCCTTCATTTGAAACTCCAGCAATTTGTTGCCATAATTGCGGAGTGATCTTCATCGAGACACCTTTCACAGAAGTCCGAAAGATGCCGTCCATGGATGCTTTTCCGGCGGTGTAGAAGACTCGAACAAGGTCGGGATAGAAAGTACCTTGCATTTCCATGAATTTTCTGAGGCCTTGGGCTTCTAGGAGAATGGGAAAATTGAATCCTTCAGCAACAAACCAATCAAAGTTGATGTACTTTGGAGGGCAGATTGGTTTCATTGCATCAAAGGAGAGGTACTGCATTTTATCCTCTTCTTTTCGAAACCAGAGGCTAAGGCGGTCAGATTGTGTTTCGGTTTGAGGTTCAGATGTTTCTCCAACTTTTCTTTTTCCGGATTTTGAAGAGCGAGGTTTCTTAGGTGCAGACATGATGAAGAAGATTTTGAGGGACAGAATTTTTGAGTGAATAGCAGAAAAGAGCAAGAACAGGGCACAAGGCTTAGGGAGACAGATTTTGGGATTCAAGCAAGATTGAAACAAGGTGCAAAGGCTAATTGAATCACAAAGGAGGGTATATATAGGCACGATTTAGTCACATAACGGCCAAATTTTCGAAAATATAGCTGTTGGGAGTAGTTAATGTGAGAAACTAGCCGTTAAAATGCATTAATATCTGTCAGAACGACGTCTTTAATCGATTAAATCGATTTATAATCGATTAAATCAAGTGAAATGTGACACATTTTGAATCTTGTAATCGATTAATCCGTTATGTAATCGATTACAAGATGACTGATTCCAAGGTTGAAGACAACATGTAATCGATTACGACTCAAATGTAATCGATTATTTTGTCAGCAAAAGGCTTATCAAGAGCATTTTAATCGATTAAAACGAAGTGTAATCGATTTTTCCAGAGAGATGGATATTTTGAATAAGCTTGGTAATCGATTACGAACCATGTGTAATCGATTACAACTAAGGGAAAAACTGATTCTGAGTAATCTGTAATCGATTACAGATGTTATGTAATCGATTATTCCGACAATAATTTTGAACTAGGGTCAGTTTTTACTGAAAATAATCGATTAATACTAGATGTAATCGATTACAAAAACACGTTTTGCAAAAACAAGGCAATTTTAACAAGATTTAAATGAGATGAAAGGCATAGCATGATACAAAAACATTTTATCAAGCAAGGATGATCTAAATACACATGATGATAATGTTTAATGAACAAGAGCACATATTCAGAGCATATTTTAGGATGATGCTTAGTGATTCAGCAATTTTAATAAGATAGGCAATTAATTTTATACATCAAACATGCTAATTTAGATTATTTTCATCAAGTATACCTAGCATGTTTCTAAGTGTATAAAATCTATCCTTAGGCAGAGGTTTTGTAAATATGTCAGCAAGTTGATGATGAGTGTTAATGAATTCAACTTTTATGTTACCTTTTTTGCACATGATCACGTATGAAATGATGTTTGATCTCAATGTGCTTGGTTCTTGAATGCATCACAGGATTCTTTGAGATGTTGATTGCACTTGTGTTGTCACACAGCAGAGGTATTTCCTTGATCTCAACTCCATAATCTTGCAATTGTTGCTTGAGCCAAATACTTTGAGCACAGCAACTTCCGGCAGATATATATTCAGCTTCTGCAGTTGAAAGAGCTACACAAGCTTGTTTCTTGCAGTGCCATGAGATGAGTGAGCTTCCAAGGAGGTGACAAGTTCCACTTGTGCTTTTTCTATCTAGTTTACATCCTGCAAAATCTGAGTCAGAATAGCCAATTAAGTTTAAAGATGCATTCTTAGGATACCATAACCCAACTTTGGGTGTTGCCTTGAGGTATTTGATGATCCTCTTCACAGCAGTAAGATGAGACTCCTTTGGGTTTGCTTGATATCTTGCACACAAACAAACACTTAACATGATGTCAGGTCTGCTAGCTGTAAGATAGAGTAATGAACCAATCATTCCTCTATATTTGGATTCATCAACTTTCTTCCCTTTTTCATCCGAATCAAGATAAGTTGAAGTGGCCATTGGTGTTGCTGCATCCTTGCATTTATCCATTTCAAACTTCTTGATTATTTTAAGGCAATACTTGGATTGACTGAGAAAGATTCCATTCTTCAATTGCTTAACTTGTAATCCTAAGAAGAATGTCAATTCTCCCATCATAGACATTTCAAACTCTTTCTGCATAGATGTAGAGAATTCTTTGCAAGTCTTGGGTTAGTTGAACCAAAAATAATATCATCAACATATATTTGAACTAACAAGATATCTTTCTTTTGCCTCTTGATGAACAAAGTTTTATCAACATTGCCCCTTATAAAAGATTGATCAAGTAAAAATTTGCTTAATCTTTCATACCATGATCTAGGTGCTTGTTTAAGACCATAAAGGGCTTTCTTTAGTTTGA
>PYAF01003316.1:55923-88810 GCA_007407185.1 Glycine tomentella | reverse complement strand
TTGGATAGTCCAAGACATTATTAATTAATTTAAATAGTTAAATTAATTATCTAATATTTAAATTTGATAATTTAAATTTTGAATTTAAATATGAATTAACTATAGTAGTTAGTTTCATATCAAAAGGAGAAGATAAGAGCTAGATTTGAATTTGAATTCAACTAGCATCTTATCATGATCATGTCCTAGATTTTAGGAATAAGTTTGAGGGCTGATTATGGGGCTTACATACGGCTGATACATGATTATCATTTGGCGAAATAAATCCTAAGTAATTGACTTGGTCTTAGGAGGATATGATAGGAGGTTGTTGGCAATTTTTGAAATGCAACAACTCCATCTTATCTTCACGTGTAGGGCGCTTATAATCAGATTTGTTGGTTAAAAATCTGACCAAAAACTCTTCTATAAAATATACTCTTGTGATCATAGTTCTATAATAGTTTTTGAGAAAAACCCTATCTACCTTCCTTCACTTTCACGTGCCCCTTTGTGTGAGTTTTGACTGAAAATTCAGCCACCAATATCATCTATTGGTGAGCCTCTTAGATAAGTAAAAACACTTTAAAAACTAACCATCTTCCTCTCCATTGGTGTGCCTAGCCTGCCTCCTTTGGTGTTTGTTGGTGGCATTCAAGAAGTGTTCTTGAGTCTTGACAAGAAGTGGTGTGGATCAACATTAGAGGGCTTGTATCTTCAAGCCTATCCTTGATCATCAAATTTCAAATATAAACAAGGTAACATCTATGTCTTAAAGAATGATTCTTGTGTGGTATGTGTGTTTCCGCTTGAAAAATTTTGTTTTTTCTCACATGCCTTCGGGCTTCAAGGCCCTATCTTTCAATATACTCATAAATACGAAGTGGTCAAGTTGTTAAACAAGCCAAACCTTTAATCTTATTTATAACAGAATTTGTAACTAACTGTAATCGATTAAACGCGTCTAATAATCGATAAAAATTCTTATGTAATCGATTAAATTATCATTTAATCGATTAAAATGTTAAAGAAGCTTTATGGGTTTCATCAACGAGCAAAATAATTGATTAACCCGAGTTGTAATCGATTAAGATAGAAAGCTATGTTTCACAAAATGAACTGCGTAATCGATTACGGATTTTAGTAATCGATTAAATTAGAAGTAGGAATTTTCTAAATGAACTATGTAATCGATTACTGGTAATGGTAATCGATTATCACAACAAAGCTTAAAATAATCTAACTATGTAATTGATTACACTAAGTAAGTAATCGATTAAAACCTTTAACAAAGCAGTTTATTTTCAATCAAAGGTCAAATAATCGATTAATCCGATAGGTAATCGATTAATTTGTTCATAAAGGTTTTTCCATATTGAACGAAGAACATAATAATCGATTATTTCATTAAGTAATCGATTAAAACAGTAAGAAAAACATTTTCCAAAAACCTTTTAATCAGATTCAAACTTTAACCAAAAAGATAAAACCTTTGATGATTTAATGAAAACCATTTAAGTTTAATAATGAATGAATGAATGCAATGCAATGCAAGGATCAATCAGATTGTCTTTCTCTTACACTTGAATCAATTACAAAACTTCGAAGGCACTTCAAGCATGTTGAAAGCTCAAAACCATTTCTTGAATCAAAGTCTTCCACTCTTCGTGATGCTCCCCCTATATCCAACAATCTTCCCCTTTTTGGCTTTGAACATGCCAAATTCTTGATTGATTATATGTTGGACTTGAAGTTAATTGAGGGAACCAAAGTTAGGAAAACTTGAGCTTTGCAAACCTGAAAACAATTCAATCTCTTTCCCAAGAACAAGTGTTAAAGCATCTATTGATTAATCCAACATTCATTTACAATTATATCTTACTTAATTAGTTAATTTTTATCACTTAGCTCCCCCTTAATTTGACAATCCATTCAAAGTAAGATTTGGGCAAAAATTGTGTAGAAAAACAGAGTAGAACAGAGTGTACTGCAGAGCTTGAACCAACTCAATCATTTCTCCCCCTATTTGGCTTATCAAAGTCAAAAACATGTAAAGCACAGCGGACATTGAACAGGAGAAACATAAATGGATATATTTATAAGTAAGGCAACCATTACAATTCTTGAAAATAAAACTAAAACATGAAAGCATAAAAATAGAAGAAACAGAAAACTACAAAAGTTAAAATGTCTCAGACCCTTCAAACATAACAGTAGCTTCAATATTGTCTAGCCTAGCCTTAATTCTTCTAAAGTTGAACTAGTTTCAGCCCTAAAATCATGATGCATAGTGATTAGGCCATCCATTTTTTGAAGTATGAGTGACTCGAATTGGGTGTAGAGGGGTTGAGCAGGGTCCCTTTCTTCATCTTCTTCAGCATCTACTCCAACACCAGTAGCAACAGGAGGTTCAGGCACAGCTTGTTGGCCAGCCATCTGCCATCTTGTGGTGTCTTGATCATTCCTAGCTTGTTGAGATGCTTGTCTTTGATGAGACTGTTGCTTGAGTTTGTGTGGTCCACTACTTCATTTGAGACATCTATTTGTAAGTAGTCTATAAATCTAGACACAAGCACAGCATAAGGGAATGGGTAGTTTACTAGCCCTTTTGATTTAAGCATTATTTCCTCAAAAATGATAATCCAATTCATTTGAATTGAATTCTTAAGACCGTACACTAGTTGTAGGTCTTCATCTGTTGCTTGGGCATGGTTTATGGCTCTAGGTGTGAGGATATATATAATTATGTAATGCAGAAACCTTTCCTCATGGGTCATGGGTCTAGTACCTAGCCTATTTTTCGATCTCATTTTGGGATCACTAAGCATCTCCCTATATGTATCTACCCTATTATAACCCTCAGGATTTTCATCAAATTTCCTTTCTCCTTCAAAAGAGATACCAGCTACTGCCTCGCACACCTCATGGTTGATTTCCATGGGCACTCCATTTACTTGGGACCAATTCATGGATCCCTTGGCACAGGTGTAAAACACCTTGACCAATTCAGGGCAAAAGGTACCCTTTAACTCCACAAACTTTCTTAAGCTCTAGGTTTCTATGAAGGCAGGAAATTGAAAGCCTTCCTTAATAAACTAGTCAAGCTCTAAATACTTAGGGGAACATACTAGTTTTGTGGCATTAAACTGTAGATAGGTCATACGGTCTTTTTCTGTGGTGAACCAAAGATCTAACCTATTAGTAGGAGAGGGGTTAGAAGTTTCACCACACTTTTTCTTAGAGGTTTTGGTTCTCTTAGAGGTAGACATTCTTAGGGCAGAGTTAACTAGACTTAAACAGAAGGAAGACACAAAGAAGATTGAAGGATAAGAATGAAGGTAGGTGTGATTTCTTCCTTCACAATAAGTTGTATTTATAGAGATTTTTAGGCTCCAAGAATTTGAATTTTGAATTAAGGAGCTGTTAGAACGAATTAACTCACTGCAGAGGATTTAAATTTGAATTAGGTGGGAGTTGGGCAATTACAACTTCCAAGAAAATCTGTCAGATTTTGCAGTAACTCCATGAATAATTGATTTTCCTTGTATAATCGATTAATTCATAAACAAAAACACATTCTACAGATACAATAATCGATTAATTCGTAACGTAATCAATTATTTTTGTAAAATACACAGGTAGAAGACAAAGTTTAATTGATTATTTTATGATTTAATCGATTATCACAGAGAAGTTTGAATTTCAGAAACATAGAATCTTGTGTAATCGATTAATCCGACATGTAATCGATTATTCCAGAAGGTTGTGAATTTTGAAAAAATTGATTCTCAGTATTTTAATCGATTACCATTCACTGTAATCGATTATTCCAGTGAACTTTCACTTTGTAAAAGAGTTTATGATCAGTGTAATCGATTAATCCAACTCTTAATCGATTATTACAGAAACATTTAGTTTTCTGAAAATGAGTTTCTATGCAGAATTATCGATTATTTTGTTTATGTAATTGATTATATAAGCTCAGATTTCACTCTGAATCATGATTTAAGTGATTTTAATCGATTAATACGACACTTAATCGATTATTATAGAGCAAATATCAGAAATAACAGGATTTATGTAGCATGACATGGAACTTTTTAAGTTTTTGTGATGAAGGATTCAATTAACTAATAATTTCACATGAAAAGGCATACAACATTCAAGCTAACAGAGATTAGATTCATCCAAGATTCCTAGCATGTTTCTAAGAGCATAGAATCTATCTCTAGCCAATGGTTTCGTAAATATATCAGCCAATTGATTATGAGTGTCAATGAAATCAATTTTGATATTACCTCTTTGAACATGATCTCTGAGAAAATGATGTTTTATCTCAATATGTTTGGTCCTTGAGTGCATTATTGGATTCTTTGAAATGTTGTTAGCACTTGTGTTGTCACATAGCAAAGGTATTTGTTTCAATTCAACTCCAGAATCTTGTAATTTTTGCTTCAACCATAGACTTTGTGCACAACAACTTCCAGCTGAGATATATTCAGCTTCAGCAGTTGACAAAGCAACACAAGATTGTTTCTTGCAATGCCATGAGATTAATGAACTTCCAAGTAGATGAAAAGTTCCACTAATGCTTTTTCTATCTAACTTACATCCTGCAAAGTCAGAATCAGAATAACCAATAATATTAATTGAAGCTCCTTTGGGATACCAAAGACCAACTTTAGTGTAGCCTTGAGATATTTGAGGATTCTTTTGACTGCTGTTAGGTGAGACTCTTTGGGATTTGCTTGATATCTTGCACACAAGCACACACTTAGCATTATGTCTGGTCTACTAGCTGTCAAATATAATAATGAACCAATCATTCCTCTAAATTTTGACTCATAAACCCTCTTTCCATTTTCATCTAAATCAAGATAGGTTGATGTTGCCATTGGAGTTGCAGCATTTTTACATTTCCCCATTTCAAACTTTTTGATCACTTCAAGGCAATACTTGGATTGGTTGAGAAAAGTTTCATTCTTCATTTGCTTCACTTGAAGTCCAAGAAAGAATGTTAATTCTCCCATCATTGACATTTCAAATTCTTTCTGCATAGCTTTAGAAAATTCCTTGCATAGCAAATGGTTAGCTAAACCAAAAATTATATCATCAACATATACTTGAACCAATAAGATATCATTCTTATGCCTTTTGATGAACAAAGATTTGTCAACATGACCTCTTGTGAAAGATTGTTCAAGCAGAAATTTGCTTAGTCTTTCATACTAAGATCTGGGAGCTTGCTTTAAACCATAAAGGGCCTTTTTAAGTTTAAAAACATAGTTAGGATGTTTAAAATCAGTAAAACCAAGAGATTGTTCAACATATATATCCTCCTCAATGTATCCATTTAAAAAGGCACTTTTGACATCCATTTGGAAAAGTTTAAAAGCAAACATGCATATGCAAGCAACAACCTAATAGCTTCCAATCTTGCAACAGGAGCATAGGTTTCCTCATAGTCAATGCCTTCTTCTTGGTTGTAACCTTTTGCAACCAATCTAGCTTTATTTCTGACTATGATTCCACTCTCATCAAGTTTATTTCTAAAAATCCATTTTGTGCCAATGGGTTTAAGAGAGGATGGTCTAGGAACAAGTTACCAAACTTCATTTCTCTTGAACTGATTTAACTCATCATGCATGGCATGCATCCAATGTTCATCAACTAAGACTTGATCAATATTCTTAGGTTCAATTTGAGAAACAAAAGCCAAATTACAACTTAGATTTCTTAATGAAGATCTAGTAGATACTCCCTTTGAAACTTCACCTATGATGTTGTCAAGTGAGAGATCTCTTGTTGTTCTCCAATCTTTAGGCTTTTGAACAGGTGTTGATGATTTTATTTCAGCACTTGGTTCTTCTTTCTCTTTATTTATGGACTGATGTGTTGCAAACACATCCTAGTTTTAGGTTAGTTTTAGGCTATAATTTAGTTAAATAATTAGCAAAATAGATTAGAAATTAGTAGGTTTATTGTCTTTATTGTTTTTAAACTAATTTCAATACAATTAAGCAATTTCAGGTCAAAAAGGAGAAAGTTCCAGCAAAGAAAAGAAGAAGACCCAGTTCAAGGTTCCGCGCGGATCGCGCCAGAAGAGGAATAAAAGGCCTCAGTCTCGAAGGTCCCATGCGATCAGCGTGGGAGTCCACGCGGTTTAGCGTGAAAAGGCCAGAAGCATGGCGCCATCAGAGCCATAGCCACGCGATCAGCGCCACAAAACTCAGCATTCAAGCCTTTTTCCCTCGAAGACTTCACGCGGTTAGTGTGGAGAGTCACGCGGTCAGCGCCATATATTCGAAAGACCCGTGCGGATCACGCGAGAAGCCGCGCGGATCGCGCCGTGAAGATTCTGTTTCCTGTATTAAAGATCTTTTTCGAAAATTGGCATTGTTTTGGGCTTTGTTACTGTAATTAAAATATTCTATAAATATAGGGCCTCAGGAACTGAATAGGGGATCCATCTATCAGTCTTTTATCAATCTCTACCTTAATTAGCATTCTAAATCCCTAGAAATCAAGAATCAAGACCAGGGTTTCTGCACAATAATGAATTATTCAACAGCTTTGATGTTCTTAAGACCTATGGCAGGCTAAACCTTGTATTGTGGGAAGGCCATGAACTGATGAGAACTCCTCTGTAATTTGACTGGTATTGAATAATAATGTTGTTTTGATTGTTTTATTCTTTTCTGCTCTTATCTTTTACTCTTATTTGGAATTGATCGCTCTGAGTAAGTAATGAGGGTTAGGATTCACAATGAGGACGTTGGGATTTTAATTTCTGACTTGTTTAGAATAACAGTTGTTCATCACCTAGGGATAGGGATGCGTGGCTGCAGAAATTATGATATGTTCTTTTAAACGCTTAAACCGATAGATTTCACTAAGGAATTAGGTTTTCGATTCAGGTTAAAGGGTTAATTCACTAAGGAATTAGGGATTAACTAATCTAGAAAAGACTTATGTTCTGAACAATCATAACAAGAACACTTATGATATATTCTTTTAATGCTTAGTTTGACAGAATCGCTAAGGGATTAGGATTCTCGATCGGATTAAAGGGCTAAATCGTTAGTTATCTAGGATTTACGAATTTAGGAAAGATTTATTATTTGTGTAACTTAAACTACGAAACCAGTCAAGTGAAAGAGGTAGGACTCAGAAGGGATTGTACCTGACCACAATTATTCTTCCATTGGTACTCTTCTAATTAAATTTACTGTTTATTTTGATTTCCTGTTTTTATTCAACAACAAATCAACCAACAACAACTTCCTCTCAACATTTACTGTTTTTCTTTCAATCACACTGATTTACTATTACTGTGAAAATCACCCCAATCCCTATGGAGAACGATACTCAGTTACATAATATTATTACTTGAAAACGATCGGTGCACTTGCCGTGTTTTGCCGTGTCGCGCAACATGGACTCATTAAGCTAAATAAATTCTTCCATAGGACCTGCATCTACATCACACTTCTTTTCCTCTTTAGAGGGATTAGACTTATCGCAAATCACATGTACATATTCTTCCATGCACATTGTTCTTTTGTTGAAAACTCTATATGTTTTACTATGTAATGAATATCCAAGGAAAATTGCTCATCAGCTTTAGCATCAAATTTTCCAAGTGATTCTTTCCCATTGTTTAATACAAAACACTTGCAGCCAAAAGCTCTCAAATGAGAAACATTAGGTTTTCTACCTTTGTATAGCTCATAAGGAGCTTTCTTTAAAATAGGCCTTATAAGTAATCTATTCAAAGTGTAGCAAACAGTACTTACAACATCAACCCAACAATATTTTGACAAATTTGTCTCATTAAGAAGAGTTCTAGCTCCTTCTTCAAGAGATTTGTTTTTCCTCTCCACAACATCATTTTGTTGAGGTGTTCTTGGAGCTGAGAAATTGTGGTTAATTCCATTTTCTTCACAGAATTTTTCAAAATGTTCATTTTGGAATTCTCCACCATGATCACTTCTTATTGAGATAATTTTGCTACCTTTTTCATTTTGTGTAAGCTTGGCCATTTTTCTAA
Organism: Glycine tomentella; assembly: GCA_007407185.1. Lineage (NCBI taxonomy): Eukaryota > Viridiplantae > Streptophyta > Magnoliopsida > Fabales > Fabaceae > Glycine > Glycine tomentella. The sequence goes on along the minus strand of PYAF01003316.1, from coordinate 80,781 downwards.
AAGCATGGAAAGCATCACTTTTGGATTTCAAAAATAGAGTCCAAGTAAATCTAGAGTAATCATCTACAATGACAAGTCCATAATAATTGCCTCCTAAACTCATAGTTCTAGAAGGACCAAACAAGTCAATGTGAAGTAATTCAAGGGGTCTAGAGGTGCAAACAATGTTTTTACTCTGAAAAGAACTTTTGGTTTGTTCCCCTTTTGACAAGCATCACAAAGTTTGTCCTTTTCAAACTTGAGTTTGGGTAAACCAATTACTAAATCCTTTCTAATTAGCTTGTTCATATAATGCATGTTAATGTGGCTAGCCCTTCTATGCCACAGCCAAGATTCATCAATCTTGCTTATTAGACATGAAGTGTCTTGAAAGAATCCATGATCAATTGAAAGTAAATAAATGTTACCTTTCCTTTTCCCTATGTGAATCACTTCACCACTTTGCCCATCATAAATCATGCAGCAATTCTCATTGAATAATCCTTTATCACATAGTTGGTTTATGCTTAAGAGATTATGCTTCAACCCTTCTACATAAAGAACATTTTTTATTTTGGTTTTGAAGCTATCTCCAATGTTGCCTTCTCCAATGATCTTCCCTTTGTTATTATCTCCATAAGTGACATATCCTCCATCTTTAAGAGTTAGATTTGTAAGCATAGACATGTCATCCGTCATATGTCTAGAGCATCCACTATCAAGGTACCATAATGAGGATTTAGCTCTTAGACATACCTGCAAAAATCAAATCAATTTATAAAGGAAGGTACCCAATTGAGATTCTAAGATTAATAAATATTTATTTGTTTCGATGCAATAATAAATTTATATTTTTAATAAGTAGTTTTCTTTTTCTTTTGAACCCAAATGCAATCTCCATTAGGAACATAGAACCTCCTAACATAACATTTGTAAGATGTATGTCCTTTTTCCATACAATAGTTGCATGTTACAAATTTTGATGATTTTCTCAAGAAAGCATTTTGATTGATCTTTGAGTTTTTGAACTTCTTTTGATTCTTCTGTTTTGGAGGCACAAATACAGTTTTTCCAAAATATTTTGAGTCTTGTTTGTACCCCAAACCAGAAGTATCTCCAACATACTTTTGCACACTTAACATTTCAGCTAAGTTGCATTTTCCTTTGTAAAGCTTTCTTGAAAGATCAACTAAATCACTATTCTTGGATCAGAGTAACATGTATTTTTCTCCTTGACTTCTTTTGTAATCATAAAAATCTTTTTGTAGCAAGTTATATTTGTCAACATTAGTAGAAGAAGAAGCGCATACACATCTATTCATTTTGTAACTTGAAACAAGTTTTTCATTTTCTTCTTTCAAGTTGCAAATTTCAGTTTCAATTGAGTAATTTTTGCAACATGCCATCTAAGATATCCTTTTAGCTTATTATTTGATTTTGCAAGCTTTTGGGCTTCTTCATGCATTTCTTGGAAAGCATTAATAGCTTGTTCAAGTTCAGAATTTACCTCATCTCCATCAATTGATAGATCATTATCTTCTTCATTGATTGTGGAGGTGAGACACATGTTTGGTACTTCATTTTCAGTTGAAGATTCTGATGTTGTTGACTCATTATCTTCCCGAGCTATGTAGGCTCTTTTGGATTTTCCTTCCTTCCTCACCTTGTTGTCACCTTGTTGCTTTTTCAAAAAGATTGAGTATTCATATTTGATGTGGTCAGGTTTTCCACATTCAAAGCAAGTAAAATTGTTGTCAATCCTTTTGTTGTTGTTGTTGTTGATCTTGTTGTTCTTTGTAAACTTTTTGTTCTTGTTTTTCCTCAAGAACTTGCTGAACTTCTTGATAACCAAGTTCATGTTGTCCTCTTCATCCTCTTCACTTGAATCTTCCACTTTTTCTAACTTTGATGATGCAGCTTTTAACGAAATACTTTTATTTTTTTTTCTACATCTTCAACACAAGTTAGTTGAGACATTTCAAGCTCATATTCAAGTAACTTACCAAATAGTGCAGCCATGGACATCTTTGATAGATCTTTTGATTCCTTGATTGTTGTCACCTTTGGTTGCCAAGGTCTTGTGAGACACTTCAAAATCTTGATGTTTAGTTCTTCAGTATCAAAGATCTTCCCAAGACCCAGAAGATGATTGACTATATGAGTAAATCTTGTTTGTAGCTGAGAAATGCTTTTTGTGGTGTTCATCTTGAACATCTCATACTCATGGATCAAGGCATGCTTTCTTGATCTTCTAACTTCTTCAGTTCCTTCATGAGTTATTTCCAGCATCTCCCACATTTTTTTGCACTTGTGCATCTCATTGTTCTAAAAAAATCATCAGAAGAAAGTGTAGAGGTAATCATATTTTTAGCTTTAAAATCATATTGGACAACCTTTTGTCCAGCATCTGTCATCTCATCCCATTCTTTGGGAATCATTTCATTGCCAACAATTTTCTTGGGAATAAAAGGACCCTTTTTCTATAGCATTCCAAGCACCTGGGTCATTTGATTGAATAAAGATTTTCATTCTATTTTTTCAAAAACTAAAGTACTCCCCTTCAAACATTTGAGGACGATTGAGAGAAGCTCCTTCTTTGAAGGTAATTTGCGAGGTATTCATTTTTCTTTTTGAAGAAAAGATAGTGATCTTGAATAACTCTCAAGAACCAGCTCTTGATGCCAATTAAAAATAATAGGAACACTCACAATAACCAAGAGGGGGTGAATTGGTTAAAACCTTGGTATTTTAAAATTAATTCAAATCAGAGTTCAGGATCTTTATCACTTTCAAAACCAAGAAATCTATTTACTCAATCAAATAACTTAGCCCAAGAAATCAATAGATCAAAATAGAACTTGTTGAACAATGAATATGAATCAAAGAATCAATGAACAAGATGAGTGATAGAGAGATAGAATAAAAAACACAAACAATTTATACTGGTTCACTTCAAAACTGAAGCTACATCCAGTTTCTTCTAATCAACACTACATTAGAGTTCCATTATTATAAATTTCTGTTCTTACAAGCTTTTGTAAAAACCTCCCCTTTATCAACACTAGATAAAGAATAGAAATCTAAAACCCTATTAGAAATCTAGGGAGCAAGAACCAGAAAACACTACTCTGTTCTTTGAGCTAGAGAACCCTTCTCTAGAACCAAGCAAGAAGAACCCACTTTACAATAGCCAATTACAACAGGAATTTGAAAACAAATTTACACACAAAGATTAAGGAGAGAGATAACCTGATAATCCAATGAATGTTATGCACATGAATTACCAAATCAGGTTGAGAAACAAACTAAATAAGAACATGCTTTTCCTTAACCTTGAAAAGAATCTTGCGCAAGAATCATTCAAAGACCCATTGTTGTTTTGAATGAAGCAAGAAACAAAAACACTAAGAAAATCACTTAGAAATGCTTAAAATAATCGATTACTGATAATGGTAATCGATTATCATAGCAAGGCTTAAAATAATCTTTTGACTATGTAATCGATTACACTAAGTTAGTAATCGATTAAAACCTTTAACAAAGTAGTTTATTTTCAATCAAAGGTCATATAATCGATTAATCCGATAGGTAATCGATTAATTTGTTCATAAAGGTTTTTCCAGATTGAACGAAGAACATTATAATCGATTATTTCATTTAGTAATCGATTAAAACAGTAAGAAAAACATTTTTCCAAAAACCTTTTAATCAGATTCAAACCTTAACCAAAAACATAAAACCTTTGATGATTTAATGAAAACCATTTAAGCTTAATAATGAATGAATGCAATGCAATGCAATGCATGGATCAATCAGATTCCCTTTCTCTTACACTTGAATCAATTACAAAACTTCAAGGCACTTCAAGCATGTTGAAAGCTCAAAATCATTTCTTGAATCAAAGTCTTCCACTCTTCATGATGCTCCCCATATATCTAACATATTGTTCTTGTTAATATTCTTCAAATTTTGATTTTTTACTGCCAGATTGCAAAGAGAAGACAAATGGGATGGATAGGTCAACTGAAGGAGGTGAAATTGAAGACAAATGTGGGTCAATACCCTGAAACCTTTCCCCTACTTTAGTCCACCACCAGAGGAAGAGCGGAAAAACCACTACAATACACACTTAGGATTACCTGAATCCCACATAGAAGTTAAACAATTAAACCCACAAAACAAGTTCAACCAAATGGACAACTGCTCCACACAATTGTTTTGCTATCATCACAAATTCGCATATCATAGTAAGTAAAGTCCAATTTAATGAAAATCACAACACCCAACACACATAAATAAAGTTCAACCAGAAACTATTCAACAATCACCACAAGGTGAAGTCAACAAATATTACACTTTTTGAAACAAAGAGCAACAATATATCACTATAAACAACCTACAATGCATACATGAACAAACAAGAGAGTGAAATAAAGGAGTAACACCCTATTTTCACCCATAGATGTATTTTTCATCAATTTTGTTGATTTAATCCTTCAAATATCCAACAATTCAATCTCTCTATCCACTTCAAAACTGCACCATTTTAATGATACTACAATCTCTCTATCCAACAATTCAGATCTCATAAAATGTGATGATTATTGAAAGAAAGTGAGGACCTGATTTGCCTCTTCCTGATGAGAACTCTGGTGTGGTGGATGGACTCTGGCGGTGATGAGGGAGCTAATGGTCAAAACGACGTGCAGTTTAAGGCCATCGTTGGTGTAGAAGGAGTCAGGAACGCTTCTGTTGTTGTTGTTTGCATTGCAATTGGTGGTGGTGGGACCGATTAGGTCTTTAGGCTGGAAAACAGAGGAGGCACTGATGATGACGGAATTGTGTAGGGTTAATCTAAAATTGGTGTGCCATTTGAGGACACATCATTGGTGCCAACGATGAGGGAGGGTGCAGGAATGGGATGTGGCGGTGGTGGTAGCGGCAAAGGAGGAAGAGGGGCATTTGGAACCGAGGAACTGGCCGATGGGCGTTTGGCTTTTCCTTTGAAGACACGATATTGTGGAGCACTAGCCTCTTGTATTTTAGGGTTCCAAACTTGTGCCTTCTCTCTTCTAGTTCTTTCCCTCTCATTTTTTTGACAGGGCTGAAGAAAACAAAAACATTACAATATAAACATCAGTTTTTATTAAAATCGATGTTAACTGATAAACCACAACATTGGTTTTTTGTAAATCTGGTGTTAAGGATAAAACACAACATTGATTTTATAAAAACCTATGTTAACATTCCACTATCAACATTGGTTTTTACCGATGTTAACAATGAGATTTTATTTTCAAAAATGCCACCACATATTTTGTAAAATTGGTTTTCATCTAAACCAATGTTAATTGTGCGATGTTGAAGCCTTTTTTGTAGTAGTGTGATAAGGATAATTACTTTAACTATCACTAGAGGGTTATTGATCTTGTGAAGATTGGACGGTTGATCAACTACAATAACACCCTATGGAATGGATCTGTGGTAGCCCTACCCGATGCGCTTATGAAGGATCACATCAAGCATTATCCTGGTCGTGTGATTGAGCTCAACAAGTATCTTGCTCAAGATTCTAGGATTGAGATTTGCCAACTCCCTGTGGATGATGAGATTACCATGTATCGTCACATTATCTAATCTCTCCTTCCCCATCACATTTGTATGCTTCAAGAATTTTGGATTTATGTAATATTCTTGGCAAACTTATGCCAGTGTTTTGAGAATAAATTAAAAATTCTCTACTCTAGAAGTTCTATTATTGAGGGCAAAGCCTGATATAACAATTGAAGAGATAAATATGTATGTTTAAGATCCAATTCATGATGTTATCAATTTTAGTAAAGAATTATTCTTTATTTTATTATCATATTTATTATTTTATTAAATTGTAAATTTGACAATTCCTTGATTACAATGAGACTTATTATCATGATAGAGATTATGATAATGGGAAACAAGTTTTTTTTAATTTTAATCTAAATTGTTCTTGATCATAAGATTATTGTGAACAAGATATCAATAATTTGGATAGATCAATATATATGTGATAGTCTTTATTAGATAAAGATTAATATATCTCATTTATTAAATTACATGTATAGATGATGCACATGTGGATATCATCATTGAACTGACTCAATTGAAATATTCTAATAGTTAATATTATCTTGATATGTCAATAAAAAATTCTCAAAAAGAAATTTAATAGTTTCCTTTGACTCGAGAATAACATAGTAATTAACAACTTATTTAATATATTTTAATTTTGGACACCTAATGTATTAGGACACTAGTTGAACATATATTGAATATGATTAAATACTTGTATAATTAAGATTAGTCAAGAAGAAATCCATCAACTCTTGTATAACTTATTAGAGTTTGATAGTAATAAAGAGTTAATCTTCAACTGTAAATGATGGAAGGAAATATGTTAGATTTGATGAAGCTAAAGCAAAGGGATCAAGAAGTATGAAGCTTAGAAGTTTCTGATCTTTTACATGCCCAATCAAATTGATGGCATATGTAACTTTTGATTAAAACTTAGTTCAATTTGTAAAGCCTGATAATCCTCATTAGTTTTTGATGATTCATGCATTCTTACATTCATTGGATTAATATAATCATGTGGTAATAAGAAATTAGATAGAAATTCATAAAGGTACCTAGGATTTTATAAAAACTGTTTCTCATTGTTTTAATCGATTACATAGGTGATATAATCGATTAAATGCATGTGTATGCTTTCTGGATTTTGCCTTATGAACATTTTAATCGATTACCACTAGTTCGTAATCGATTAAATAAGCTTAACACAAAATTGTACATTCTCTGTGATAATCGATTATTTTAGATATAATCAATTACATAAGCTTCTGCATAAATTTTTCACAGCATGTTGATCTGGTTTAATCAATTACCAGATGATTGTAATCGATTAAATGTGCTTTGATCAGTTTTATACATGGTCTGTGATAATCGATTAAATGGAAACTTAATTGATTACTTGTGTGTATTAGAAAATTGAGTTCACCTGGAATAATCGATTACTAGATGACTTAATCGATTATTTTGTTCTTGACAAATTTCTAGATTCCTGATGAACACTTTAATTGATTATCTGGTTAAAATAATCAATTACATTTGTGAAAATAATCGATTACTTTGATGAAATAATCGATTACAGTTAATTATACCTGTTTTTTTATAAATAGGACAGCTTGGACTAAGTTTAGTAAGAAGTGAAAATTAGAGATACTCGTCCAAACTTAGTGGCAAACACTTCCTAAAGTGCTCAAAAGTATTCAAGGGTAATTTTAGTGAGAAAATCAAAGATCATGTGTATCATGGAGAGTTACATGTGATTCTAGTAAAAAATATTCAAGGATTAATGATTTGTTCAAGCTAGTGACAAAGAAAGATTCAAGAAAGGAGTTTTGATCATCTATTGCATACATTCTTAGATTGTTTGATCATTCATATCATTGAATTAGTTGAGGATTATAAGGTGATATCCATCTTGAACTTCAAGCTTGATATTTTGGTTTGATAACTGTTTTGTTTTGTGTTGTATTTTCCATATATCATTTGTATTCTTTAAAGCTTTTACTAGAAGGGTTTTCTAGTGGGAAGAACAGAGAAGGGATCTCTGGTTCTTGATCTTTTGAAAAGTCTATAGGGTATAGATTTTGAATTTTACCAAGGGTGGGTAAGATAGATCAATTGTAAGCTTGTAAAGAACAAATATTTGTTATAGTGAAACTCTGACCAAGATTTGGTTAGATGAAAACTGGATGTAGCCTTCAGGGTTGAGAGGTGAACTAGTACAAATCTTGTGTGTTTTAAGATTTTGTTTGTGTTTCAATATATTCTTGAAGTATAGAATTTGTTCATTATACAAATCTGGTTATACCACAAGAGTGGTTTGATTGGTGAAGTAAATTGATTTTTCAAATTGATTTTGAAAGATAAAGTGTAAAGAATATGAATATTTCACACTTAACCAAGAGGGGGGTGAATTGGTTAAACCTTGGTAATTTTAAAAAAAATTAATCAAATCAGAGTTCCTAGGATCTTTATCACCTTTCAAAGTCAAGAAACTTTATTCAATCAAGTAGCTCAGCCCCAAGGAATTCAATGGATCAAAATTGACTTTGCTGGTCAAGTAATTTAATCAAGAACACAATGAATATAGTGAGTTAAGGGATAAAGAAGCAAAACACAAACAGATTTATACTGGTTCACTTCAACACTAGAAGCTACATCCAGTTTTCTTCCAACCAAAACTAGGTTAGAGTTCCACTATTATAATTTTCAGTTCTTACAATCAGTTACAATGTCTCCCTTTATCAACCCTAGATAAAGAACAGAAATCTAAAATCCTATTAGATTCTAAGAGACAAGAACCTGAGAACATTACTCAGTTCTTCCACCTAGAGAACCCCATCTCTAGTTTCAAGCAAGAACCCAATTACAATAGCCAAAATTACAAAGAAAATTCAAAACAAAAATTACAATCAAATTAAGGAGAGAAACAACCTGATGATCCAATGTATGCAATGCAAGATAAAGTTACTAGATCAGGTTGAATGATTACACATCAATTAGCACAGCTTTCCTTGATCTTGAAAAAGTTTCAAGCTCCAAGAATGAGTCAAACACCCATAATCAAAGCACAATGGAGCAAGAAACAATTAAACCCTTAGAAAACACTTTAGAATGCTCACAAGACTGTTTAGGCTCAGAAAATACATATGTATAATATTCCACAAAGTTAGAAAAGCAGCTAAGCATCAATCCTATTTATAACAATTTTTTGTAACTAACTGTAATCGATTAAACGTGCCTAATAATCAATTAAAACACTCATGTAATATGATGTGTTGCAAACACATCTTAGTTTTAGGCTAGTTTGAGGTTATACTTCGATTAAATCATTAGGAATTAGATTAGTTATAGGCTAATTTGTTAATTATATTTGATTATAGCTCATTTCATTACCAAGATGCGTTTCAGGGCCGAAAAGGAGGAGAATAAGGCAAAAGAAGAAGAAAAGCAGGTCAAGGATCCCGCGCGGTTCGCGCCAGGATCTGCACGAGTCGCGCCACACGCAAAAATACAGTGCCCAGCTCGAAAACTCCACACTAGTCACGCCATGTTCACGCCAGTAGCGCCATCCATTCGAAGCTCCCACGCGATCAGCGCGGTGCCCGGCGCCATCCGCGCCAGAAGGTTTTAAGGCAGTCCTGATGCGTGCTATCCGCGCGATCTAGCGCCATGAATTCGAACTTGTGGCAAGATCAGCGCCACAACCTGCGCAATCCACGCTACGAAGGCGCTGTTTCCTGATTTAAAAAGATTTGGTTCGAAATTGGGCACAGGAAGGGGCTTTGTTACTCTAATTAAACCATTCTATAAATACAAGGCCTCTGGATTGAAGAAAGACACACACTAGACTCTCTACACCATTAGACACCACTCAAAGGCTTAGAAATCATTGGAAGTCAAGGATCAAGGCTAGGCCACTGCAAAATCATGTTTTATTTGACAGCCTTGGTTTCTTTGAAGCCTATGGCAGGCTAAACTTTGTATTGTGGGAAGGCCATGAACTAATGTAAACTCCTCTGTAACTTGACTATATTGAATGAGAATTCTTGATTGTTTTATTTTACTCTATTCTTTATTGTTTTATTCTTATTTAGAATTGGTCATTCTATTTAGGTATTGAGGGTTAGGATTCGCAATGGGGACGTTGGGATTCTAATTTCTGACCTTAGTAAAATAACAGTTATTCATTACCTAGGGATAGGGATGCGTGGCTGCAGAACCTTATAATATAGTCTTTTACATGCTTAATTTGATAGAATTCACCAAGGGATTGGGTTTTTGATTCAGGTTAAAGAGTTAATTCACTAAGGGATTAGGGATTAACTAAAGTAGAAAAGATTTATTCTCTGAGCAATAGGAAATAGCAACCCTTTGATATAGTCTTTTATAAGCTTGACAAGAATCACTAAGGAATTAGGATTGTTGTTAAAAGGTTAAATTGCTAAGGAATTAGAATTTACCAAACTTGGAAAGATGTATCATTGAGTGATCAAACTTAATAAACCAGTTAAGTGAAAGAGGTAGGGAACATTAGTGAGTATGCCTGACCACAATTGTCTCTTCCATTGGTAACATTTCAACTTATTTTACTGTTCATTTTAATTTCAGTTTTATATTCAATCAACTCAACAAACAATTCTCCAAAAATATTGTCTTTTCTATTTTACTTCCAATTACTTAGACATAATATTACTGTGAATTTCACCCCAATCCCTATGGAGACAATACTCTACTTACCTACTTTTATTACTTGAAACGAGCGGTGCACTTGCCGTAGTGTGCAGATATCGCAACAACTAACACTTATTTTCTATGATAATCAGTTTTTCCTCCATTCGCTTTTCTCCTTAGCTTCTTCTGTTTGTTTTCTTCTCATCCATGGAAGTCATGGATTTTGATAGGTGTATCATTACATTTTACTATTTTACTCTTGAAACAATCACTACTACAAAAGTTGTTTTCCACGTTGGTTGTTTAGCCCTTTCTAAAACAGTTGTACAATCGTCTTTGTATCAAACGTCGTTGAAAGTCATCTCTTTTGACGACGGTTATAAAACCGTCTTTATAGCGCTCACTTTCTAAGACGGTTCCTCAAAGGAACTGTCTTAGAATATGTTTTTTTTAAAAAAAAAAAAATAACATATCATTATTCTAAGACAATTTTCAGAAGAATAGTCCTAGAAATAAGTTTCTTAAAAAAATAATTGAATTTAAACTAGGAAAAACCGTCTTAGAATGTGGACATTCTAAGACAGTTTTCCTTATAACCGTCTTAGTTAAAGGTGTTTTTTTAAAAAAAATTAAACTAAGACGGTTTTTCTAAATAACAGCCTTAGTTTAAATTTATTTAATTTTTTTTTTACAAACATGATGGGTTAGATATTCAATGACTAAAACAACTAAACCATAATTTTCCAAATTATTGATGATAAATCTCTAAATCACTAATACAAGTGTTAAGCACAAAATAAACTTATTACATCTTGCATATAAACCAAGCAAACCCCACTTTAAAGGTTACATTAATTTCCTATATTTTAACCTCTTAATTTCAAAAACTAAAAATAAAAACCACATGTAATCTGAACAAAAAATAATTCAAAACTCGAAAAAATCACTAATTAGACAATTTAAAATTCAAAGTTAAGATAATTAATTAAACTAAATTAATGCAGTTTAAATAATAAAACTAAAATAAATAAAAGACATTTAATTCATCATTGAATAATAATAGGACTAAAATAACAAGAACAAGATGCTATGATTTGCATTAAAAAAAAATAGGATGATAAAAATATCAATATGAAAATAAACTTAAAAACTTTCTACCAATAAATACATTCCTAAAATAAATGCATAACAATAGAAACATATCAAATTTTCTGTCAGGCACCTGTTTTGCTACAAGCAAGGTTGCTCTGCATTCTAGATTAATCATAGCTAACTGCCCACCCTGTAAATCATCCAACACAAAATGAATGTTGAAGTTATTCTTGGAAAATACTAAGGCAAACTATAATTGAAAATACAATGAACGCACTTCAAATAACCAAGAGGGGGTGAATTGGTTAAAGCAGTCTTTTAAAACTTTTCTTTAAAACAATTTGCGGAATTAAAACTTGGATCGCATCACTCAATCACTCTCTATGAAAATCAGAATTTTCTTTCAATCTAGATTCACCTTAGAATGCATGTAATGTCTGAAATGCTTCTCACTGAATATATATTGATTTCCAAATACAAGCAATGAAAGAAACACAAATAAAGAACACAAGACACAACAATTTATACTGGTTCACCTCACAAACTTGGAGGCTACATCCAGTGTCTTCCAACCAAGACTAAGTTAGAGTTTTTACTAAATCAAATTATTCTTTTACAAGAAAAACAAGTGATTATCTTTATCAAACCTAGATAAAGATATTGAATTCTAAAACACTATTAGAATACAAATCACAAAGATTCTGAGAACCCTACTCAAATTTTTACCCCTTGAGAACCCTACTCAAGAAAGCTTGAAAGAACCAAAATGATTTACACCACAGAATTCTAAAACAGAAATTCTAAAAGAAAGAGTTCAAGAAATACACAACCTGAGATACTTAACAGATGATGAATGAATGTATGAAGTTACCAATCAATCAGGTTGAATGAATGTCAATGCACAGACTAATCTTTCTTGGAATCTCTTTTTCTCACAAACACATCATTTCCAAAGTCAATAACTCTTTGATCTTCTCAAAAGATGTGTCTTTCTAAGTAAAATCAGTTTCTTGAACTTTTGAATGCACTTAGAGCTTTTGGTAAGTCTCAATCTCAAAGTATATTTCGTTCTCAAAAAATGTTCTGATCATTTTTAGTGCAGACCCATAAAGCCTTTAAATAGAAAACTCATTTAACAAACTGTAATCGATTAATTCGTTATGGTAATCGATTATTTTAACATATGTAATCGATTAATTCAATCATATACTCGATTAATATGTTCTTGAGCTTTTCTGGAAAATTTTCATGAACAACTTAATCGATTAATACGTGATGTAATCAATTAACACAGACAACTGATTTACGAAAACAAGTTGTAGTAATTCATTACATGATATTGGTAATCGATTAAATCAGATAAGCTCAAATAGAAACAAGCCTTTGTAATCGATTATGCCTTATTTGTAATCAATTAAAGCAGACACTCATTATATGTAAAATGCACTTAGTAATTGATTATGATTTTCCTGTAATCGATTAAAGCAGATAGACATATTTTGAAATAACACTTGGTAATCGATTATAGAAGAGTGGTAATCGATTAAAGTGTTCATCATGGCTTTTCTAGAAATAACACACATATGTAATTGATTACATAATACAGTTAATCAATTAACACAATGCAAAAACTTTTTTTTTCCAAAAACATAAGCCATGAGATTTTCTTTGCAAATACAAGCAGTTAATCATATATACTACATATGAATGCATGTTGATGAATTATGCAATGCAAGGATCACTAGGTGATGTATTTAAACCACTTAGACAAATTACAAATGCCATCAAAATAATTGGGCATGTAAAAAGCTAAAACTCCAAGCCAAATACTTTAGCCTTGCTTTGATAAACTTGTAGCTCCTACTTCCAACTCCCCCTATATCTAACAATAATCTCACCAGTACCAATGTATACGTTCTTCAGTAACTCTTTTTTAACCTGTTAATTGCCTACTTATACAAGAACTTTCCCAGATAATTTCCTTGCTAACTGCAACTTAGCATATAGTCATGAATAAGAGTGCAACTCTAGTGGATGGAGTAATCTTTGTAATGTCAATAATCATTAAGAAATAAAATAATTAACTAGCAGGATTGTTTCAAATGCTATTTCTATTGTTAGATATTTAACCATTAGTACAGTAAATTTGGAGGAACTACTCAACACTTGTATAAGAAAATAAATACTTACCAAAAACTATAAGTTACCTTAGACACAATTTGGAAATTTGTTTCTGACTTTTTCAAAAAAAATCTTGGGTGTTATTTATCCCAAAAGAACCTACAGGTAATAGCACCTTAAACAAAATTAAATAGTAATTTTACCTTTTCTTTTTAATCATGTGGAAGATGCTTCTAAAATTCTTGACATGAGCAAGTATAGCTATTAGCTAGCTCGTTCTTAAAGGCGATGAATTACCTACTTTATTTTGGTTGAAACCATGACATCGTCCATTACATACAAGCTTCAACTTTGCTAGAATTGAAACTACACTATGCAAAAACAAAACACACCATTACTCAATTAAAAATAATAATAATAATTGTAACTAACTTTAATTTATTATACCCTATTTATATCATTCTCACCATCTTAACTAGTAGTACGCCCTCTATGTCTATAACATCAACATCATCAACATCAACAACACCTTTAATCCAAGTTAATTGGGGTCAGCGGTAGATGAATCCAATGATAAATCGAAAATAGGACAAAAGAGAGAAACAAAGCTAAAATAAAAGAATGGTGAAAGGAGAAAAGAAGAGGAAAAGAACTAAACAAGGGAACGACTGGAACATAAAACTACTAATGGGTTTAACCCTCCACCAAGCTTATAGCTTTTCTCCACTCTGTCCTAAGACATACCATCCGTCAATCTATATCCCACTCCATTAGATCTTGTTTAACTACCTTTACTCAGGTAAGTTTCGGTTGACCTCTACCTCTCTTTGTATCTAGCTCTTGGTAACAAACTTTTGTTCTTACAGAAGCATCCAGTGGTTGTCTCATAACGTGCCCAAACCATCTCAATCTATGCTCTCTCATCTTTTCACATACTGGTACCACTGATACCTTTCGTCGAATATTCTCATTTCTTATCTTATCCATCTTTGTATATCCACACATTCACCTTAATATCCTCATTTCTGCTACCCCTATTTTATGCTCATGTTGCCTATGTGCTGGCCAACATTCCGCTCCATATAGCATTGCCGGTCTAACAGCTGTTCTATAGAATTTTCCTTTTAGCTTAAGGGTAACCTTGCGGTCACACAAAAACCCTGATGCACTCCGCCATTTCATCCACCCTGCTCTAATTCTATGACTTACATCCTCATCGATCTCACCACCTTTTTGCAACATTGATCCCAAGTATCTAAAAACATCTTTCTTGGGTACCTCTTGCCCAAGTAGATGCACTATGTCTTGATAACCGTCTTTAACCCTTGAGAACTCACACTTCATATACTCCGTCTTGCTCTTGCTTACCTTGAATCCTTTAGACTCCAAAGTGTTTCTCCACAATTCCAATTTCCTATTAATGCCATCTTTAGTCTCATCAATAAGTACGATATCATCTGCAAAAAGCATACACCACGACACTTCTTCTTGAATATCTTTCGTTAGTTCATCCATCACTAAGGCAAAAAGATAAGGACTAAGAGCTGACCTTGGTGTACACCTACCGTGATAGGGAAATACCTTGATGTTCCATTACAAGCTTTCACACATGTGGTAGCCCCATCATACATATCTTTGATTGCATTAACATACTTTAAAGCTACCTTTTTCTTCTCAAGAGTCCACCATAAGACTTCTCTTGGGACTCTATCATATGCTTTCTCAAGATCTATGAACACCATATGTAAGTCTTTCTTCCTTTCCCTATACCTTTCCATTAATTGTCTCATCAAGAAAATAGCTTCCATGGTACATCTTCCCGGCATAAATCCAAATTGATTTACTGAAACCTTGGTCTCCCTCCTAAGGCAATGTTCGATAACTCTCTCCCACAACTTCGTAGTATGGCTCATGAGCTTGATGCCTCTATAGTTTGAACAATTTTGGATATCTCCCTTGTTTTTGTAAATAGGCACAAGCATACTTTTCCTCCAAGCATCAGGCATCTTGTTTGTTTGAAGAATCCTATTAAAAAGATTGGTCAACCATTTTATTGCCACATCTCCCAAGCCCCTCCACACTTCAATAAGGACGTCATCAGGTCCCAATGCTTTATTGTTTTTCATCCTCTTTAAAGCCTCCTTAACCTCATGTGTATTAATTCCGCGCACAAATCTTCTATTCAGATCATCAGAAACGTCCTTCAATTCCACCTCACTCTTGTCACCATTCCCATTAAAAAGATTGTTAAAGTAGTTTAACCATCTTTCATTTACATCTTCATCTCTTACCAAAAGTTTTTTTATTTTCATCCTTGATACATCTAACTTGGGTGAGGTCTTTACTCTTCTTATCCCTCATTTTTTCAAGTTTATAAATACATTTCTCCCCATCCTTGCTCCCAAGATTTTTATACAAATCGTCAATATGTCTAACTAAAAATAATTTACCCGCTTTTCCAATGCAATCATGCCAAATGAACTTGAAACGTTTCATCCATATATATTATATCTAGATTCAATCACATGAATATTTCAACTGGCTGCACAAGATAAGTTTAATAATAATAGTTGCAGAATTAAATACCTGCTTTGTATCCAAGTAACTCAGGAAATACACAAATCACTAATGAAGAGGTTCACTAGTTATCTCCCAAGAAGAGCTTACATGACAACCAAAATATGAAAAGAATCAAACCTGCACCTTGCAATGTTTGGTGTAAGGAATAAATACAATGAGCACCCAATCATGTAGACTTTGAAAACAAGAAGTAAGGAGTCGTTAGAATAATAGAGTTGTACATTTAAAACTTCAAAGTCATCATTACCTACACAAATAGTGGCAAATATTTGCAACAACTAATAACTGAGTTGATGCTTACGTAGCTTCCATTCAAAAGCAATCAAATAAATTGAAAATATAGAAACCACAACCTTATGAATTGAAACAATAAAGGTAAAGTATTTAAAAACATCATGCTCACAATGCAAAAAAATCTTCAAAAGTAAAAAAAAAAAAAAAAAAAAAAAGGTGAGCATAATTTTTGGGAAAAAAATGAAATTAAAGCATGAGATTGTTCACTCATCAAATCACTCATCCTTCATTTCAGTTAGAATAATCCCATTTAAATTTCATGAGATGTGTTCACTCATCAAAATGATGCTAGCGGTCAAAATGATGTCAGCCAGAAATCTCAATTTAAGTAGTTTATGACACTATTCTCCCGTAAAATATAGATGCAATATAGAGGTTCTTTGCCCATTTTTCCTGCAAGAGAAAAAAACATCAAATGTAAACGTGTGTGATCATGGAATGATAATGAACAAAGGAAAATCATATGCACTATTTACCTTGACATGAGTACTAGGAAAAGCAGATGTGCAGAGTGACAGAGATTGTACATACATATCGTATGCTTGAGGGTTACTAATAAAATCCATATTGGATTGAAAGCATTGGCTGAAATGAAGACATCTGAACCAATTTCAGAGTTGAGTTGATTCACTAACTGAATAAGTTGTAGGTTGAACAAAGCAGAAGCTTGTTGTAGCTCTGCTGCACACTCCCAAATTCTGCAGGCACACAACCTAAAGGTCCCGTTCCAGTCACCAAAACTCACCTTGCTACCAATTCATAAAGCCTTTGCATGCATTCACTTAATTAATTAGCATAACAATGACAATAATATAATACAACACAATACACATTCATGCACAAAACATATGAAAGATGATTATAGTTATAAACAAGTTTTTGAGGTAAAATAATTAGCCTAATAGAACAAGAAAACTATAGTCAGTTGGCCCAACAAGTCATGTTTTAAATAGAAGTAATAGGAAACAAAAAAACAAGTTACTAGTGGATGTTGTTGCTACAATCCTCACAAAGATGTTGTTGCTACAATGGAACTACGAGTTTTAGGATTTCTTTTCCCATTTTTATTGAATCAAAACTCAAGAAGTTCTCGCACAATTACAAATTACATTCTCTAAGTTTTATCACAAGATCTACTCAAATATTTTGTGATTCTTTTATTATGTCAAATTCAAGTAGAATCAAGTTCAAATTAAGAGATAAAAAAGCTTTCCAACCTTTAATTGGGTTGCCCTGGTCACCTTGATTAATCCTTTTGCTACTAGGCCAAGTTGGAGGGGTGCTCTCATTACTACTGTTGTAGCAACAATTAAGAGGAGCAGTTTGTCCAGCTCTAGTGAATTCCATGTCATCTAACAAACAAACCAAAAAACTTTCCAACTTAGCTAAGCCTTCCTTAAATTTGAAGTCATCATAGAATAGACTGTAAAAAGTACACATTTGAATAACAAAAAATGAAAAAAAAAAAAAAAAGAAAAACATTGAGTTCGGGACAAACAATACCTCTGGTCACTTGTGGCACATTGATGAAATAAACACTACACATTATATAGTCGAATATAACGTTTATAGCTTTACGTCCTTTCTTTTGTACTTAATTGAACATGCAACAAAGTAACAAACTACAAGTCTAAGTCCTTTCCATCATCAATCCTTAGAAAAATGAATATTGGGTACATAGAACTCTTATCATTTAATACAAACTTAACTTGTTTTATTATTGTTTCCTGTAAGCAACAACATTTGTTAAATCCCAGCATGGCTTTTACACATATCATGCTAAAGGCATAAATCCTAGCCAAAAAATAAAGTTACTAGATAATTACAAAATAATACCATCACCCAATGGCATTTATTATTACAAGTTATGTTTGAGCAATTTGGCCATATATATATATATATATATATATATATATATATATATATATAAAGGTTCATGGTGTCAATTTTTGCACCATAAAAATTCCCCCTTGATGGAGAAGACAATATAAAAGCACATTCCCTTTCACCTATCTTGACGAGACACGAAGTAAAACCTTATTGTAGAGATAAAATTTGAACTCTTTTCAACAATGTGAAAAAGGAAAGTAAGTTGATGAACAAGTTGGCATCGTTTTCTCAACAACAAAATCTCACTTGAATGATGTTACTGATTTGTCAACCGTAGAAGAGTTGTGACTTAGTGGTTGACTCATCCAACACAAACCCCAGTGCCAAACGAATGTAAATCTTGAATCTTGAAACGTCACTGTTATGCCCAAAATAGAAACCTTTAAGCTTAGATATTCATTATTATTCCCAAAACTTGCGATTATTTCGAAATCAGAGAAGAAAGAGGACGCGAAATCTGGAAGAAAGCGTCCCAGAGGAAATCGAGAGGGAGGTTGCAGCGAATGAGGAACAAAAAAGCGAAATATGAAGAGAGGGAGGGTCATCGAAGATGACGCCAGAAATTGGGGGTTTGGGAGAGTGAAATATGAAGAGAGAAGAAATAACCAAAACGACGACGCATGAGAGGGAAGCGGAAAAGAAGATAAGCATTTTTTTCCATATTATCGTGTTGCATCTCTTGGCGGCTCTCGCCATAGAAGCCATTGCTCCCTCCCAAGCTTAGCGTTGTTCCACTGTTGTTAGCGGGAGAGGAAGCGAACAGAGGTAGTGGTGGGGCATAAATGGGAACGGTTTTCAAAGACGGTTAACTAATAAACCATCTTTTTAAACACTTTTAAAAAAATTTAAACTTTCAAAAACCGTGAATTCTCGACAGACATATATTAAAAAATTCCATTGACTTTTAAGACGGTTTTGTAAAAACCGTCTTAGAATGACAACCTTTGAAGACGGCAAAAACCGTCTTCATTGAAAAACTCATATTTACAAAATTGTCACCGCCTGACTTTCTAAGACAGTTTTTGAGAACCGTCATCGAAGGTGTGTCGTAAAAACATTAAGACAGTTTTATTAAAACCGTCTTTGAACCCTCACCTTCAAAGATAATTATTATAAAGCTATCGTGATACAACTCTTATTATTTATAAAATTGTCACTGCCTCACATTCGAAGACGATTTTTTAATAATCGTCTTAGAAGGTACTTCGTAAAAGACCCTTTTTGTAGTAGTGAATAAGGAGTTACTTACTTTTAGTATAAAAAAAATAGTTAATCGCATATTGCTAGTTTTTTTATTAGAAAATATTAACAATTTTTTTAACAGTTAGTATTGTTGGAAATGGAATGACAAAGATAGAAGAAGAGCTTACACTAAATTAAAATTTCACTCGAGAACAAAATATTAAAACAACAAAATACAAGTGTTACAACACTAACTCAAACTTTGTAATTCTCTCAAATCTCTCTTTCTTTTCTCACATAAGTGTTTCAACACTCTCTTTCTCACTTTTCTACACACTTTTCTCTTCACTTCCTTGCTTTCACTACATGCATACAAATGCTTAACATTCAATCCATATATATAGGTAAACATAGAAGAATTCAAGCTAAACTTGTCAACCTATAATAACCACAAGTTGCAACTTTTGACTATCTTTATGACTTTGAAGATTTCAAGTTGAACTTGACAAACTCTAATAGCCATACAACACATATGTAGATAGAAATGACAACTCAAAAATGACTTGGATGGATAAGAACAAAAATCTTCTAAATTCTTCAAGTTTCTTCAACAAGCTTCTACAAGCATCCACACAATTCTACAAGCTTCCATAAAATTTCATAAGTTTCTAAACAATTCTTCAAGATTCCATAACTTTCTTTGGTGGTGGAGGAAATCAATTTGAATTTGAATTCTTTGATGGAAGTGCAAGCAAAATCAATGTTGAATTCTAACAAGTATGCTATCTTGGCAATCACATATTAACATTGAGTCATAGTCATTATGTTATATAATTCTCCTATTTTCGGTTAGAGTTGAGTGTAATTGACTTGTAAAAATTTCTATAGTTTTTGAATCTTTCTTCCTATAAAAAAAATACATAAAATCTTCTTTTATGTAATTTATTTAATAGTAATGGATATTTTCTTTGGCTCATTGCATCCACTTAGTGGCGGAGCCACACTTTGACCAGCAATGGTCAAGGTACTACCTAAAAAAAATCTCCAGAACTTTCGGCGTCAGACAAAGTTTTCGGCGCAAGGAGCGGAGTTGGCAGGTAGCCTAAGCCTATGTTTTATGAGATCGACGTACGTACTGGCCGGCTAGCCAAGCTTCCCATAAAATTTGCAATTATTGAGTGGTGGAGAATTTTTTTAATAATTATATATACTTATATAATTAATTAGGATTAAAAATAAAATTTAACACTACTTAAAAATAAAATTTAGCACTACTTAAAATTTGACATACACTAAATTTTTTTTTGTTAGGTTCACCACTACCTCCGCTTAGTCCACTTCCTCTAAATCCCAAGACTTTTATTTTAAGCATATATTAATTAGAACAAATATAACTTTAATCTTTTTTTTTTCCAAAACAAATATATAACCAAATGTATTTTTTCACGTACTCTAAACCATTTCTGATCATATCCAAATTAACATAATAGAAAACTCATTTATTGCAAGGTAGTACAGTGAAGATTTTTCACATGTTGTATCTATCCTTGACATTCAGCATCTCTTGAGAGGAAATCGAGCTTATTCATCCTCCTAAGGAAGAGAAAAATGTCAGGCGTGGAGTTTTCGTGATGGAAGCACCTACAACTCTCTCATTACCCCAAAATTCCGAATTAAAAAAGAAACAAGAAAAAAATGTACAAGGTTGACTTTATCTTTTAGTCTCTTGTCAAGTAAGGATCGTTTGAAAGGAGTAAAAAAATGAAACAAAAAAAAAAAAAAAAACATGCATAAGATATTTTTTTCTTCATTTGAATGAAGAAAATAAAAGAAAAATTGATTGAATTTTTTTTTCTTTCTTTTGCTTTCCTCCAATTTAAATTTCAAAATTTAGTTTCATTTCTACCCAACACAGGTAAGTCTTTTTCAAATCTAGTCTTTATTGTTTGTCTTTGTCTTTTAGTCACTATTGTATGAATTTGAAAAAGAAAAGTAATAACTTTTTTTTTTAAGTTTTCAATTCTCTGTTAATTAGTTAGGACGTCACAGTCCACTGTACATGGTCAATTCAATGCATCCTTTCTTCATTCCTACTTTATTTAGGTGGAAAACATGTTTACGTGTAGACTGGAGTTCAAAGCTTTATTCAGCTAGCATTCGTGCACGACGTGGCAGCAAGGAAACAATTGCTGAGGGGTGAAATGGCTTGAACCGAAGTTCGTCATGACATTTCATGAACCTAGAACAAAATATTAAATAAAATTATCTTATATCTAACTATTTAAAAATAGATATGTACGTAACTTCATAAAATAATATATTTTATTTCACTTAACAAATAAGATAGTTTTAATAAATTTAAAAATGATATATCATATTTTTATTTAATTTACTTTTTTGTTATATTATATTATTCAATTTATATTTCTTAAAAAAGTTATATAGACTGAAATATCTATATATAAAGTAGCATGACAAAGAGACAAATGAAAATGAGTTTGCCTTTACTAATTTTTATTTCTACATAATGTGAGAAACAATTAATTTAAAATAGATAATATTATATTTTTGAAACTTATTCATACTTACCTCATATGGAACTTGGATGGTTCTCATATGGAACTTGGATGGTTTTTAAAATTTTAATTTATTTATATATTTTTAAAATATTAATTATATTTATGATTAAATTTATTTTTATATTTAATCCCACAAAGAAAACTTTTCAACTCCATCATTTTCATCAACATTGACAAAATATTATTTCATATTAAAACTTACATATATTTGTTCTTTATAAATATATTAATTTAAATTTCACTTCTTTTATAATTTTAATTTTGTGTGTTTTATCTTGTTATAAATAAACAAATACTTTAAGTCTATTACCATGTATCATTTGCATGTTGATATAAAGAGCTAAAAAATCATTCAATATGAATTTATGACTGCAACATATTAAAAAACTAACTATAAGAGTGATATTTTTAATTATATGTCATATTTTAATTTGAATAAAAAAGAGACATAAAATAAAACAACAACTTTAATTTATTTATAAAATAATATAGAATAATATAAAAAATATATATTACAAGACTATAATTTTTAAAAAATTTGGGCTCCGTGTCCAATTATGTTGCATCTCCGAACTATGCTTAGGATTGCTCCTGCTTGAACTAAACTAATTATTTGAAGTTTAAATTTAATTTTGTGATAAATAATTATTTAGATAAATTTATCTTTTGATTGGCATGCTTATGAAGGGGGTACAACTCAGTTAGTTAAGTAGGATGTATGAATTATTGTCAACCTCCTGATACTATTTTTGATTCCTAGGAAAAAAGAAATGCTCGAGAGACCATTAATGATGACCTTTAAGTAGATATTGTAAAATCCCGATTTTGCATATCGCAAATTTTGCTTAACGAGTTACTCTCGCTAAGTAAAAGTGAAATTGTAATTAACGTGTAGATTTTGCACTTAGTCTAAGTGAGTAATTTTTGGTTTACTAAGGCTTTGTTTGGGAGAGAGATTTTAGAGAGGAAGGGAGGGAAGGGAAAGGTTTATGTAGAGACATCCTCTTGTTTGGGAGTTTTAATTTTTAAGGGAAAGGATTTGAGGATTTTCAAAACTCCTCCGAAATTCTCCAAAGCCTTAAAATTGTTGTCCCCCCTATTTGGGGGGTTTTTAGAAGGAAAAATAACTAAAATTATTAGTATACCAGTTAGTGTTAATAAAATTACTATCCTACCCTAATCAGTGTAAAATATATAATGTATTAATTTTTTAAATAAGGAAAAAATTGTAAAAATTTCTTATTAACTCTCTATTTCTCTCTCTTGATATATTTTTAACTCCCAAACAATGAGAAAGGAATTTCCCTTATTTTCCTCCCTTTCCTTCCCCTCCCTTCCCCTTGAATCTCTTTCCTTCCCCTCCCCTCCTAACTCCCAAACAAAGCCTAAGTTGGCTGAGTGAGAGGCTATTGTTGAGTGAGAAGTATCACCAGAGAACTTTCTAGCTAAGCGAAAAACCCTTGATAAGCGAGAAAAACACATAGAGAACCTCTCTAGCCAACCGAGAAACCCTTACAAAGCTAAAGAACACCCAAAGAACTTTATTCGCTAAGGCTTTGTTTAGGAGAGGGAATTTGGAGAGGAAGGAAGGGAAGGGAAAGGTTTAGGTAGAGACATCTCCTTGTCTGGGAGTTTTAATTTTTGAGGGAAAGGATTTGAGGATTTTCAAAACTCCTCTGAAATCCTCCGAAGCCTTAAAATTGTTGTCCCCCCTATTTGGAGGTTTTCAGAAGGAAAAGTAACTAAAATTATTATCTTATACCAGTCAGTGTTAATAAAATTACTATTCTACCCTAGTCAGTGTAAAATATAGAATGTATTAATTTTTTAAATAAGGAAAAAATTGTAAAAATTTCTTATTAACTCTTCATTTTCCTCTCTTAATATATTTTTAACTCCCAAACAAGGAGAAAGTATAATAACCCTAAGTCATGACGCGAACGGCGCAAGCATCAGAGCGAGTTTGGCGCTCTAATAACCATGGTTGTTGAAAAGAGGTCAAACTTTGGAGTTTTGCTGTGAGCCACGCCTGGAGCGTGGGAAGTGCTCCAGAAAGTGTGGAACCCACGCCTGGGGCGTGGGAAGTGGCCCAGAAATGGAATTTTGTCTGGAAGCCACGCTTGGGGCGTGGGAGCCCACGCTAGGGGCGTGGGAGTCGCGTCAGGGGCCTATAAAAGGCCCAAACCCTTGAAAACCTTGGCTTTTTCTTCCTTTCTTCTTCCTCTCCGTCCAAGACCTCCATTAGAGCTTGCTCCAAGCTTTTTAGGGCCATATTTGAGAGCTTAAACACCTTATTAGGGCCTTGAATCGTGAGAGAAACTTTAGGGAAGCTTGAATCCTTCATTCTTTTGCATAAAAACCCCTTTGTGAGCAAAATCCCTTTCCTCAGAGAAACCTCAGAAAACTGCTGATTGGTGAAGACCCAAGGCTTGGAAATGACTCCAGAGCTCGAGGAAGCTGTCCTGCAGCCTTCTTGGTCGCTGCTGAGGTAAGAAACTCGAGTTTCTTCGATTGATTTGGGATTTGGGGGTTTCCTGTGAATAGTGACCCATCTGTGATAGAGCTAGAATTAGCTCTGGGTCCAGTTGAGAGATGTGTTTAGAATGATGAGAGGATGAAGGATTAGCTTTCAATTTGTGATTTGGACAACTTTGGTTTTGGCTCTAGGTTATGCATGCGTGACTTGGACTGAGTCATTTGACTGAGACATGCAAGAGCCTTAGTGATGGGCTTGTTGTGCCTGAGAGGCCATGGTAACGGTGTCCTGTGATGTGAACCGTTCAAGCCCTGAGAAACCCTGAGTTGTTGGGTTATGTGAGCTAAGAAGCTCAGTGTGGAAGGCTTGTGTTGAGTCTGTGGGGAG
>PYAF01003316.1:43654-55823 GCA_007407185.1 Glycine tomentella | reverse complement strand
AGGCAGTTGATGACTGTCTGATGAGCTTATGCATGATTATATGCTGGAATGGTCTGTGATGTGTGTTTGTATGCCTTGGTAGGGCTTGACACAGTGAGTGTCAGAGGAGCAGACCATCAGTTGAGGCTGGAGCTGTGAGGCACGGCTAGCCAGGTAAGCTCATTGTTCTGGGATTTTCCCCTTATTCTGGTTTGCCACCCGAATGGGTGATGTATGTATATATATATATGTGCATATGTTCTGAGCCTGAGAAGCTGATGAACGGTGCTTTGAGTGAATCTCAGACCGTTCTGGATATTTGGAATATGTAATGGCCTAATGTGTGTTGTGCTGGGCTGTAATGATGAACCCTAGGATAGACACTGAGACAGTGTGAGGGTTATGAGACACCTGATATGGCATGTGTGAGGCCGTGGGCCTTTGAGAGAATGCAGATCATGAGATGGTCTGTGATGGAACCTAGAGGATACTGGATGAGTATCAGGCTAGTTGAGGTTCCCTAGCCAGAGGTAGAGTTTGAGGACTCCTGGAATAGCTGAGATTCCTTGGGAGGTGCCACTGCTCTCCACCAAAGTCCTAAGGATGGATTGCCCTGTATGGATGTTCCTCCTTAGGCAGTGATGTTGGAAAGTCCTGGATGTGATTGCCCTGTAAAGGAGGTTCTTGCCCAGGCAAGTGATTATAAAGTCCTGGACGGCTATTCCCAGGCAAGTGATTATGGAAGTCCTGGAGGGCTATTCCCAGGCCAGTGTTTGTGAAGTCTTGAGTTGAGGAGCTCCTCAAGCAAAGTGTGTGAAGTCCTGAATGGTGGATTCAGGCAATGTTTGTATGGTACAGAGTCCTGAGTTGAGGGATCTCCTCAGGCAATGTTATATGGTTTAGAGGCGGTGCCTCTCTTGTGTTGAGAAGTGTCCGGAGGATGACACTTATGATAGGTACCTCTGTGAGATATCTGTGAGACAGGCTATGAGAGCCAGGATGAGATATTGATGCCATGGTGATGACTTTGATCTCTGATGGATGGCTGTGAGAGCCATGACGAGGTGGAATACCTCTGATGCTGAGAGCATCCAGTTATGGATGGCTGTGAGAGCCATGACGAGGTGGAATACCTCTGATGCTGAGAGCATCCTGTGATGGACCCAGATGGCTGGGATGTGTGGAAACTAGAATGATATCCTAGGTTTCGTATGTGTGAGCAAGGATGATATCCCTAGCTCTGTTTATATGTTTTGTTCATGTTTGGTGATGAACCAGGGTTAGGGAGGATTCCCAGAATCCTGAGTTTACTGAGACGTTTGTCTCACCCTGTGTGGAGTTTGTGGTTTTCAGGTACTTCTTGAGGAAAGGAGCAAACTCAGGGCAGGAGGCCCTAGTGGACCTGATAGGCTGGATGGGAGGTTGCAATAGAAGACCAGAGTAGAGCTTCAAGAGTTGGAGCTGGTCTTAGATCTCTGTGTAGTTGTAGGGTAGATGTATACCCATTCCCTGTACATATTATGATGTATGACCCAGCTGTGGTCTTGTTTTTGAGCATGTATATGTACAGATGATTATGTTGTATAGAATATGTCTCCTCCTGACTTTCTTTGTTGATTTTTATGTATCTGCCTATATAGTTGTCTGTGTTTTATCTGGATCAGCAGGGACTTTTTTTATGTGCTTTATTATGTGGTTTTTATATTCCATGCATAATGTAATCAAGATAATCGATTCTATCGCTTCCGCACCGCATATATTTACCGCTGATAGCGTGATATGGATATCATTGATGATAACATACCGGAGACGTCCGGGGTGTTACAGAAAGGAACTTCCCTCATTTTCCTCCCTTTCCTTCCCCTTGAATCTCTTTCCTTCCCTTCCCCTTCTAACTCCCAAACAAAGCGTAAGGGGGCATTTGATAGGGGGATTCTTTTAAGTTTTCCCATGGATCTTAGGTTGGAAATATTAAATTCCTATGTTTTTGCATGCAAATTTTAAAAATCATTCACAAGAATCTACACATTCCCAAGAATCTTTTTTAAACTGAGTTTCCCAAGAAATATTTTCGTATGTGGGAAGGGGTGGGAGTCTAACTTTCTCGAGTTAAAAAAAAAAAGAGTTTTGTTGTGGTAAATATAATTAAATTTTTTCATATTACTCTTATTAGATCATTTAATTTAATTTGGTAAACATTTAAAACATTTGGTGAAAATATCTCATTAATATTTGATTCCCAAAAAGCTTATAATATTCCTAGCAATATTTATGATAAACCAAATAATTTTTAATATTCATAGGAATCATGATTTATGCCTCTAAGTGAGCAAACCTTGCTAAGCAACAATGGGTCCAGGACCTTCCAAAGGGAGTAGTGAAGGCTATTTTGATTTAATAGTTTCATATGCTTGCTTTCCCTTGTAAAAATGTGATTGCTTGGTATTGTGTAATGTTGGTTATAGATGAACATGGTAGCCACGTGTGTAGTTGCAATCATTTAATTGTTGCATCCGTTTGAGTATTACATTAAAAATGACAAACCTTGTGTAAGAAAAGACTTGAGACACTAACAGACACTAGAAGATGTCTCCTTACCAAAAGGAAGGGATCAAAGTTCCCTTGTAATTTATGAAAAGGTTTTACGAAATGCAAGGTTTTAGAAAGATATGTTTTTACAAAAAGACCTCCCCTTAGTAATGTAAGGTAGAACCTTTTTGGTTCCACTTATGTCTGAGTTGCTCTCTCGACTAATGCAACTTGAAGAGGTTACCAAGGTGAGAGAAGGTTTCAAATTGTTTATGAAATGTTTTAAAAAATAATTTCAATGAAAAAAGAAAGGTTTATAAAACTCTAGATTAGTTGTAAGAAAAAGACTAGGAGGCCCTGTTGGGCCTTGTGAAGCCCAAATAAACTTTTATGCTTGTTGTTAAATGAAACGGTGCGTATAGCTTTATTAACATAGCATATATAAATGGCTTTTATATTCACAAAGTGGCTGCACATTGTTTTTGGCTTTTATGCTTCTTTCTTCTCACACATTCCAGCAGCTTCTATTTTGCTCCTTTAGATATTCTCTTTCTCTGTTATGACCTAGCTCTGCTAGGGTTTGCTTTTTCTGCTTGAAATCTTGAGTCTTGGTTGCTGAAATCAGATAGAGTGATAATGAAGTAGTGTGCGTTCTATGTGTGTTCTTTGTTCTTGTTGTTTTGTGTTGCAAGTATGGTTCTTTCTCTCTAGTTTAGTCCGGTTTGTGTTCTTGAGGCTTTTCTCTGTAAGGATCTGGTTGAGAGAATAGCAGAAGGTTGGGTAATGTTTGTTCTTGACATTGGTAAAGAGTTGTTCTCTTTTGTACCCTGTAAATCTTGTTTTCTTGTTTACCTGTGATATTGATGCCCTGTTCTTGTTGTAAGCTTGGCTGTGTAAGCAAGAGAAACACTGTTGTAATATTCTTATAATATTAGTGTGAGTAATAAAGGGTCTGCATGTTCTTTGCCCTTGGATGTAGGTAACAAAGATTTTATCCTAGTTACTGAACCAAGTAAAATACTTGTGTATTTCTTTCTATTTAATTTTCTGCTTCCACGTTAATTTCGGTTTATGATTGTGCACTTGAAAAACTCTAACAAGTGGTATCAAGAGCTTTGATTGGTTCTTGTGTTCCTGTCTTCTTTCTGTATTTCAGGCTTTGGTGCTTCGGTCTACCTCAGAGCCTCAGACACTCGCGAATGGGTTCAGCTAGAGTGGAGGTGGAGAGGTTTGACGGGAAAGGAGACTTCAACATGTGGTGCAAGAAGATGAGGGTTATTCTGGTACATCAAAAGTGCTCTAAAGCACTTGGTGTGAGAAAGATTTACCCTCATCTTTATCTGAAATTGATAAAAATGATATTCTTGAAACTGCTTATAGTCTGTTAATTATGCATTTGAGTGATAATGTTCTTAGACAAGTTAATGATGAAACTACTGCTGCTGGTATTTGGTTAAATTTGGAATCTATGTACATGACTAAATCTCTCTCAAACAAAATATATCTAAAAGAAAAACTGTTTGGTTTCAGAATGGAATCTAGTAAATCTTTGGATGATAATTTGGATGAGTTTAAGAGAATAACTATTAGTCTTGCTAATATTGATGAAAAGATTACTGATGAAAACCAAGTTATTATTCTTCTTAATGTTTTGCCTGATTCCTCCAAGGATGTGAAATATGCAATTAAGTATGGAAGAAAGTCTTTGTCATTAGAAGATGTAATAGGAGCCTTAAAGTCTAAAGAACTAGAAATGGTAGTGAATAAGATAGTCAATGTAGAAGGACTGTTTATTAAAAAGAAGTTTAGTAAAAAGAGTTAGTTTCAAGGAAAAGAAAAAGGAAAGAACAATACTGAAAATAAGTTTAAGCCACCTGTTAAGGGAAAAGTGACTTGCTAGTTGTGTCATAAGGATGGACACATTAGGAGAAATTGTCCAGAAAAAGGAAAATGTCAAAATAATGGGAATAGGATAGATTATGCTAATCTGACTAGTGGTTTTGAGGATAGTGAAGTCCTAGCTATGTCTAATGCTTCTTGTGAGAGGGAGTGGGTGATGGATTCTAGTAGTACCTACCATATGACACCTGAAAAGGACTGGTTAATCTGTTTTAGGTTTGTTAATGGTGGAAAGGTGATGATGGGAAATAACCAAACCTGTCAAGTAGAAGGAATTGAAGCTGTTAGGTTTAGAATGAGAGATGGGACTGTTAAGGTTCTCAAGGATGTGAGATGGGTCCCTAATCTTAGTAGAAACCTGATATCTCTAGGAATGTTAGATAAGAGTGGATACAGTTTTAGGAGCTTTCAAGGAACTCTAGAAGTGGTTAAAGGATCCATAGTTCTTATGAAAGGAATGTTAGATAATGGTCTCTATTTTCTAGATGGAGAAGCTTTAGGACCTGAGTCTTGTAGTGTCAGTAGGAAGCCTAGTGAGTCTTCTCTTTGGCATAAAAGACTAGGTCACATTAGTAATCAAGGATTGCAAGAGTTATATAAACAAGGTATTTTAAGTTTTAAAACATTATCTCCTATTGATTTCTGTGAAACTTGTGTTTTGGGAAAATCTCACAGATTAAAGTTTCAAATAGGAAAGAATGAAACTAAAAATATCTTGGATTACATACACTCTGGTTTGTGGGGGTCACCTAACATTCCTAGTTCACTTTCTAGCTGTCATTACTTTCTTTCTATGATTGATTCTCATTCCAGACGTGTGTGGACTTATTTTTTAAAACAAAAAGATCAAGCTTTTGACTCTTTTAAAGACTGGAAAGTCCAAGTGGAAATTGAGACAGGAAAGAAGGTTAAAGCATTAAGAACTGATAATGGATTGGAATTTTGTAATAACCAATTAATGATTTTTGCAAACAATGTGGTATTTTAAGACATAGAACTTGTGCTGAAACACCTCAGCAAAATGGCATTGCTGAAAGGATGAATAGAACTATTTTAAATAAAGTTAGATGCATGCTTGCTGATCCTGGTCTTAGAAAATCTTTTTGGGCAGAAGTTGTTTCTACTGTCTATCATGTTATAAACAGGTCACCTTCATCTGCTATTAATTTCAAAACTCCCATGGAAATGTGGTATGGTAAGCCTCCTAACCTGAGTTATATGAAACCTTTTGGCTGTTTAGCTTATGTTCATACTAAACAGGATAAGTTAGCTCCTACAACTCTTAAATCTGTCTTTGTTGGTTATCCTGCAGGGACAAAAGGTTATAAACTCTGGTTAATATCTGAAAATAAATGTGTAATTAGTAGAAATATTGTATTTGATGAACTGACATTTTATAAAGATATTGTGCAGGATACTTTGTAGGTTCAAGAACCTGGAAATGTCCAATTGGAGGTGGAGAGCACCATTGTTTTTGATTCTGAACTGGTTCAGAATCATGATGAATCTGAAGATCAAGTTGACACACTTGATCAACTTGCAAATGATCAACAAACTAGTGAAGAAAATCAAGAGGACTCCAACCTCAATGATTATCTTCTGACTAGAGATAGAGTTAGGAGGATTATTAGGCCTCCTAACAGATTTGCCCATGCTGACATTGTTGTTTTTGCTTTGCAGGTTGCTGAAATGATTGAACAAGAAGAACCAACAACTTATAAAGAAGCAATCAATATGAAATCTCAAGAGAGATGGCTGAGAGCAATGGAGGATGAGATTTCCTTATTAAAGAAGAAATGACTTGGGTTCTTGTGGACAGGCCCAAGGAGAAAAGGATCATTGGATGCAAGTGGGTCTTCAAGCTGAAGCCTGAAGCCCTAGGTTTGGAGAAGGCCAGGTATAAGGCCAGGTTGGTAGCCAAATGCTACTCATAGGTAGAAGGAATTGATTACAATGAAATTTTCTCTCCTGTGGTGAAACATACTTCTATTAGGCTTATTTTATCTTTTGTTGCAATTCTTGATTTAGAATTAGAACAACTTGATGTGAAAACTGATTTTTTGCATGGTAGTCTAGATGAACAGATCTATATGGAGCAGCCAGAAGGGTTCATACAGAAAGGTTTAGCGGACAAAGTTTGTCTGTTGAAAAGGTCCTTGTATGGATTAAAACATACACCCAGGCAGTGGTATAAAAGGTTTGATGATTTTGTTCTGTCACATGGATTTTTTAGATGTAAGTATGATCATTGTGTCTATTATAAGAAAGACAATGAAAATAAATACATCTATCTGTTGATCTATGTGGATGACATGCTAATTGTTTCTCATGATATTAAGTGTATTAATAAACTGAAAGAGATGTTGCTGAAGGAATTTGATATGAAAATCCTTGGTTCTGCTAAGAGAATCTTAGGTATTGATATAGTTAGAAATAGAAAAGAAAGAACCTTATCTTTATCACAAGCTGTGTATGTTAAGAAGGTTGTTAAACTCTTCTCTATGCATCTCTGTAAATCTGTTAGCTTGCCATTAACTGCTCATTTTCATTTGAAATCTGTATGTGGTGATTTAAATGAAGATGAATCTGCCTATATGAAAAATGTGCCATATTGTAATGCAGTTGGAAGCCTAATGTATGTAATGATTAGTACTAGACCTAATATTGCATATGTCGTTAGTGTTGTGAGTATATTCATGAGTAATCCTTCAAAAGAACACTGGAATGCTGTGAAATGGATTCTGAGATATCTTAATGGCACTTCTGATTTCTGTTTGAATTTTACTGGTAATGAATCTAATGATTTTTCTATGAAAGGCTACTGTGATTTTGACTATGCTGCAGATTTAGACAAAAGGAGATCTTTATCTGGTATTGTTTTCACTGTTGGTGGAAATGTTGTTAGCTGGAATTCAAATCTTCAGCATGTAGTAGCTCTGTCTACTACTGAACCTGAATACATGGCCTTGTCTGAAACTATAAAAGAGGCACTATGGTTGAAAAGAATACTTTCTGAACTTGGTTTAGGAGATGGAATTCCACAAATTATGTGTGATTCTCAAAGTGTTATTCATTTATCTAAAAATAATTCTTATCATGAAAGAACTAAACATATTGATGTCAGACTACATTTTATTAGAGATGTTATTGCAGGTGATAAGGTGAAGGTGGAGAAAATATCCACTATGTGCAATCCAGCAGATATTTTGACTAAAGTTGTACCTATTAGCAAATTCAAGGATGCCTTGGAATTGTTAAAGGTTCAACAACAGTGATTTCCTTCTCTTATCTCTATTATTTCTATTTTTAATTGTTTTAGAAATTACTGATGAAGTCTCTTGTTTTGTAGGTTCTGATCTGTTTTCTCTTTAATATGTTTGTGTTGTGTCTTTCTATGTCCTTGTGTCTTAGTGTCCTTTGGTCTAGCGTTGAACTTGTAGTCCTTAGTGTTTTCTGTTTATGCTATGTTTCTTTGTGCTTCAAGGTGGAGTTTGTTGGGCCTTGTGAAGCCCAAATAAACTTTTATGCTTGCTATTAAATGAAATGGTGTGTATAGCTTTATTAACCAAGCATATATAAATGGCTTTTATATTCACAAAGTGGCTGCACATTGTTTTTGGCTTTTACGCTTCTTTCTTCTCACACATTCCAGCAACTTCTATTTTG
The DNA here is from genome assembly GCA_007407185.1 of Glycine tomentella. Lineage (NCBI taxonomy): Eukaryota > Viridiplantae > Streptophyta > Magnoliopsida > Fabales > Fabaceae > Glycine > Glycine tomentella. Next base: position 47,750 of record PYAF01003316.1, on the reverse strand, counting down.
CTCCTTTAGATATTCTCTTTCTCTGTTGTGACCTTGCTCTGCTAGGGTTTGCGTTTTCTACTTGAAATCTTGAGTCTTGGTTGCTGAAATCAGATAGTGATAATGGAGTAGTGTGCGTTCTGTGTGTGTTCTTCGTTCTTGCTGTTTGGTGTTGCAGATATGGTTCTTTCTCTCTCGGGTTTAGTCCGGTTTGTTTTCTTTAGGCTTTTCTCTGTAAGGAACTGGTTGAGAGAATAGCATAAGGTTGGGTAATGTCTGTTCTTGACATTTTGGTAAAGAGTTGTTATCTTTTGTACCATGTAAATCTTCTTGTCTTGTTTACCTGTGATATTGATGCCTTGTTCTTGTTGTAAGCTTGGCTGTGTAAGCAAGAGGAACACTGTTGTAATATTCTTGTAATATTAGTGTGAGTAATAAAGGGTCTGCATGTTCTTTGCCCTTGGATGTAGGTAACAAGGATTTTATCCTAGTTACTAAACCAAGTAAAATATTTGTGTATTTCTTTCTCTTTAATTTTCTGCTTCTACGTTAATTTTGGTTTATGATTGTGCGGTTGAAAAACTCTAACAGGCCCCTTAACCAAAAGGGGAGGGATCGTCATCTTCTTGCATGGAGGAAACAATAATATTCATCAAAAGGGAAGAGTGCAATTGAGGGAATCGCTTGAGTAACAGAAGTTGGTTCAACCACTTAGACTGATGGTATTAAGAGGTTGAGCAAGAAGAGTGCCTCTTGATAACTAGAGCTCAATCATAAGAAAGGAGTGAAGTGAAATTTGATAATAAAGATAACAAGAGCCACAAAAAAACATAAATAGAACAAATGAAACATATGTTCTAAATGCCTGTATATAAGGCATGAATGTTGTTTTGTTGGGTAATTGATGGTGTGTATGCCTAGTTACTAGTTGAAAGATGTTAGTAAGTCTATTTATTAGATGAGGACGTAGGAATATAAGTGTTACTTGAAGAAAGGTAGGTGAGGGGTTATACCCCCATAAAGAGGTTACATAAGCCCTAGTTGGGCAAATATGAAAGTTTAAAGAAAAAGGAAAGACATGTTCTCATCTGATGTGTTAGGTAAGAAGACCTTAGCAACGAGTCAAGGCTTATGTTTGGGGTTTAAGTATTTAATGTAGTGGTGGACTTAGGCTTGTCTAAGGAGGTCAACTCTAAGTACCAAAGAGAAGGATAAGGTATAATTTGGTAAAGGAAAATGCTAACCAATGTCCTTGAGACATTGGTTAAGAAACTTAAAGGAGAAAGATTTTCATTGGAATGCGCAAAATTACATTGTCCATGACTTTTTTTTACGTTATCCTATAGTCTCTATAATAAATACTTTCTCCTTTTAGTTCTTTAACTAATGCCCTAAGAACACTAGTTAGCAAGACCCTTTGGTAAAATAGTCATGATATTGTGGGGAAACAACTATGAGAACAAGTACTAAAATACAAGAGAGAGAGAGAGACAGAGATAGGAGTTAGATAGTATAGGTTGGTAACAAGGAAGAATAGTTTCTATGAGTTTGATGAGTTGTGAAGCCAAAAGAGTTAAGAAAATGATACCTATGATAATTGAGTCAACATAAAGTCCCTAGAACACTTAGTGGGAATAATGTCTCATTCCTTTAAGTTTACATGTTTTCACATTAAGTATGTAGATAATCTTTGAGGTGGGCCCCAAGAGAAGATGGCTTAATTGTACCTCCCAATGAGTGGTTGTATATTTTTATGTTTTTATGATTGGTATAGAACCTATAAATACCATAACTCCCTTCATTACAGATATTTTCATTTAGTTATGATATATTGCTACTAGACTAAAATCTCTTCTAACTAGAGTGTGTTTGGATGCATATTCCCAAAATTGATTTTAAAGTGATATGATTTATGTTTGTATGCTTCTACTCTAAAAGAAAGTTAGTAGTAAAGTTCAACATAATTTATGTTATTTAACATAAAAGCTATCTAAAGTTACTTTAACTTAAAATCAATTGTAAATTCAAAATTAAATCCTCCACATAGAATTAAACATGTTAGTATTTATGCAAAATCACATTAGTTATATTTCAACGTGATTTTAGATTATCTGACATGAATTTATACACATTAGAGTGTGATTGCCATCATATACTAAGACTCAAACTTGAGATCACTTATTAAATTGAAATAATATGTGGTAGTTGATTCACAAACCCACCAATAACCTTTTTATTTATTGATATCTTTTAACTACCTCACTATTCTTCTTACCTTGTCATATGTTTTTGCACCCGATGTTGGTATTTTTATGTCTACTAATTAATGAATTTTATAGAATTACATAAGTTTTTGGTCTTGATAACTTTTTTTAGATTTTAATCTCTATAAAAAATATTAATTTTTATTGGTTGCAAATCTTTGTATGATTCAATTTTTGTTATTTTGTTGCCAATTTTTAGTCTCTCCCAAAAGACTAATAATAAGTATTAAGACTTAAATATATTTTTAATTTTTATAATTTAGTACTTTTTATTTTCATTTTAATAATTTTTTTATAACCATTGTAAATTATGTTTGTTTTATTTTTTATTCTTATAATATTTTAGATATTTTTTTTCCACTATTTAAAATACTATTTAAAGTGTTTTAAAAACAAAAAATAAAATAAATATAATTTATAATGATTAAAAATAAAACAATATTTTACAAAGATAAAAAATAAAAAATACTAAATTGTAAAGACTAAAACTTAAATAATAAAAAAAATAAATAAGATATTAAAAAAAAAATTACAATTACTATTTTAAAGATTTATTCTAATTGTAGATGTATTTTTTTTATATTACTTTTACCTCCCCTCCTCTAAGGGTGTTAATTAACGTCATAATCTTTTATTGGAAGACTAAAAATGTCCCTCTCCTCTATTCCCCGCACAGACCTAACCTTAATCCCAATCTTCATCTGCTATGGAGCTACTGTTGGGGACAGTGATGAGAAGGAGCTGCTGGTGGAGGGAAACAGTAGTGAGAGCCAAAAATGCAAAATCCCTTCTTCAACCAGTGCGGTTTGTTTCGTAACATCGTTTTCATGGTTGAAACATCATCTTCGTCGTCGAAACATCATTGTCTTCAAAGGAAGCATCTGCTTTCGTGGTCAGTCATGGCATAACCACAAAACCCCTCAATAACCACCACTCGAGTCGTTTGAAAAGTTCGTTGATATCGCTTTCGTGGGAGATATCGTCGTTTGCGATCTCTGCCATAACAGACCTAGTGGAGGCACATGTCGACTATGCGATCTCGAGTCTGAAATACTCACGCGTCACTGTTTGCTGTCTCCAGAGATTGACCCGCGCGCATTGCCTACGAAGCCTACAAGGCGGGCTGAGTCACCCTCGCATTGGCAAGCTTGACGATGCTCTCCACTCCCTGAACCTCTATCTCGAAGTGGCTCTTGCGAAACTCTCCTTTATTCCCTAGCTTTTTGGTTTTGTGAGAATCAGCCATGGGAAGAGAATCATTTGAATCAGCCACTAGAAGAGAATTATCAAGATTATTCAGGAACCAATTTGAAAAAATTAATTTCATTACTATCAAGTATTTGCATATATTTGTTTCTTTTTTCTATTTCTGCAAAGTGATAAGATAGATAGGACGCTGGAGTGCAAATTTAAAAGTTCATTTGCGATTAATTTTTTCTTTGGAAACAATTTATGGTGTGTGTTAGGAGTAGTTTTTGTGCTAATGCATTACTTGAAGATGCATGATAAATGAAAAATTAGAAATTACTTTCCCTTTTTTACAGCTTTTTATTTTCTGGAAATGGAATAAACACAAAGGAAGGGGTGCGAACATTTTGGGAACAAAAAATCTTTGAAATATCATGTACAAGTTGTAAAACATTTATTTTGATATAAATGTAACGCCTCTCTTTACCCACTTGTGCTTGATTAATTTTAGATAAAATTACGTGTCCACTTTATATTAAAATTTGATTAGAACAAATATTTTTCAAAATTCTTTTCGCTTTGCTTTCCAAGTTTACGAGTTGTCTGTAATATAAATGATTTTCCTCACCACGACCATGCAAATAAAATTCATTAATACATATTGA
>PYAF01003316.1:10569-40207 GCA_007407185.1 Glycine tomentella | reverse complement strand
GTATACCCCTTCTGAGGGATGACATTCTTTTGTAGCACCGTGTGTGGTGTGAACCTGTGATGTATATATTGTACAGAACTTGGATATATGTATATGAGACTTTCCCTGAGTACATGTGTATGTTTATATTGTTGTTACTCTGCCTAAAGCTCTGTTATCTGTCTTATTTATGTTGATTTTGATAAACTGGATCAGCAGGAGCATGTTTTTATGGTTTTGTCATGTGATTCCATACACAATGTATCAAGAAAACGATCCTATGTTTCCGCTGAACTGTATATTTGATATTTTATACGCTAATCTGATATTATTAATGATAACACGTCGGAGGCCTACGGGGTGTTACAAATATACAGAATAATTTATTTTGAAAAACAGTCAAAACACATTGAATACATCTATACTGTATGGAGAAATGCTGATAAAAAAAAAAAAGAAACTGTATGGAGAAATTTCCCCTGAACTGAACTATTTTTTGCCATAACCATTGGGTTCTGAAGGCACGCCGCCATTTTATTTGCCTTACTGTAGCTCCCCAACCGGTGCCTCATTGAGCCACAGGAAATGAATGAAGTCGTATAATTTTGCACTAACACTAACCTGCTCATAATTAAAAGGAAAAAAAATCAAAATCATTCAAAACAAAAACAATAGAGTAATTTAGACTGAGGTTTAACTTTGTGACCTTATATGGAGTTGGGTTAAGCCTCCTCATGTGGTCAGGTCGCATTTGCTCAAGTTGATTGATGCATCGCTCTCTGATATCTCTTAGAGCTGGTAAAGTATCTTTCTTTATATCTTCAAAAAAGAATAAGCAGGTTACTATAGAAAAGTAAAAACTGACAGTCATGAGCTGCATGCACTGAAATGACTGAATATATATATGAATTGCAGATAAATGCTGGTATTGGTAAGCCACTTTATATATTCAAGAGTGCAACCTAGTTTTCAGATAACAACCATTTCATGGAGGAACTAATAAGATAATACATTTTGCAACCATAGGAATAACAGATGAGACAATAAATTCCTTTTCTTAGTTTAAAGGGGTAGTAAGGGTTAGTGTGGTAGGTTCAAAAGCTACACAACCAAATTATACAGTTGGTTAATAATGATATCAATAAGCTACTACTGATCTCCATGATTGTTGATAGTTAATTCTCACCTGTACTCCCAGGCCAGTAACACCTCAGAAGCTCTTCAACATGCTGTGGCACTACATATGCTCTCTTGGATTCTTGGAAGGGATGACGGCACAGGATTCTTTCTCCCACCTACATAAAAGATGATAAAAGAATTTTTATGCCTTCATTTGTATACTACACAGAACCAACTCGCTTTGAGGCAAGACTGACAAGCTAAGATGCTGGAAACTAGACAAAGTAAGAGCATTGAGAGAATGGTGCAAGGCTGTCGTTCCCTTATTTGGATTTATATTTTGAAAAAGGATAAAGAATAGCAATTGAATATGACCTAATTTTTCAGAACAGCAATATTGGAGGTTCTATCAAGAGTTGCATCTACATTACTATGCAAATATCCAGCCACCCTCGAGAGAAACCCATATGAATATGTTTAAGGCACTTCATCAGGGTGCTGAGAATAATTACTACAATGCTTAGTTAATACTAATAAACAATTACATGCTTAAACCAAAGCATGAGAGTTTTTCCTGACTTAATACTACTCCAAGGTGACCGTCCTAAAAGAGAAATTTGATTGGCCAGAATTCCCAACTTGGGATGCTGGTGAAAACATACATAATAGCACTTACTGACATCCTCAACCCCGACTTGGGCAGGGGTGCAAAACATTGAAAAAAAAGGAAAAAAAAATAATATATATATATATATATATATTGTGTCAGACAAACAAACTAACTCAAAATAATACCTTTGGAGAGGACTCATTTTCTCCAGTCATTATGTCTACCAGGGGATAACCTTCTTTCCCATACAACCTATAGCATCGCTTCTTACACGGAATAGAGACCTAAATATAGATTAAGAAAGAGAAAATAATCAAATTACCAATCAAATGATTACAATATCCTGTCAAGTTTAGAATGCTCAAACCTTTGACACATCTTCAGAAAGTTTGATACGGGGTTGATTATTTATTTCAACCAGCTTGAAAACAACACCTAAAGCAGCTTGAGCGTAACATGTAACCAGATATGTACCAATTCCAAAGGCATCAACCTCGTGACCCTGTAGAGAAAATGCAATAAATCAAAAAAATATGACAAGAAACTACAGATCCTTGTGAAATTTTTACCTTTTTGCCAAAATCAACATAAATAAAGCTGTGGAGTTTTCCTTTATACCTCAACACACACCCTGACATTCACACAAAATAAATCTACAATTTTTGTGGAAGTGATTCCAACATGATATGAATATGTTCTATGACAACGAGAACAAAAATTCAAAGAAAAATCTATTAAGAATTTCTATTCAATAAATTAGCAGTACAATAATAGGATTGGTCATTGTTACATTTTATGCCATTCAGATCCCCTTGGAAAACAATTATGGACTTTTGAATTTGAGGTTGGGGCTAAAGCTCCATGCTGATTAAACTTCTTTCAAAGACTGGCTTGGTAGCCAACGTACCACAATGACGGAGGCAGATGAGATAATTTACAGTGTTCCTACTACACTGCCAATAGCCAAATCTCGCACCTTGGAGCTAGGCCTCATACACCTCAGCTTCCTCAATTTAAATTCTTTTTAATTCTTTATAAAATTTTAACTATAAATCCTCAATCTCAGTGATGGCTACCCCTTCAATAAACAACTCAAGGCCCCATGGTTAAATAACTTTGGGTTGCTTAAATTAACCTGAGTTTATATATCTTTAAGTAATATAAAATATTTTTGGAAAATAAGATTGTGACTTCAGCCAGTAAAATTGGGTTCTTATTTCTGTTTTCAGCACCAAAACTACTAAACGAATAATGTTATCCCAATCATGGTGGGAAAACATGTTACATGTATATGGAAAATTACAAGCCCACTAACCATACATATATCCCACAAAACTGCTATTTTGAAGGCAATACATAACAAAATACGACAGATTTCAGGGGCATGCATATCAGTGAACTAACACAAGCATGTTGTTAGTTTCATATTCCTGACATTTTTAATAATTACTAAATTATATAACTAAACTACCAACTTTTCTAACAATTACATTTTGTTATAATTATAGAAGAGGAAATATTACAATAGCTATTTGGTAAAAAAGAGTAAAGACCTCATCCAAGTTAGATGCATCAAGGATGAAAATCAAAAACTTTTGGTAAGAGATGAAAATGTAAATGAAAATGTAAATGAAAATGGATGAATTACTTTAACAAACTTTTTAATGGGGATGACAATAAAAGTAAAGTGGGCTTAGAGGACACTTATGATGATCTAAATAGAAGATTTGTGCTTAGAATTAATACACATAAAGTTAATGAGACTTTAAAGAGGATGAAGAATAATAAAGCTTTGGGACCCGATGGCGTCCCTACTAAAGTATGAAGAGGCCTGAGGGATGTGGCAATAAAATGGCTAACCAATCTTTTCAATAAGATTCTTCAAACAAATACGATGTCTAATGCTCGAAGGAAAAGTATGTTTGTGCCTATTTACAAAAACAAGGAAGATATCCAAAATTGTTCTAACTATAGAAGCATTAAGCTTAAGAGTCATACTATGAAGTTGTGGGAGAGAGTTATTGAACATCGCTTGAGGAGAGATACCAAGGTTTCTATAAATCAATTTAGATTTATGTTAAGAAGATGTACCATGTAAGTCATTTTCTTGATGCGACAATTAATGGAAAGGTATCAAGAAAAGAAGAAAGACTTACATATGGTGTTCATATATCTTGAGAAAGCATACGATATGGTTCCAAGAACAGTTTTATGATGGGCTCTTGAGAAGAAAAAAGTATCATTAAAGTATGTAAATGCAATCAAGGATATGTATGTGAAAGCTTGTAATGGAACATCAAGTTATTTTCCGATCATGGTAGGTGTACATCAAGGTTTGGTTCTTAGTCCTTAGCTCTTTTCCTTAGTGATGGATGAACTAACAAAAGATATTCAAGAGGAAATTTGTGTATGCTTTTTGCAGATGATATTATTCTTATGAGACCAAAGACGATGTTCATAGCAAACTGGAATTGTAGAGAAGCACTTTAGAGTCTACAGGATTCACGTTAAGGTAAAGCAAGACTGAGTATATGAAGTGTGAGTTTTAGCTGGTAAGAGATGGAGATCAAGACCCCGTGCATATACTTGGTCAAGAGGTATCCAAGAAATATGCTTTTAGATAATTGGAACCAATGGTGCAAAAGGGTGAAGAGATTGATGAGGATGTAAATCACAGAATCAGAGCAGAGTAGATGAAATGGTGGAGTACATCTGAATTTTTATGACCGCAAAATTTCCCTTAAGCTTAAAGGAAAATTTTATAGAACAACTATAAAACCTGCAATGTTATATGAAGCTAAATATTGGTCAGTACATAGGCAACATTAGCATAAAATAGGGGTAACAGAAATGTGGATGTGTGGTTATACAAAAATGGATAAGATAAAAAATGAAGATATTCGACAAAAGGTAGCAGTAGTACTAGTGAGTGAAAAGATGAGGGAACATAGATTGAGGTGGTTTTGGGCACGTAATGAGATGGCCCCTCGATGCTCCGCGTAAGAACAAAAGTTTGTTACCAAGTGCTCGACACAAAGAGAGGTAGAGGTAGACTGAAACTTATCTAGGGAAAGGTAGTTAAACAAGACTTAATGGAGTGAGATATAGATTGGCAGACGGTGTGTCTTAAGACAGAATGAAGAAAAGCTATAAGTTTGGTGAAGTATTAGACCCATTGTTATCTCTATGTTTCAGATGGTCCATTTTTAATCTTTTTCCTCTTCATCTCCCTCCTTTTTCCCTTCTTTTCTTTTATCTTATTTTTCCTTTCCCTTCCGCTTCCCCTTCCACTTTTTTTTTTCAATCTCCTCGTATCTATCATTGGGTTCATCTACCAGTGACCCCAATTATCTTAGGTTAAAGATGTTGATGTTGATAAACCAACAAATCATGTACAATAATTTCTATAAAAGAATTTTTATGCGATACAGAAATAAAATAATATGTTCACACACATATGAAAAGCAGCAAATACAAACACTGGTCAATTTCTATAAGAGGTAACAAGTTCCAGTTCGCATTGAGTAATTAGCTACCTGTTTGTTTAAAGCATCTAATGTTTCCTCATTAAGATCATTACTAGCAGTGATTTGCAACTTCCCAAATTCAGGCACTCCAAATTCCTTCTCCATAGAGCGAAAGAACTTCCTGACCTCACAAGACAAATATGCAAGGTCACCAGAGTCCAATCTAATGCCAACTGCTTTGTATCTGCACGGGACATCATGAAGCTCGATGAATGAAATTAAGTGATTCTTTGAAAATGATAGTGTTGTTTTTAAGGGGATGAGCAGGAGGGTACTAAGAGACTAGTTCAAGCAAAAAAGTAATAATTTATTAGTTATACAACATGATGCAAGTAAGAAGAGATACTACAGTAAATTAACAACAGGCTGATGCAATATTTACATTGAAAATAACATTATACTATTATAGTACAAATATAATCTAACATTATTCAACAAAAAGAAAGAAAAGAATTTACCAAAAGAAAATCGACATGGATAAAGGCTTCTGAACTCAACAAACAAGATATTTGCAACAACATAATGCAGACTGCATAAAGAAACTAAGGAACTGCAAAAACAGGGCATTTTAGCTAATAATTGAAGAAACACTGCACAGGAGCATTAAATAACTTTTTCAGGGAAAGTTTGCAGTAATCCCACAAAAAAAAATATCCAACCACGTAACCAACTGCAACTGCAAGTTCAGATACAGCATCCAGTACATCCTAACCAACATCAAAATGTAGATTGGCATTACATCCATACTAGGCACTCGCAGTTACTATTGCCATTAATTCCTCTCAGAAAATCTATGCAGATACCACCACAAAATATCATTTTTCATTCATTTGAAAACAAACAACAAAACACTTTGTATCCCAACCAACTAAAAAACAACTGGGAACATTAACTACAAAAAGTTTCATACAGTGTAAAATTTATAATCAAGTGATAATAATAACATGAAAATACTTCCTGACATACCCTAGATCACTGAGAGCTAATGCAACTGCACAGAAATTAGGGATTCCACTTCTCATCACCTGTCAACAAATGCAAATGCAATCAACTAAAGAAATAGCCAAACAAAAGTAAAAAATACTGAATGAACCCATAATAAAGCAACTTCAGCACTTGACACTTGCCCGATGAGTGATAGGCAAGATTTACTTTACATACAATCAGTGGACATTTCTGAGTAAAATGATGACAAGATTATAATTTATAAATGATGGCTGTTTAAGAAATACAATGCTGTAGAATATTCTAAAGTATCAGAATTAGTTTGAAATAATTTAGAGTATTAGAATAAGTGGTGGAATATTCTAGAGTATTAGAACTAGTTGTATATAATGAACCCTTTGGGTTTCAATCTGAATGAATGAATAAGAAGATTCATATTACAATAAATACTTACATCATATGTATCTACGAGGGCAAGAAAACCATTAGGAAATGCCAACGCATATGATGTGAATGCTGCCAACTCGCTTTGATTGGTCTCACCAAAAACACCATTTGATAACTGCAGAGAGGAAACACAGTATATTCACTGGCAAATCCATGTAAGAGTGCGAAAGATAAACATGGTTACCATTCTCTTTGTTTCTTGGTGAATAGATGGTTATCATTTATAGCATTGGCATGAAATGTTTATTCATTTTTTATTTTTCCAGAAAGTGAGGAAAAGATTAGCCCACATGAAATAATCATATGATATAAAATACCTTTACCATATTAGGCATAACTTCATTTTAATTATATCAACTCAATCTATTACTCTTGTCTTATTTTCCCAGTTCTCTCGTAACATCCTCAAAATTATATCTTGAGTTTATATTTATGATTGAATTATGGAAGTGTGATAATAGTTGGATACAAGAAGAATAGGATAGAATTTATTTGATCACAAGCTGCCCAAAAACTGTCCACTACTACCACCTGAATTGAAAATTTTATTTTTCCTCATTTCTTATTCAAATTAGGTGTATGATATATGCAATTAAAGATCTAGATGTCTACTATAACATATAAAAATTTCAGATAATCTAGTTTGTGTACTGCTTGCAGTCACTAAAACATTAAGAGAATATTAGTGTGGAAATTTTCAGCTTGCTGCCAGTTTTGGAATCTAATTTAAAAATGTTATAGCTAGAGTTTTATAACTCCAAAGAAGACATATGATACCTTGTTAGAAAGCTTAGGAAGTCTAGTTTAACATATTAGAATATGAGAATTTATGGATTAGTAAATTGGTACAGAATATACTAAGAACGAACCACCTCAGGTTAAGTGTTTCTAGTTATTTGAAAATTTTGGATTGGGCACAACTTGTAATTCCTGGAATTTTGGCCCCAGGAATAAAATCTTCAGCCCAAAATTTGACCAATCAAAGGGTTGCCCATGCAAGGATCATTCCACGTGCACAAGAGTCCTCCAATAAGACAAATCATGCACCAAAACAATAAGCTAAAGGCAAAGCTTGAAGTATAGGCTGCTGTAAAAATTTTGTTGGCTAAAGTGAAAAAATTAAATAAGGCTTTTTTGTGCATGTGTAATCACCTAAGCCAAGCAAATGCATTCCCTTGCTCAGCCATGTCGACGTGGAAAAGGCCAGCTGTCCAAAGCCATAATTAAGAGAATCTTGACCAAGATTCTAAGGTAATGATGATTTAGTTAAATTCTAACTAAACTAAATCCTAATTCAGTTATACCCCAACTAAATCACTTAAAACACAACTGATTAAATGAGTATAAATAGCTAGGGATGTGAAAAAAATTTGGCACGTATGCTAGCCTTTTCAAACTCCACACTTACTCCTTGCACCAAGCTTTTCCTTTCTACCTCCTTTTTCTTGCTCCTAACCGTGACTTCTCTTCTACCACTTTATCCATCAAATTTTCTTCTTTCAAGACTTCCATCTTTAGAGGATTTCCAAGAGAGACAATCCCTTAATCCATTCCATTTCAAAACCAAATTCTCTTGTGATAAGGGCGCAAGGTGGGGTTAAACATATCACAGGGGGTTTAAATAGTAATGTTAGTTACTACAACTAAGATTGAATTAGTTATAACTAAGGAGGAAAATTATAAATAGTGGAGAGGAAGTGAGGATTAGTCTCTCTTGGAGAGTAGAAGGAGGTTGTGATTCTCTTGAAGATCACAGCGTAACTACAATAGCTATATTCCAGTTTCAATAAAGTTCATTTCTTCATTTCGCAATCTGAACCATTTCCTATTAACTGGTATCAGAGCTCCAATCTTGGGGCTTTATGAGGTGAATGGGATCGAGGAAGATGGAGGCCAGAATCGAAGCCTTGGAACGTGCGATGGAGGATTCTCGTGAAACCCAGCATTCGAACTGGGTCGCGATTGAAACCCGATTGGGTTCGATGGAAGAATTGTTGCAGAGGTTGGCTGCATCAATGGAGAAACCGGAAATGGAGGAACCGATTCGCGCAAGCGAGATGAAGGGAAGGAACAAGGATGGAGGTGATGGATTGGCGCGTCAATGGAGGCAAATGGAGCTTCCGGTGTTCGTCAGGGATGATCCCATAGAATGGGTAACTCGAATTGAAAAATATTTTCGGCTCCAAGGTGTTAAGGAGGAAGAGAAATTGGACGCAATTCTTGTGGCTATGGAGGGTGAGGCTTTGTCATGGTTCCAATGGTGGAAATCATGGAGTAATTCCCAATCTTGGGAAGGTTTCAAGATAGTTGTGGTCCAAAGGTTTCAGGGAACTAGTGTGGCAAGTCCTTTTCAATCTTTGTTGGCACTAAAGCAGGAGGATAGTGTGCAGACCTTCATTGGGCAATTTGAAAAACACGTGGGAGCAGGGAGAGGTTTGGATGAGAGTTTTCTAAAGAAAGTTTTCTTGAAGGGATTAAAGGAAGAAATAGGGACTGAAGTGAGGGTGCATGAACCTAAGTCTTTGCTGGATACCATGATGAAGACAAGGCAAGTTAAGGAGAAAAACAGAGTTCTTGGTAACTTATAGAGGAATGGGAAATTGAGTCAATCCTTCCAAAGACCCAATTTCTTAGGTTCAAGAAGTGGCAAGGAGTGGCAGCCTGGAGCAGGGTAGGGGAACCTGCAGGGGTGGTTAAATATGAACGTTGGGAATAAAAAGAAAATTTTTCATAGGCTGTCTCCCATGGAGGTGAATGAGAAAATGAGGAAAGGGGAATGTTTCACATGTAGTGAAAAATATCATCCCACTCATGTATGTAAAAACAAGCAATTGAGGTTAATGGTTTTAGAGGAAGAGGAAGAAGAGTGAGAGTAAGGAGCAGGAAGAAATGGAAGAAGAGGAGGGGGAAGAGTTGCACCAATTATCCTTACATAGTATTGAAGGGTTCACCACCAAGAAGTCTCTCAAGCTGTGGGGAGAGATAAAGAAAAGGAAGGTGGTGGTTTTGATTGATTGTGGAACCACTCACAATTTCATTTCTCTGAAATTGGTAAGAGAATTGGGATTAGAAGTGTTCCCTACACAGCCTTATTCGGTGGAAGAGGGTGATGGACATAAGGTGAAATGCAAGGGAATGTGTAAAAACTTAGAAATGGAGTTGCAAGGGTTGCTGGTGGTTCAAACTTATTATTTGTTTGAACTAGGTGGAGCTGATGTAGTGTTAGGGGTTGCTTGGTTGGCTAGCTTGGGAGAAGTGAAGGCAAACTTTGATAAACTGACTTTGACTGTGAAGGTTCAAGATAATAAGTTTTTGTTGAAGGCTGAGCCTGAGTTAATCAAGGCTGCTATCAGCCTGGAGCTGCTCAAGGGAGGTATGGAAGAGGCTGATCAGAGATTTTTGGTGGATATTAAAACAGTGGAGCAGGAGAAAAAAGGGGAAGCATTACCTGCAGAAGTAGAGCAGATTTTGAAGCTTTTTGAAGAAGTTTTTCAAGAACCCAAGGGACTACCACCTCACAGGGAAAAGGACCATGCTATTAATCTGCAACCTGGTAATAAAGTCCCTAACATTAGGCCTTATAAATATCCACATTGTCTGAAGGATGAGATAGAAAGGTTGGTGAGAGAGATGTTGATAGCTGGAATTATTAGGGCCAGCACTAGTCCTTTTCCTAGCCCAGTAATTTTGGTTAAGAAAAAAGATGGTAGCTGGAGATTTTGTGTGGATTATAGACTGTTAAACAAGATTACAGTTCCTGACAAGTTTCCTATACCTATTATTGAGGAGTTGTTAGATGAAATTGGAGGGGCAAAGTGGTTTTCTAAGCTGGACTTAAGGGCTGGGTACCATCAAATTAGAATGAAGGATGAAGATGTTCATAAGACTGCTTTTAGAACTCATGAAGGTCATTATGACTTTTTAGTCATGCCTTTTTGCGTGACAAATGCTCCTTCAACCTTCCAAGCATTGATGAATGAAGTTCTCAGACCATTTTTGAGGCAGTTTGTGCTTGTTTTCTTTGATGATATTTTGGTGTACAGCAAAGATATGAGGGAGCACCAAATGCATCTCAAGGCAGTTTTACAAGCAAAAGACAACTGTGAGGCTGCAGAGGGGAAGAAAAAAGGATCAATTGAGAATACTACAACAGGAACTGCATGTGAACAAAAAGAAGTGTACCTTTGGTCAAAGGTCATTGGAGTATTTGGGTCACGTAATTTCAGGGAGGGGAGTTGAGGTAGACCCTAATAAGTTAGAAGGTTTGTGAAAGATTATGGGAAGTGGGCTCAACCACTTAATGCTTTGCTGAAGAAGGATGCTTTTCAATGAACTACTAAAGCTGAAAATTCATTTGAAAAGCTGAAGAAAGTGATGAGTGAATTGTCTGAAAGGGGACAACTTAAATCTGTATATTGAAACCCAAAGGGTTAATTATATACAACTAATTCTACTACTCTAGAATATTCCACATTTTATTCTAATACTATAGAATATTCCACAACTAATTCTAATACTCTAGAATATTCCATAACTAATTTTTAATATTTTAGAATATTCCACACTCCCCCTCAAGTTGGGAGATATATATTAATCATTCTCAACTTGCTAATCAAATCCTCAAAGGTGAGCTTGTGTAATCCTTTGGTAAGAATATCCGCCGTCTGCTCTTTGGTAAGTATATATGACAAACATACACTACCATCCTCCAATTATCTTAGATAAAATGACGATTAACCTCCACATGTTTAGTTCTGTCATGGTGAACTGGATTTTGAGCAATACTGACAGCAGCCTTATTATCACAATACAATCTGACAAGTAGGGAATAAGAGATCTTCAATTCCTCAAGAAGTCTTTTTATCTAGATTCCTTCACAAATACCATGGGTTAGAGCCCGAAATTCTGCTTCTGCACTGCTTCTGACAACAACTGTTTGTTTCTTACTTCTCCAGGTCACAAGATTTCCCCAAACATAGGTACAATACCCTGAAGTGGATCTTCGGTCCATTGCCGAGCCAGCCCAATATGCATCTGTATAGATTTCAATCATGGCAATTTCATTTTTCTGCAATCTCTTTGATACAAGAGGAAGAGTGGGGTGATTGGGAGGAGGAACTAAAGGCAGATCAGAAGTTGTATGAAGTTTATCAGGGGATTGTCACTAAAACAGCTATGAAACCTGGATATACCATTAAAGGACGGAAGCTTTATTATAAGGACAGATTGGTGTTGCCACAGAATTCTGCCAGAATTCCTTTATTATTGATGGAATTACATGATTCACCTATAGGGGGGCATTCTGGATTTTTCAGAACCTATAAAAGGATGGCTAATGTGGTTTTCTGGCAGGGAATGAAAAAAACCATAAGGCAATATGTGGCTGAGTGTGAAATCTGCAGAAGAACAAGGCTAGCACCCTATCTCCAACTGGTTTGCTTCAGCCATTACCTATTCCTAATAAGGTATGGACTGATATATCAATGGATTTTATTGGTGGGTTGCCAAAGCACAAGACAAGGATACTATCTTAGTAGTAGTAGATAGGCTGACCAAGTATGCCCATTTCTTAGCCTTGTGTAAGGACCCTCACATGAGAAAACCCTATGGAGGGTGCGGCGCGGATGGACCCAGAGCGTCAATGTGGCGCCAGGGGCGCCAGAGGTTTTCCAGCCAGCGCGAGTCGCGCCAGAGGTCCGCGGTTAGCGTGGGAAGTGGCCTGGAACACCTATTTTCTCTGGATTTCCACGCGGCCAGCGCCAAGGTTGGCGCGGGTAGTGCCATTTGTTTTAGGAGTTGATGCTGGTAGCGTCAAGGATCACGCTGATAGCGCCAGAAGTGCCCTGGAAAATCAGTTTTCTCTGGAATATCACGCTGATGGCGCTAGAGGTGGCGCGGGTGGCGCCACAAGTCTCGGGAAGTTGGCGCTGATGGCGTGGGGTTGGCGCTGTTAGCGCCGGACCACCGACATTGTGGCGCAGATAGCGCGGGAGGTGGCGCGGATCGCGCCAAAGTTCGGGCAGGCTGAGTATAAATGGGTCAAAACGCAAAAAATGGAGGGGAAAGGCATTTTCTTCTTCCCTGGACCTCCAAACCTCCATTAATGGCAGTTCCAAGCTTTTTGGGACTCTATGTACTAGCCTAAACACCTCCCTAAGACCTTTAACCTTGAGAGAAACCCTTGTGAAGCTTTAATCCTTCATTTCATGCTCTTGGAACCCCATTTTGAGTGAGAAGTGGGTTCTCAAGTGAGAAACTTCAGAGAACTTAAGAGTGGTCGAGATTCAAGGCTTAGAAAGGACAATAGAGCTTGAGGAAGTTGTCCTGAGATTCAACCCCATTTCTCCGTTTAATTTTGATTCTGGGGGTGTTTGTGAATAGTGACCCATATGAGCTGGGGCTAGAATTAGCCCAGGGTCCTGTTGAGAAACTTGTTCAGAGCAATGAATAGATGAAGGATTAGCTTTCAGTTTTTGATTTAGATGACTTTGAATCTTGGCTCTGTATATGCCTGTGTGACTTGTGTAGAGTCACTTGTTGATGGTTTTCTGATAGGCTAGAGCCTTGATTGTGTTGTGCTGAGCCTAAGTGGCTAGTTGAACGAGACTTTGAGTGGAACTCAGTCCGTTCTAGTGATAATTGAGGTTAAGGCTGAGGAAACTATGCCTTGTGTGATTGAGTATTGAGTCCAGATGACTCAGAGGCTTGGCATTCAGCCTTGAGGGACCTTGAATGGTCTGTGAACAGCCTTGTGTGGGGCTGAGTATGACTGAACCCTAGGATAGGGGAATTCTGTTATGATGTTCTGTGAATTGGATGCCTGAGGGCTTATTTTGATATGAGATTTACATGTGCCTTTATTAGGCTTTGATTCTGAGACTGTTGGTGGCGGGAGTCACAGACATGAAAAGGAACTGCAGAGTAATCCCTTACCAGGTAAGTTCAGTGTTCTCTGGGGATGAATTCCCGCTTTGGTTGCACACCACACTCCTTGGGAGTGTTGGTCATGATTCATGCTGCATGCATTGGCTATGGCATTGTTTGGATTGATTTTATATGCATCTGCATTGGATATATGTATGCTATGATTGAGATATCTGTTGGCCAATAGATGAATACCGGCATTGAGGAGCTCTGCCGGGTATTCAAGGCGTTGAGGAGCTCCGCCCATTGGCCAATAGATGGATACCAGCATTGAAGAGCTCTGCTGGGTATTCAGGGCGTTGAGGAGCTCCGCCCATGGCATTGAGGAGCTCTGCCATTTCTTGACAGGTACTGACGTTGAGGAGCTCCGTCAGGACGTTGAGGAGCTCCGCCAGGCATTGAGGAGCTCCGCCAGGCATTGAGGAGCTCTGCCACCTGTCATGTGTTGAGATTATGATTATGCTTCTGATTCTGATATGTTGAGGGCCAGAGGGCCAGGCCAGTGAGCCTTGTTTGTTATGTTGCCTGTATGTGTGTTGTGGATCTGTGAGCCAGGGTGAGAATGATTTCCCAAGGACTCTGAGCTTACTGAGATATGTTATCTCACCCCGTGTGGGGTTTTCTATGATTTCAGGTGACCATTCTAGAATAGAAGATCAGTCTCAGGGCAAGAGGCCCAGCAGAGACTAGGCTGCTTGACTAAGGAGCGGCATGGAGAGCTTGAAGGCTCTATTTTGATTCTGTTTTGATGTATAGTTCTGTATACCCTCGAGGAGGGCTGATATTCTTTTGTATCCCCACAGAGTGGTGTGGAAACTGATGCATATATGTACAGAACTATCTGAGTTTATGAGATGAGACTTTCCCTGAGTATATATTTGTTGTACATGTGACTATCTGCCTAAGTCTTGTAGTTATCTGTCTTTATGATGTTTGAGATGAAAAACTGGATCAGCAGGGGCATGATATGTATGTTTTGTGTGTGAGATGCTTTATATTTGTGATTCCATACATAATGTATCAAGAAAAGCGATTATGTGCTTCCGCTAAGTTTTATAAACTATGTTTTATGCGCTAATCTGATATTATTAATGATAACACGTCGAAGGCCTACGGGGTGTTACACCTTGTGTCATCCTTATACAGCTAAGGAAGTGGCTGAGAGATTCATTCAAGAGATAGTGAAACTGCATGGATTTCCTAGTTCTATAATTTCTAATAGAGATAGGTTATTCATGAGCCTTTTTTGGAAAGAATTGTTCAATAAGGCAGGCACTAAACTGAAGATAAGCTTTGCCTATCACCCACAAACAGCTGGGCAGACAGAGGTGGTAAATAGGTGTCTGGAAGCTTATTTGAGGTGCATGACAGGAACCAGACCTAAACAGTGGCCTACTCAGCTAGCTTGGACTGAGTATTGGTTCAATAGCAATTAAAATATCTCTGCCAAGATGTCTCCCTTTCAGGCACTGTATGGACAACAACTTCCATTGCTGATTAGAGGGAATGATATTCCTTCTAAGTTGGAGGAAGTGAATCAGTTATGTCAGGACAGGGATGTGTTGTTACAAGAGTTGAGAGTTAATTTGTTGAAATCTCAAGATCACATGAGGAAGCATGCTAATAAGCATAGAAGGAAATTGAGTTTTCAGGTGGGAGATTGGGTTTTCTTAAAGATACAGCCCTATAAGATGAAATCATTAGCCAGA
This sequence comes from Glycine tomentella, assembly GCA_007407185.1. NCBI lineage: Eukaryota > Viridiplantae > Streptophyta > Magnoliopsida > Fabales > Fabaceae > Glycine > Glycine tomentella. The sequence continues at coordinate 24,947 of PYAF01003316.1, read as the reverse complement.
AAACTCAAATGAAAAATTGGGTCCTAGATTTTATGGACCTTATAAAGTCATTTAGAAAATTGGTGAAGTGGCTTACAGATTGGAATTGCCTACAGACAGCAAGGTTCATCCAATTTTTCATGTTTCTTTACTTAAGAAATCAGTGAAGGCAACTTGTTCTCCTCAATCATTACCAGCAATGATGGATGAGCAGTGGGAGCTTCAAACGAAACCAGAAAGGGTTTTGAAAAACTGAATTAATTCAGATGGACAACAGGAAGTGTTGATCAAGTGGCAACTTCTTAACAGTTGTACTAATGGCGTTCGCTCCAAACATCACATGCCAGCAGATGTGGTCACCATCATAGGTACTCAAGATATTGTGTCCCATCATGAGAACAGTTGGGAGCTGCTGGAGGAATTAAAAGTTGTGTTTTCTCATTTGGACCTTGGGGACAAGGTCCAACTTCAAGGGCAAGGTATTGATAAGGGTGCAAGGTGGGGTGAAACATATCACAGGGGGTTTAGATAGTAATGTTAGTTACTAAGGCAGTTAGTATAACTAAGATTGAATTAGTTATAACTAAGGAGGGAAATTATAAATAGTGGAGAGGTAGTGAGGATTAGTCTCTCTTGGAGAGTAGAAGGAGGTTGTGATTCCCTCGAAGATCACAGTGTAACTACAGTAGCTATATTCCAGTTTCAATAAAGTTCATTTCTTCATTTCACAATCTGAATCAGTTCTTATTATCTTGGGATAGGCTAGGCTTCAATCTCTAGTTAAAAATTTATTTGGACTAACCTATATGTTTAAATGTGCAGATTTATGGTTTATTATTTAGGCTAGAATTTCATATCATTGAAGGTTATTTTATGATCTAAAAATGTTGATTTGACCATAGGATAGGTTGATGATTTATATGATGAAATATTAGTGATGTTTGGAATTACATTTGATGACCTTTGTAATTGATTTTGATGACACTTGGACTGTTTATTCATATTTTTATTATGGGACTGTTTTGAATTGATTGTAAGAAGTAGAGGTTGAATTGTATGTAGATAAATGGTTGACATACTTAAGTGGTTCAACTTTAAGAATAAAGTAGTAGAGTGACAGGTGAAAGGAGATTGGTATACAGACTAAGTTCTAATATTTTCTTGAAGAAGGTCTAAAGGAATTAGATATCATTTGAAGGATATATTGTGGTTATTAATTAGAATGCTAACATGATTTTTTCTATAGCTTGAGGATATTCATTTGGCATGCCTAAGTTGGTAAGATTTTGCTTGAATAAGGTATGGTAGTTTAACCATACTTTTGGTACATATGATGTCATGATGGAAATATTTTCCATGAGATTGTATGTATTTGCTCAGGGATTTTATTATTGATGAAAATGATGGATTTGATGTGATGATATGTTGATTCATGTTTCAGAGTCCAGTACGAGATTTGCGAAACAGAATCTGATTACTACATCCAGTACGAGATGTAGGAACCAGGTGCAAATACATGGAAATGACATGCATGACTAGCATAAGACGGTCCTAGCATTTCTACATCCAATATGAGGTGTAGCTACACACAGTACGATATGTAGAGACCATGTGCACCCTGGAAAATTCATTTCATGCATACATGTTGATTGCATAATTGTTTATTTTATGAATTCATTTGAATATATTGATGATTTACTAACATACTAACGTGTTGGTGGTTTAGTTTTTCCTACTGAGAAATTTTATTTCTCACTAAATTCGTTTCATGTTTCATTTTTAGATAGCTTCAATAATCATCTTCCTTGACATGTTAGACTTGGGTTGGTATATAGATGAAGAAAGGAACTGTTATGTTGTAACTATGCACCCAGTCATTCGTGCATATATTTACTTTGGAGTTCACTTCCCAGTTTCTATCCTTAATGATCTTTTCAGCCCAAATGACACATTTCTACAATTTGCTCCTGCATATCTCGACCCACCTATCGAACCAATTAATTTGGTTAGTGAAGAAGAGAGCATCGGAGGAAATTTCTAAAATGAAGAAATGGGTTGTAGGTAAATGTAAATAAATAAGAATCATAACTAGGGTGACTAAGGTGTTTCGTAGTAGTTTATTTTCTAGAGCGCTGATGTATGAAAAACTTGGTAACTGATAAGAATGACTCTTATAACAAGGACTATGGTTATGTATAATATATATTAGTTTAACAAATACGTTTTAGAATTTATACTGATGTATGAAAAACTTGGTAACTGGGAAATAAATTATTTCTAGATAAATAATCAGTTGTGTGTTAAGTGATTTAGTTGGGTTATAACTGAATTAGGATTTAGTTTTGTTAGAATTTAACTAAATCATCATTACCATAGAAGATATTTATTGTTTAAGCCTTATCTTGACTTGATTATCTTGGTCAAGATTCTCTTAATTATGGACTTGGGCAGCTGCCCTTTTCCACGTGGACATGACTGAGCAAGGGAATGCATTTGCTTGGCTTAGGTGATTACACATGCACACATAAGCCTTATTTAATCTTTTCACTTCAGCCAGCAAAATTTTTACAGCAGCCTATACTTCAAGCTTTGCCTTTAGCTTATTGTTTTGGTGCATGATTTGTCTTATTGGAGGACTCTTGTGCACGTGGAATGATCCTTGCATGGGCAACCCTTTGATTGGTCAAATTTTGGGCTGAAGATTTTATTCCTCGGGCCAAAATTCCAAAAGAGTTACAAGTTGTGCCCAATCCAAATTTTTCAAATAACTAGAAACACTTAACCTGAGGTGGTTCGTTCTTAGTATATTTTGTACCAATCTGCTAATCCATAAATTCTCATCTTTTAGTATGTTAAACTAGACTTCCTAAGCTTTCTAACAAGGTATCATGTCTTATTTGGAGTTATAAAACTCTAGCTATAACATTTTTAAACTATATTCCAAAACTGTCAGTAAGCTGAAAATTTTCACACTGACATCTCTTAATGTTTTAGTGGCTGCAAGCAGTACACAAACTAGATTATCTGAAATTTTTATGTTATAGTAGACATTTAGATCTTTAATTGCATATATCATACACCTAATTTGAATAAAAAATGAGGGAGAAATAAATTTTTCAATTCGGATGACAGTAGTGGACAGTTTTTAGCAGTTTGTGATCAAATAAATTCTATCATATTCTTTTTGTATCCAACTATTATCACACTTCCATAATTCAATCATAAACATAAACTCGATATAATTTTGAGGATGTTACATAAATAATTTTATTTGAGCTTTATATGAAAAAATAAAAAGAGAAAAATATTCTTTCCTGTGTAGAATGTTCAATGAAGGGTCACGACACTTCATAAGTTGCCAATCTCATAAAATCATACCACCTGTTTACCCCAGAGCTTAACTTGTTAGAATAAGGCCCGGGATTCTGAGAATGCTTTCTATTAACATCTCTGACACACCAACTAATGGGAAAAGCCCTTTAGACTTTCAGCATGAAAAATCATGAGCCCGCCCAAAACCTTGGGCTGAAATTTTACTTTTATTAGAAGAGCGGGTCAGCAAGTATTGAACATTTGACCAATTACTTGATGAGGCTCCCAAACTATATCGAAGACCAACTAGTCTTGAAGCTTTTGCATTTAAGCAAAAACACAGGTATGGTTTTTATTGAAAATCTCAAACAGTTACTATTCTATTACTAGCATGTGCTTTTAACCTGTCAGAGCATTGCATAATACAAAAAAAGTTGTTTGCTTGGTGTGCAAGTTCTTGTTTGACCCACACTAAATGTGCTACAGGTGACCAAACACCTTGTGTAGATGATAGAATCAACCTTGACAGCAAAAATATTTAGCAGAAAATTTGTAAATATAAATTAAATAATATAAAAGCTGATTATCCTTGTCTTTGATTTTGTCTTTCTATTCTATATAGATTGCCACGCATGCATGCAACCTTCTTGATGTTTCCATTAGAGAAATGCTAGAAACACACTCTATATGACACTCTTTTGAACGCACTCTACTGGTAGCTAAAATTTATTGGAAATCATAAATCTTAGTGGGTCCCACTAATCATTTAATGATTCTCTCTACTAATTTTGTAATTTTAAATGAATTTCAATCAATAACGGAGTGAGTGTGAGAAAGAGTGTGTTGCTAGCACTCCTCTTTCTTCTATATTTCCTTCAATTCTAGTGTAAACCTTCTTTATTCATATTGAAAAGCACAAACCAAGGCTTCCAGCTCACATGACATGGAAATGCAAATGACAATACTTATTACTGATTAGCTAGAACATCACTCGTATATGTGCCAGTACTCATGAGCTTCAAATTGTTGTGTGCTAGAAACATCAAAGTTTGCATTAAAGACACAGGCATATGCATGCAGAGCTTTACTACATTCATAGTTTTAAATAGCGGGTAGCGGTAAAGCCGCTACTGAGAAGTCCATTAAAATACTTATATAATAAATTATACCACATATATAAATGCTATAAGATAAGAAATCACCCAAAATAGGAGGAAATGAGGAATGAAAAGTATAATACTACACATTCAAAACAAGGATTCAAGGAACATAAAGGAAGCAACATTACATACTAATTCATTGAAAGTAACTAAATTAATAACATCCAAGTAGAGTCAAATACAAATTTTCAGTGGCTATTTCAAAGTTAATAAAGAAAACAATTATACTTTCTAGGTGATTATCTAATAAATTAAATTTTTTTGTAATAGTGGTATCATCACAAAGAATTATAATCTCAAAGAAAAGAATTATACTTCCTGCGGTTATCATCACAAAGCATTAAAATTTAATAGATTATTATCTAATAATGAATTTTTTTGTACATTCTTATAATTTACATAATAAATATTTTTTAAAAAAATTTATTAATCAATGTCCTGAGAACATTAATAAGCAAGATCCATAGAAAAAAACATTAGGAAAAAAATTGAAAGAAATAAATTAATAGGAAAAACTATTGCATTATTGTTTTGGATTGTATTTCAAAGTGAATAATGTGAATGGGAATGGTGATGTTCATCATAAGAGTAACGTTAACAAGTAATTAAATGGTCGAGAGTGTATTTTATTATATAGGGAAGATCTAGTATACGTGTTTGGAGTATGGAGTATTGTGTCCCGCAAATGCAAAAAGGTATGTATGGGGAAGTCATGGATGGGAGCGCGAATCCACAGGGAACGAAGTGTCAAAGGGTTGGACCAAAGGAGATACTATGTCGTCATTTGGTCAAATTTAAAGTAGCAGAGAGAAATTACTACATACTGATGCATGGACACACGCTTATGCTGACAGCGGAGCATGGACAGCGGAGCAACGAAGCAAGCTTAGTCGGGAGGGAAAGCACTGCAAAGGGAGGGAGACAGCAAAAGTGTGAAGCACGGGATGCAGGCACTTTTCAGTGGAAAAGAAACGATAGAAGTCCAAAATACCCTTACTTATTGCTGGACTTTTACCCTTTTACCCTTAACTTTCATTTAATTTTCAAGCCTGTGCCCCCGATTTCATCTGCAACATTTGCAACTGGTTCTATTCCATGTAGCGGCGCGATAGTGCCGCACTGTGCTGCCAACCGCACCGCCGCCACCGGCCGATACCGGCAACCGTCGTGTTGCGACACGAAAGTAGCGACTGGGTGCCACAACCCGCACTTGGTGCGAGATAGCATGCTAAAGCAGCGCTATTTAAACCCTAGACTACATTGAGCTTCAGCTTTCAATATATCCATTTCAGTCTCAGGAATTACCAAACTAGGAAAAACTACTTTAGGGTCTGCACAAAGAAAGAAAAAAAAAACCTTCAAATGGGTTATTGCATAAGGATGAAGTGTTATCTAAACCACCATGTTCTCCCACAGACACGAACACACCAAAAAAACAGAAACAGGAGGTAGTTAAGAACCACAGCACAAAAACAACATTAAGGATGTAAATGTTTGTATCCTGGCACCTGAATTTTGTTCAGCCATGTTTGAACCAGACTAACAAAATCGTCACACGTACTTGAACCATCTTTTCTGCGAAGTGACTTGTCTGTAATCTCATCAAGGCTCTGCACAAAAGTACACAAAAATAGAGTAAGGGAAATATAACAGATAGTGCCTCATTTGCTTCAAGCCATATAAATTACAATAACACAAACAGCAGAAATCACATAAAGGCAGCTAGAAATTACAAGCCAGCTTTTGGACTGAGTGCATGTTTGCTTGCACGTCAGATTCAGTTGGATCCACGTTCGTGAGAAGAAACTATATACAGCTTATGCCGATTTTGGCTATTTGGACGTGAAGAGAGTATTGATCCGCATAGGTAAATCTTTTCCAAACATGCAATGAAGCTCCATTTTTATAAAAACTGGGATCTAGAAATGACGGGCTCAGCAAACAATGTCTCTATTTACAAGGGTAAGGTTGTGCATATTGGGTACCGCGCAATAATTGGTATCAAGAGCTAAGGTTCTGCGATTTGGGTTTCGCTGTTAGGGTCTGCGATTAGGGTTTCGTTGTTTTAGGGTTTTCTTGACATTAAGAAACCTGCGAAATCAATCGGTGAGGGATGTCGACCAGCCAATCATGAATCGAGGTTGAAAAGTTTGGAGGAAAGGGTTTCGAGTTATGGAAACTGAAGATGGATGCCCTGCTTGTTGACAGGGAACTCTGGCACGTGATCGAGGATGTGCCACCTGCACCTGAAAGATCAAATGAGTTGCAGACTTGGATCAAAAACGATCGAAAGGCGCGAAACCTGATTTGGTTGTGCCTTGCTGACAATGTTCTGGTGAATGTGACCTCCGAGAAGACTGCGAAGGATCTCTGGACGAAGCTGGGCAGTCTCTATCAGAGCAAGTCACTAGTGAATAAGTTGTTCCTGCGAAGGAGGCTGTACAATCTACGGATGTCTAAAGGTGATTCTTTTTCTGCACATTTAAATGAATTAACACTGTCTGTGCACAACTCATATCTGTAGATGTCAACCTGGATGAAGATAAAGCATGCACCTTGCTGTGTTCATTGCCAAACTCTTGGGAGCATATCATTATCTCTATTGGTATTGGTGTTAACACACTGTCCTTAGAGACCATTGTTGTTACCCTATTATCTAAAGAGATGAGAAGGGTAGGTTCTGAGGGTATTGCTAATGAGGCTCTATTTGCTAGAAGGAGGAATACTGATAAATCAAAATCTGGTTTCAAATACAAATCTCGAGGAAGGTCAAAATCTCATAATAAATCCAAAGCAAGGTGCTGGAAGTGCAAACAGGTTAGGCACATAAAAAAGAATTGCAGAAATAGAAGTGTGGGTCCTGAGAGACGGGATGAGTCATCATCTTCTGGTACAAAGAAGGATGATGATGATAGCATGGCAGATCTGTATGTAGTGTCAAAATCTAATAGTGACTATAACGAGTGGATAATTGATACTGGAGCATCGTTCCATATGACACCTCACAGGGAGTGGTTCTACACCTATCAAACATGTTCTAGTGGTAAAGTGAGATGGGAGATGACACGACCCTGGAAATTGTGGGACGCGGGAAGGTTAGGCTGAAGATGAAAGATGGAACAGTCAAAAATCTACCAGATGTAATGCATATTTTGGGTCTGACCAGAAATCTTATCTCCATCGGAAGTATGGCAGATGCAGGTATAAATTTTAGTAGTAATAAATATTCATGCAAACTGACTCGTGGAGCTATAGTAATTGCTAGAGGAGAGCGTCATGGCAAACTGTGGAAACTGCTAGGTCACACAGTGTTCAGTGGTGATGGCTGTATATATGAGCACTCGGAGGAAGACACTGCAATGCTATGGCACAGGAGGCTGGGTCACATTAGTGGGACTGGAGACTTTAACATCAAAGAAGCTGATAGAAGGGATTTCGAGTTGTTCAATGGGCTTCGGGTTTTGTGAGCACTGTTTACATGGCAAGCAAAATCGGTGTCTTTTGAGTCCATTGGAGGAAGAGCTTAAGACATTCTTGACTTGATACACAGCGACGTGTTTGGACCTACACCTGTAGCATCACATGGAAAATCTAGGTATTATGTTTCTTTTACTGATGATTATTCTAGATATGTGTGGTTATATTTTTTACATAGCAAGAATGAGGTGTTCGAAAAATTCCAAGAGTTCAAAGCATTAGTAGAAAATCAATTTGATAGAAAAATCAAGGTGCTGAGAACTGACAATGGTGGAGAGTTTTGTTCTGCAAAATTCGATCAGCTTTGTGTGGCTAGTGGTATTGCAAGGCAAAAGACAACGCCCTATTCACCTCAACAGAATGGGGTGACAGAGAGGTTGAATCGGTCTCATTGAAAAGGCACGAAGCATGCTAAGTGGTGTAGGCTTAGCAGCTGAGTTTTGGGCGAAGGCAGTTGCTACTGCTTGTTATTTGAAGAACAGGTCTCCTACATTGGCTTTGAAGGATAAAACTCCTTTTGAAGAACTGTTTAAAAGAAAGCCAAACATCTCTCATTTCAGAGTATTTGGTTATGAAGCATATGTACACATACCCAAGGAGGAAAGAAGCAAGCTTGACAGTAAGTCTCAAAAGTGTTATTTTATTGGATACAAGGATGGCGTCAAAGGATACAAGCCATGAAACTGAGAAACTAAAAGTATAACTTACAGCAGAGATGTTGTGTTCAAGGAAGAAAAACTAAATCAGATTTTTCCAGAAGCTCCTGAAAAGCCACAGACAATAGAGTTTGATGTTGATAGCTCACAGGTTGGAGAGGAAAATTCAGATTCTGAAGCCAACAATATGACGGGGTGGAAGATACAGTTTCTGATACTGAGGCTAAAGTTGAAGTATAGAGGTTGAGGAAATCCACTAGGGAGAGAAGACCACCTGAAAACTATAATCTTTGTGCCATTGATAGTTATGCTTTGAGTATCACAGATGATTATCCAAGCACTGTAAAGCAAGCTAGGGATTCAGATGCTGCCAAACAGTGGGAGGAAGCCATGAACGAAGAGATGAACTCTGATCAAAAATCAAACTTGGAGTTTGGTGAAACTACCTACAGATCGAAAGGCAATTGGTTGTAAAAGGTTGTTCAAGAAGAAGATTGGTGCTAATGGGGAGATAGAACGTTACAAAGCTCGCTTGGTTGCAAAAGGATATTCACAGATAGAGGGGGTTGGTTAAGATGAGGTATTTTCACCTATTGCAAAGTTAAATTCCATTAGACTTGTTTAATCTGTGGCAGCTGCGTATGACTTAGAGGTGGAGCAACTGGATGTGAAGACTGCATTCCTTCATGGTGATTTGGAGGAGGTTATTTACATGAAGCAACCAGAAGGGTTCATAGTAAGAGGTAAAGAGGACTTTGTGTGCAAGCTTAACAAGTCTATGTATGGCCTGAAGCAATCTCCCAGGATGTGGTATCAGAAGTTTGACACTTATGTGTCGAAACTTGTGTTTGACCATTGTGATGTTTATTATTGTGTTTACGTGAAAAAGGTAGAAGATAACTTTGTTATTCTAACCTTGTATGTTGATGACATGCTACTTGTTGGTAACAGTTTGAAGATGATCAGTATTATAAAAGGTCTACTGGCAAAGAAATTTGAAATGAAAGACTTAGGGTCCCGCAAGTATGATCTTGGGCATGCAGATCAAAAGGAAGCATCATAGAGGAAGATTATGGTTGAGTCAGAGGAAGTACATAGATGTTCTGAAGAAATTCAATATGACTGATTGTAAACCGGTGCAGACTCCCATGACTAAAGGTTTGAAGTTATCCATTGATCAGTGTCCCAAGACTGAAGAAGGAAGAGAAGCGATGGCATCAGTTCCTTATGCTAGTGCAGTTGGGAGTTTGATGTATACTATGGTTTGTACTCGTCCGGATATTGCCCAAGCAGTGGGAGTATTGAGTAGGTTTATGTCCACGCCAAGAAAAAAGCATTGGATGGCAGTGAAGCATGTATTCTGTTATCTTCGTGGTACATCTAACCTTGAGTTATGCTATGAAGGCGTGAAAGACTCAAGGGGGCAACCACCATTACAACTAGAGTGCTTTGTGGATGCTGATTGGGGAGGCGACATTGATAGTAGAAGGTCTACTAGTGGATATGTTGTTTCTTCATTTGGTGGAGCTGTTAGTTGGATGAGCAAGAGGCAGAAAACCATTGCATTATCAACTACTGAGGCTGAGTACATGGCCTTGGCACATACTGTCAAGGAAGTTATTTGGTTGCAAAGAATGTGTAAAGAGCTTGGTCTTACACAAGGAGATGTGACTGTTGGGTGTGATAGTCAAAGTGCTATATTTCTGGCTAAAAAATCAGGATACCATGCGAGGACCAACCACATAGACATTCAATATCATTTCATCAGAGAAAAGATTGAAGACAAGGTAGTAATGTTGAAGAAGATTGACAAAAAGGAGAATGGTGCTGATTTTCTGACCAAGGCACTGGTTTCAGAAAAGTTTGAATGGTGTGCAGCTGCATTGGGATTGAAGAAGCATGCAAAGCATTCGCCAAGTGGGAGAATGTAGGGTATGGCTCATACTGTGCTGTCAGCAAATATGCACAGGGACCCCAGTCCTTGGTGAGCAGGTGGGGGCTAGGGGGCAGCGCCCCCGGAACTTTTTTCGAGGCCTAGTACTCTTGTTGGCCTCGTGTTTTATTAATTGTAGTTTGGGCTTGCACGTTACCCAATAGTGCACAACTACACTCACTAGACCCTCACCCCACCCCATGATGGTGCCTCATTTGCTTCAAGCCATATAAATTACAATAACACAAAACAGCAGAAATCACATAAAGGCAGCTAGAAATTACAAGCCAGCTTTTGGACTGAGTACATGTTTGCTTGCGCGTCAGATTCAGTTGGATCCACGTTCGTGAGAAGCAACTATATGCAGCTTATGCTGATTTTGGCTATTTGGACGTGGAGAGAGTATTGATCAGCGTAGGTAAATCTTTTCCAAACATGCAATGAAGCTCCATTTTTATTAAAACTGGGATCTAGAAATGACGGGCTCAGCAAACAATGTCTCTATTTACAAGGGTAAGGCTGTGCAAACCAAAACTCCCTAGGGGTGGGGAATCTTGTGCAATGGGCCACCATTTTTACGGGACCTACCTTAGTGTTTCATAGTTTCATTTCGTCAAAGTCAAATGCTCAAACTTTGAATGTATGGGGTCCGACTGCATATTATTTTGAAAAATGAATAGGAGAAGTTTCATCTAATCCCTCTGAATTCTAGTTGCAACTGTCAACTCCAATCTTGAATCTTGATCCATATTGTAAATATTTAATCTTCCTAGTCCTACATTTTAGGAATCTCCAATGAGATTCATAAATGTATGAACAAATTGCACTGATTTTAATTTTATGACTAACTGTATATCCCACTGAACTGCACAGCAGTCCCTTGAATTCTTCCCAGACAAATTTCCAACTATGATTGTCATAAATAGCCACCAGAAACAATCAATACAATTTTGTGCCTTTAGACATGTCGAAAGAATAGATTTAAACAGAAAATCTGTCCTTTCAACTATATAGGGAAGCTATATCATAATTTACAAAACAACAACTTATTGCAAATTCTTTACATAACCCAAATATGTAACAAATTTAGGTAAATTGGTTACTCACCATGTATGAACTAACAAAGGCATGGGAATGAGTACCACGAAGGGGTATCCCGAATAACTTTCCTGCTGCAACATTGCTGTTGGCACACATGAAAAGGCAAGTTATGAAACATCTAAGTTACACAAAAGCAAAGGTCAGAAACAACAAATTCACAGAAACAGCCAAGGAATGAGTTCAAGGGAGCCTGTGTAGGCCATCTCTCAGTAATATGGTCATTTGCATCTAGTTTACTTAAATTTAATTTAATACTTCAATATTACAAGTGGAATTGCAACGACAAAAGTTCAGAAACAGAAAAGGAATAGCAAACTATGGGTTCCTTCTGAAACAAAAATTTATAAAACTTTGTATACTTGCATCCCACGTCTGTATGGAATCAAACTTAAAACAGTGATAATACCTTGTTGCATCAAATCCACCAATATAGCAGTACTTTGATGCTCCTACTCCACCATCAGGCCCCTACATAAAAATATGAATTTCTTTTATCGAAGAAATTCAGTTCTTCCAAAATTTACTAATCAAAATGTATTTTAAAAGACTTTGAAACCTGAGCCCTTCGTAATCCAAACTCAAGTAGAGTTTTGGATTTTCCAGCAACATTACGATGCCTTGCAGCATTAGTAGAAACTAATGATGCATAATTAATTAGATTCACAAAAGGTGTTTCCAGCAATTGAACAACCTGAACAATAAATATAACTCAATTTAATGTAAGAACTAGGTCATCTTTGAAAGATCAGTATTAAAAGAGGGTAGTTAATGGTGGGCACTCACAGCAACTGGACCTTCAACTCTCATCAGGGGAACCTTGGGAAAAACAACTGTTCCCTCAGGAATAGCATACACCTCAACATCAGAGCAGTCAAGTCCTCTAAGGTAGTCAAAGAAACCATCCTAGATTTAATTGATTATTATTAAGTCAGAATATTTTGTAGTGAAAATCTAAATATAACTGTCAGCAGAATTAAACTTTTCACAGAATCACAGCATACCCAATATCACCAGCCATATTTATTTCAGGTTTTCATTTGGTTCAATTCTATTATTAAAAAGAAACAAATAACAACATTGCAAAAGGAAGAAAAGTTCCCCTTGAACAAAAAGCCTCGCCTATATCATTTAGATTTCCCAAAGTTATTTTCAAGGATGTTTCCCAAAGTTGTTTTCAAGGATATCTAGTTGAAAGTGTTGACTTTAATGATAAAATTTCTGCTTCCGTTATATCTATTTCCTTTTATTGAAAATAGCGTTACACCTAATATCACGACAGAGGGAAACTTCAAATATTTGCATTTAAATCAGCAAACTCACCACCATCATAAAACAAAACGAGGAAGTAGTAACTGTAAAAGGGCATCACAATTTAGTTTTACCTCACATGAGGAAGATAAACATTCCCTAATAAAATCGATCTCCTCCTCAGCGAGCTTGAAATTAGCTATGAACCTTATGCACTCTTCCAAGCCAGCGAAGACAGTATACTCCCCGCCAAACGGATTCCTCCGAAAATACAAATCGAACCTGAAAGCAAACACAATTCAATCTTCTCATAAACACACATCAACATTCATTCAAACATTTAAACTACCACCAAGTCTAAACAGTAATTAATATATATATATAAACACTGTGCATCCGTAGAATTAAACACTAATCAAAGACACTGAAACCACTCAATTCAGCAAAAAAGCACAAAACCACAACTATTAGTTTCAGTTTCAGTTGCACTCTGTCGACAACCAAACGAAAATGCGAAATACACAAAAACAGTGAGAAGATTAAAACGAAAGCGAAAAGCGAGGAATACTGACACAGCACGTTCTTGATGCTTGCCAGCTTTCCAGTAAGCGTAAGCCATGGTGAATTGGTAGAGATCATTGAGCAGAGGTGTGACCATCGGATTCGTGGGTCCATCTATTCCGCCATTCGAAGCCTTCTTTCTCGGTCCGTTCTCCTTCGTCTCCATTATTAGGGTTCGTTCACACACTTTGCAGAGCGAGTGTTCCTTCTTATTGAGTGGTTTTGGTCTCTTTTTTTCAGTTTATGGTTTGGAGCGCGCGCTGTGTTTATATATAGTTGGTTCTGATGCAGGCGTGAGCGTCACGCACAGAAAGGGGACCTGTGCCGCAGAGAGAGAGAGAGAGGTTATTGTGGGATAGTATTTTCCTAGAAGAATACTCCTAAAGCTAAGACCGTTTGAACTTTTTGAACTATGAACGAAAACGATAAATTGAGCAAGACAAACAGAAACAATTGGTTGGTTGGTGTGTGGACTTTCTAGGCCTAGGAGGGGAGTGTCCTTTGCAATAGCAAAATGTTAAAACCTTTACAAGAAACTATGTTCATACGTGACATTTACCCTTTGTCATGTGATATCAAATTAATCAAGTCAACCTGATAAATAAATGAAAGGTTAAATGAAAGTTAAAATGTATTTTTGAGTTCCTATAAATATTAAAATATTCAGAATCTATTATAGTGAAATTTTGAATATAATTTTTTTCTTCGTAAAAATAAATGTGTAATATTTTAATTTAAAATTAAATTTGAAATATTAGATTATATAAGTGAATGTCAAGTTTTTGTCACATGTCAATTAGAACTTAAATTTAAGTGATATTGACATATATGATCGAATATGTTAAATTCAACTTCTATTCAAAATATCAACTATTTATATTTTTAAGGATAAAATATATATTTAAAAATTGGCCGAGACATATTTCAAATATTTTGATATTTATAATGATG